>JANITX010000210.1:62156381-62177800 GCA_027564395.1 Erythroxylum ulei
AATATAATTCATTTATTAATTAAAATATAATTCATTCATTAATTAAAATATTGTCATTAATTAATTACACTATTTTAATTAATACATAAATTGTAATTAATTAATTACATTATAATTAATTAAAATATAATTAATTTGTATTTCTCAATATTTTTTACAAACCAACCAATATCAATGGTAATGATAATCATTCCTTTCTCTTAACTAACCATCATAATTATAATGATAATATCTATTCTCATTCCTCACTATATTCATTCTCATTCTTATTATTATTCCTTTGTACGAACCAACCGCCCTCTTCAATTATCAAATTTAAGTATAAATTTGAGTGTAATAAAATATGATTTAATATATTAATTTTATATCAACTTAATCTTAAGAGATTCAAAACTCTTCTACCAAGTTTATATAAAAATTGTTAAATAATATTTAAAAGAAGATTGAATATTATCATGTAAAAAAGATCGTTTTAAAAAGAGACGAATTTTGAAAAGAGATGAATTTATATAATGTTTTAAAAATTGGACTGGAAGTTAAATCAGTAAGACAAGAAATTTAAGGTTTAAAGATTCAACCGGTATTAGATCGTCATAAAACTGGCTAAAGATTTAATAAAATTAAAGAATTTGAAATATGTTTGAAAGAGATTGTTCTTAATCATCAAAGAACTTGAAGTTTAATTGAAAAAAGAAATTGTTAAATGAAAATTAATTAATTAATTTTAATTTATAAGAAATTAAAAAAATTGACTGATTAATTAATAAACTGATTGATTTTAACAATAAGAGTTATTAAAATAAATCAAACTAAAAAATTAAAAACTGAACCAAAAATTTGGACGATTCAAAGATATGCCGTTGAACCTATTGAACTGGTTGATTTTTTAATCAAATTTATCATTTTTATAAAATTATGAAAGGAAAAATTATACAACTTTTTTTAGGATTTGAATTTATAAATTAAATTAAATTTTATATTTAACTTACACACCCTTACAAACTAGTAATATTTTAACCCAGTCTCATGGAAATTGTAGATCATAAATGAAGTATTTACAAATTAATATGAAATTTGTTTATTTGAATTTTTTATTCCCTAAAATAGTTATTTCTTTCATGTCAAAAATGTTTATTTCCCCTAAAAAGAAATGATTGTAATTTGTAAACCCTAATTTGGGCTGAGCCCGAAATTGAGTCTTGAGCGGAAAAGGTCTCTCTAGTTTTTTGTAATGTTCTGACATTCTCGGTCTACGAGACCCACCCTTAACCCCTCAATTTCGGACTCCACTCGCCACCGCCACGGCACCACCCCCATTACCCGATTGCCGCCGGAGCTTCAGTTCCCGGCGGACCTGTACGGGGTGACCGCCCCTCGAAGCCAGGAAATCCAAAGTCGCACTCTTTTCTTCGAACAAGCCTTGTTTGAATCTCCATCGTCGCCAAATTCAAGTTCTCAATACTGTGAAGCTGCAAAAGTATGAGGCTTTTTAAGCTACCGAAGCAAATCAAATAAAGGGTTCAACAGCTCATTGTCCTCAATCGACATGGAATCTCAGAGTTTGAGTCTCGGCAAAGACTTTGGCTTTAGTCCCCCACTGGGTCACGTGTAGTGTTTTTAGCTGTCTCGTCATTCTAGTTCCTTATTTTGGTGGTTTGGTTTTTCCTCTTTTGGATTTATTACAGTTTTCATGAAATAGAACAAAGGAAAATCCAGAATTTGTCTGTTATCGTCCTCTTATTGAGCTCTAGGGTTGGATAGAGAATCTCGATAGGCTTTTTCTGTTTGAAGCTTCGGTAACAAGTGCGGCAAGTCAGCTAAAGAAGTGTTTGGTATGATTCTCAGCTTCTCTTGTTTTACTTGTTAATTTGTTTTGGTCAAAACTATGGCGTACTTAGCATGTAGCTTCTGTACTTGCAATGCTGTTAGTCATGCTGTTGTTTAATTAGTCCCTGTTGTGAATTATCGTGAAGGCAATTATAACTTCTCTCCATCGTACAAAAATTAGTTTAGAGTATTCTTGTGAGGAGTTTTGGTTTCCATTTCTGTTACTTTGTTTAGATCATCACCATGCCTAGTTGATGATGACTCAGTTGCATGTTTGATCATTTTATTCTTCGTGAGTCTGTGAATTGATCTTCTGTTTGAATGTTTTATGTTTTTGAAACCATACATTTATGCAACTGGGATTAGACTATTCAAAGCAATGGCACGTTTTTCTACCTTGATTATGGAAGTCCTTGACAAGGGAACTTTAATTTTTCATAGATTTCCTAGACAGGAGGTCAATGATGGGGCTGATATTTCAGGATCTTTTGAAAACAAGGCAAAATTAGATTCCTTTGCTTCATTATGCATTTCAATTTTAGCTTCCGAATTTTGGAGTTTGAAGCACATAAGTTGATTTCATGTTAGACAGTTTCTGTTATGCTGTAGAGGGCTTAAATCTTGTGCAATGATATATGATAAGCTGAGATATGTTTTAGCTTTAACTTTTTTTCTTCAAATTGGTGGGTTAGTATAGGTCTTGCCTTTAGAAAATGAGAATCATGGCTTTAGTACCAAAAAGTAGCTCTTCTTAAATCCATGAAAGATTGGGGTAGGGATTCAAACAATGTTCATATATCTAAGTCATTGACAATTGGCCACTGACTCTAATTAAAATTTCACGGTTTCTGGTCTTTGATTCCTTGAGCATCATTCTCCTTATTATAGATTAGGTTTAAATTTTGATGGCTTGTGGCTGTAGCATTTTCTTCTAACTTCTTAGATGTACAGGGCATGATACTCCATCATAGGACAATTCTGTTCGCTTAACATGGGTATTTAAGCTGTTTACGAGTATATAAGTTTGATTCCTGCTATAACAGTACTGATTTTGCCTGTAATTCCCGTTATCAACTCTGTGAAAGACAGAAGAAGCTAACAACATAGGTTCCATCTCATTTAGATATGTGAATGCTTTTGGTTTTAATTTGTTCAGACTACTCCATTTGAGTGGACGGTAGTGCTGCTACTGGAAAAATGAGCGGGACTGGCCGAAAACGCAGATCTAAGTGGGATTTAAAAGAGGAGCCTCGAAATTCTTTGGAAAATGTAAGAGAGAATTCTTGGACACCGAAAGCGAGCTTACCTTTACATGATAGAGAAGCGGCCCGGGGCTGGTATTCTCCAGATACAACTGATGGGGATCACCCAAAGTGGTCTGCAATGGAACCTTTATCTGGTAGAAGAAGTTCATGGAGGGATGACAACATTGAGGATCGTAGCAGAGCATTGAAAGCAATGCCCTCATGGCATGAGGAGCAGAGCTATGGAACTAAAATGTCTCCTGGCCTTGATGATTGGAGACAACAAAATCACCACCATTCTCCAAAAAATGAATGGAAAAGATCAAGAAGGTTTTTAACATACCTATTGTTTGCTTTCTGATTCAACTGTTAGACCTCTTTAGACTCTAACTTTAATTTAATGTTTGTTGTGTATATTGCCATTGTGACTGATTCTTTGTTATTCAGAATTGGTTCGAACTGCCTTATTTCTCATCTTTATGGTTAACATGCAGGAGCAGGAGCAGGAGCAGGAGTAGGAGCTCAGTCCCGGGCTACAGGAGAGAATCAGGATATGACAGAAGTAGAAACAGATCAGCTTTATCAGCTCAAATATGTAAAGATTTTACTGCTGGGAGATGCAGGAGAGGCAATCTTTGTGATTTTCTTCACCAGGGTCATGAGGATACTTCAGAGAGACACAGGAAAACTGTGGCTTCAAAGTATTCCACTTCCCTTGATACTAAAGAACACCCTCTGGGTAGTGGAAGACGAGATGATTGCTGCACTGATTTCCTAAAAGGCAACTGTAGGAGAGGTGCATCCTGCCAGTTTGCTCATCATGGTTCTTCTGATACATCTGGTAGATGGTCCACAAATGGTTTGGTCAGAGACAGAGATAGTGATAGGAGAACTAGAGATGTATCACCAGAGAGACGTGGGGAGCGTGAAACTCATAGAGCAGCTGATATACCTTGCAAATTTTTTGCTTCTGGGAATTGTAGAAATGGGAAACACTGCAGGTTTTATCATCAGGGTCAGGGACGCTCAAGCCCTGAGAGCACAAGAGATAATAGGTTGCTACTGGGCCAAAACTCAGGTGATTTGGAGAAAGCACGGAATGATCCAAAATGGGATAATGTAAGGTCTTCTTCACATGCTACCAAATCGAGTTTGGATAAAAAGGAAGCAATAAGTTCTCCTTTACCAAGGCTCAGCCCATGGTCTATGGATGATAAATGGGTGCCCACTATTGATGCAAAAAAGATGGAAACTGGTCATAAAGTAGTAGAGAATGACACAAAACAAAGCCTTGAGTGGAAGACAGACATTCCTAGTGATAGCATGCGTCCTGAGCAAAGAGTTACAGAGAATTGGCTTGGTGATATGGACATGTCTCCTGATTGGAATCCTAGACTGCAGCTACCCAACCATGTTGATGACAGAGAGCGTGGTTCTTTGCCTGGTCATGACTCAGGAGTGACTCAAAATACTTTATGTCGAGTGCACAATGACATTGCTGTTATACCACCACCATCTTTCACTCAACAGAGATACAATTTAGGAGAGGCAGGTCCTGTGGGTTTGCCTCATGAGATTGTGGGTGGAAGAACTGCTGCTTCTATGAGCATTTCTGCCAATTCCTTGGGAGCACATGGCTTCAACCAGGATGGGCTGGGTTCAAATGTTTTGCCCCTTCCACATTTAAATGTGATTGGACTAAATCAAGTCTCTAGCACAGCTGACCCCTCAAGATATGGGGGCACATTAAGCACTCAGAACCAGACAATGTTTCTGGATAGGAAAGCAGCTGACAATCTGGCCCTTGGAGAAGCAAATTCATCCAGTTTGAATTCTGGAAGCCAGATACCTCAGGGCACAGTTAGCAGCGGAAACCTTACTCCGCTTAGCAACATTGAAGCCTCTCTGGTGCAATTACTTGCAAATGGACAGCAACTTCCACAACTTTTTTCAGCTCATAATCCTCAAAATGAGGCGGATGTCGAAACAGTTCATCCAAATCGAGCTGTTGCACCTGAGAAGCAGTATGATCCTATATTTGACAGCATTGAACCTGAAAAACAAACTCTCATCAATTATTCCCTGGGCCTTTCATCTAACATGGTTGTACAGGACAGCTTTGTTGAAGGGAAACATGATAATTTACCCTCTTCATCTTTTGCTGGTGCACAAAATAGTGGTCATCATAATGTACTCGGTAGTTCAGTAAGAGAACCCAATGGTGAGAGTCATCAGTCAGATCAACTGGAACCAGGCTCAGAATCTGAAGCCTCGAAGAAAAACAATGGAGGGGAGACGAAAGAAAGCATGGAAATACAAACAAACAATGCACAAGATAGTGGTTCTCCAGAGAAAATTGATGAAGATGATAAGCGTGGTGAGAACAGAAAGAACAAGGATGTAAAGGGAATTCGTGCATTCAAATTTGCACTCGTAGAGTTTGTCAAGGAGATTTTAAAACCCACATGGAAGGAAGGTCAAATGAGTAAAGATGCTTACAAAAACATAGTGAAGAAAGTGGTTGACAAAGTTACTGGGACAATGAAGGTTGCGAGTTTGCCTCAAACACAAGAGAAGATTGAACAATATCTGTCATTTGCAAAGCCAAAGCTAACAAAACTTACCCAGGTAAAGTCTGATCTACTACGTTAAATATTCCCTTATTAAGTAAACATTATCTTAAAATTTTCATCCTACCTCTCCACTCCTGACTGTTCCTTTTGGAGTTTTCTCCTCTTTGCAGTCTATTTTTACTTGTCAAGTAGATGGTGTTTCATATTTACTTTGGCCAACTGGGGCCTTTTGCTCTGTTTGCTTGCTTATCATTTTTTCTTTAAATTTTTGCTGCAGGCATACGTGGAGAAATTTCAAAAGAACAAATGAACAAGGAAACTTCCATTGTTTCATGCTTCTTTATTTTCCCATGTTTCATAGCTAGCTTATGATTAATGCATGTTTTAGATTGACATATATCTACGTGAAAATGGCTTTGGAATACAAGTTTATAACCTTCCAACTCCAAATTGTACATTAACTATGCCTTTTGTTTAGAAAGTAATGCTTGCCATCTAATCCTGTGATAATTCATGGCTACTTTATGCAGGGGCCCGCAGAATGGTAATCTTGGTTTTTAATCTTTTCAGTGTTTTTGTGCTTCAAGGTGTATTTGGGACGGGATGCAAGCTGGTTTTAGTTTGTGTAGTCCTAGAACCATTGTCAGTCAAGGAAAAGACATCATTCTTCTGTTTCCACTTCTACCTTGAATACTGATTGTAAATTTAGTCATAGAATTTTGAACAAGTAAAGCATGCAGTGTACTGTGTACTCTTGCTTGCTATATTGTAGCAATTGTGTATCTTATAGTTGCTCAGGGAAGAATATACTGAAGTCCCTGATTTGCTTTATCATTGCCTCCCATTTCTAGAGGTAGCCATTGATTAATTAGTGGAACTAGGAGATTGAATTGCATGCAGATCTTTCCTCATGACTTGTTAGCCGCCAGACCACAGATGTTTTGCAGTTAATGTGAACTATTGCAAATTTTCGTGGAGTCCCTCTCTCTATATTCTGATAAGAGAAAAGCCAAGAGAATAAACAGATGATGGAAAGGCTTACATATCTTACTTTGTTTACTATTAGTCAATATGAAAGAAAAGTATAAGGCTTTCTTTTAGGTTTAAGAAATGAGTTTAATTAGATTTGAATTAGTTGAAATTCAATCTTAATCAATGGAACGCCAACATTGTATTTCCCGTGTGAGATTGAATTTATGTATTTTTAAATATAAAAAAATTCACATATTTTTTTAAGAAAAGGAGCTTAACTAAAATCTTTTTTAGCAAACCAATAAGGGTAACTATTTATATCATGAAGCAATCAACAAAATGCACCAAAATATCTACTTAACACCAAAAGTTGTGTACATATTTTTTGGAAACTCATGCTGATCAATGATTACAAAATGTAAACTGTTTGGTCGATTTAACCGTATAAATTTTAAACCATCAAATTTTTATTTAGTTTTTAACTTTCTGATTCAATTTATTTAATAATTATTGTTGTTAAAAATCAATTAATTATTAATTAATCGGATAATTTTTACAAATTAGTAAGTTCTTATAAACCAAAATAAACCAATTAATGTTAATTTAATAATTTTATTTTTTAATTAAACTTCAATTCTTTGAACAATCTTTTTCAATCATATTTCAAATTCTTTAATTTTATTTAATTTTTAGCCGATTTATAATTGTCTAATAGTAATTGAACCTTTTAAACTTTAAATTTTTTATCTTACCGGTTTAACTTCCGGTCTGTTTTTAAATTATTGCTAATAATCATAGTATAAGATATCTTATTTCCTTCTAGTTATTCGACATATTGATCTTATTAATATCGACATTATTCGAACAAAAATAATAAATTAAGTAAAAATTTCGCATTTGATAAATAGTGAACATTCATAATCATTAATACTATAAATAATAAAAAATTATCAAACATCGATAAGTTCCATTTCTGATTCAAATATTGTATCCGTAACTTAAAACTATTTCATGTAAGCATTTTATATCTAAGAAAGCAACTTTAAAAACCAAAATCGATTTTCAAACGTTCTCTTTGGTTAGAGTCTTCTTATAATGTTTATCGAAACTCCTGAATCGCTGTGCCCAGTTGTGCTTTTAAGATATTAATCATCTAACTTATTGTAATAAATAGCTGAGATTTATTAAATACAGCGAAACAACAATTCGGAAGAGCAGATCTGTTTTCTTCAATAACGCCACGCATTCTTCACTGTTACATGAAACACAATTACTTCGATAAATTAGTTTTCTCATAGTGCATGAAAAATGATCAAAATCACGTCTAATAGGGATATTCACTAATGTTTTTAAAGTCAAACTAAAAGTTAAACTAGTAAAATAAGAAGTTTAAGGTTTAAAGGGTTCAACCAGTATTAGATCACTATAAAATCGACTAAAAATTGAATAAAATTAAAGAATATAAAATATTGTTGAAAAATATTATTTTTACGTATTGAAGAATTTCATTAGTTTATAAGAACCTATTAATTTATAAAAATTGATTGATTAATTAATAAATTTATCGATTGTAGTTATTAAAGTAAATTTAACTAAAAATTTGAAAACCAATCCAAAAAATTAAATGATTCAAAATTTTTATAGTTGAATTGGTTAGATTGATTAGGTTGTTTAATACTAATATTAAATGTACATAAAATATGGAAAGATGCTAATATGTTTATGCATATATATATAAAAAAGATTTGTGAACTTGCACATAAGGTACTGTGGATAAAAGCATCACCATGCTGCTAACTCAAATGATCATTAAAATTGCATCAACAAGCTCTAAATAACAAGTTTAAATACACTCTAATTGCAAAGTTTATATGCAAAATCATACATATTGCATGTTTTTAGAATGCTCCAACTACTCGAAACGCATGTTAACATTTTCTTCCTGTAACATATACAAGGTTCCTAGAAACCTAAAGTGTAACATATCCATAGATTCAAACTAAGTTTCACATAAACAAGCATATATGTATCTTTCTTTTTATTATTCTATGCAAAACAAACATGTTCTTGCGTTTTATGTGTGTTTGGTTTAACTTTATTGCATGTGCATCGCCGAGAGAGAAGTCGAGAGACAGAGACTGAAATTATGCTCAAAAGCTAAACGTTGTATTACGTCAAGACTGTCTTATTCCCGGAAGAGAGACGACCAAACCAACTTTCCGGCCAAAAGCCTCCGTAGGCCCCCTTATTATGATATCGATATTTTATATATATATACATACGGTTCTACGTAACTCAAGCTGATCGTTATGATTGTTTCGACAGATCATATATGCCACTTTAGTCAACAATATCCTAACAAACCTTTTACGCCATTTTCAATTCTCAATTATACCTCGATGTTTTTCACAGTTTGTGGAACTCCTTTCGCTTTTTTGCCGTAATTTAACATCATCATCGTCTTCTTCTTCTTCTTCTTCTTCATCTTCATGGTTACTGTCACCTTTTGGCCTTCTTCATGATTACTGTCACCTTTTGGCCTTACTAGTCTGTAATTACCTGAGGGTCAAAGCACACGGCTGTGACGTCCACGCCATTGACACCGAGGTTGAATCCTGCAGAACCGCCAACTGGGGTCTCCATGGAGGTCGAGACGGCGGAGCCAAGAGGTCTGTTGTAGGTCACCGGCCACTCTCCGGTAAAGGGTCGGAGTCGGTTGGTGGATTGAAGCAAGCGGATTTGTCTTTTGAGGAACTTGACGTATCGAATTGCTTCGTCCAGCATTGAAGCTGTGTCCATTTTTGTACCCCCAGGGACGAGTCTCTGCAGAATCCTGATCTTTTCGCTGATCCTCTCCCTCCGACGCCGAGCTGCGACGCTTTGAGGGTCGTCACTGATCCTGACATTCCGTCTTTTCGGCTTGCGAATTGATGCTGGATCTATATCCACTGGTTGCATGCTTGCTATCTTATACATCATCTCTTTCATGGCTCCGAGCTCTTCTTCTGGTTCATCTTCTTGTTGGTCGTCTTCATCTTTAGGGTTTGCTACTTGGTCACCAAGAAGGGTTGAGATGGATATGTGAACTGAAGAATATGATGATGACTGTTGTTGGTTTTGAAGCGTGTAGCTAACAGGCCAAAGTGGGCTGAAGGGAATATGATCGTTGAGGACTTGATGATCTTCCATGGCCATTTCAGGGTTCCATGTCTGAACTGAGAACTTACTTTGGTCCATCTCCATGATTGAACGCAAAAAGCTTAAGTTTGTGGAATTTTAACTCAAAGAAAAGAGTGAAGTGATGGAGAAAAGAAAATGGTATCTAATGGTGTTCTTGTAGTGGGTACTGACTCATATAAATGATGGCACATTATAGGCATCATTTCCATAGAAGGACATGAAACTCATGGTTTCGTAAGCAACCGAAGAAACCCGTATTTGCTTTCTTTGACAAGTATTGAAATATACAACTTTTGCTTGAGTTCTGAAGCTTCAACCAATACTTGACGACACATAAAACCAGAGAGAGAGAGAGAAATAAAGGGTTTTTGTTTTTAGTTTTATAATAGTTGTGAAACTACATGTGATGCAAGATGAATGAAGTTATTATATATACCTTCAAATTAGGGATAGGGTTCGGTTAGCCCTGATTTAGAGAAGACATTAAGGACTCTGGAGTCTAAGAATCTGTTCGTTTTATGCAAGTATTTACTAGCTATCAAATGAACTCACACAATAGCTTAATTATTACAGTGAAATGATCATTTAATATAATGTTAGAGTTTTTGTGATTAAGTAGTCATAAGTTCAATTCCTATCATCCATCTATTATTTAGCACAAGATAAAGTAAGTATGTGCAAATTTCAAGCTCAAAAAATTTTCACTTGAAGGGGTGTGTTAGTCAATATATAAAACTAATTAAGTTAATCTCACGCAAGAGTTTAAGTTATTGTGGTAAAATGATCACTTAATACTAGCATTATGCTTATATTTCACTAATCCTAATTACAATATATTGCAATATTCAGGGAGCATTTTTTGATATCGCTAATCGATTACTTAAGGATCTAACAATACGAGTCACCAATAATCATAAAACTATGATTTAACATAAAAATACAGGATGATAATCACTAAAAATTGTAATATTATAATTAAAATTCAAATGGCTTATATAATTTTGTGAGTTGTACTTAAGAATCTAACGATAAGGGTTACCAAAACTCACAATATTATAATGGCTAATTCATTCCAAAACCCTATTTAAGATTGCTTGAACCAAAGCTATTGAGTGCTGCTATTTTTATACCCTAAAAATAAGCAATGAAGAAGGTACTAGGCAGGGTGCTTTTCATATGTTTGTAGCTATTTGACTTCTTCTTTTTTGCTATGGGAATTGTGAGTGTTAGCTTTCAGTAATAATGTCCTCGGCATCTCATATTGTTTTTGTCCTCAAAACAAGTATAAAGCTACATCACGAAGATAGAAGATAGTACACCTAATTCTTGATCAATTTTGTGATAAGATCTCTACTGACCCTAAAAATATCCGATCTTTTTGAGATGAAAAATTAAAAAGGTGATACCAATTGTGTCTCATTTTTTCCATAAAAATGAAGGTAGTCTCCAAAGAATCTCGTACTTCAAAAGGCTTCAAAATTGAGTCATGATGAAGGGGCTACGACTCATTTTAATCTTAACGAAACAGTTATTAAGTGTTACTTCGGCTTAATATTTTAGGTGATATGAGTGTTAACTCGTAAAATAATTTATTTAATATATTTTATTTACAAAAAATTATATGCACTAGATGATATATTCAGTACATATTTGTAGTTTATTGATATAAGATAATTTCTTACCTTATACTAATGACCATTAGCAATATAATTAAGACAAATTAGATTTGAGCTTAACGATAGACTTTTATTGCTTTTTATGTGTAGTATAGATATTGTATGTATGCTTATATGCTATTTTTAGCAAAGATGCAAGAAAGTTGGACAATAAGAAAACTTATTCTTGCTTTTTTTAATTAATTTAACTCAATTAAATATATTTTAGAAGAAGGTTTTCCACATCAAACATATCATGATAACTTAATAGAACCTACAAAATCTACTAATTTATAATAAACTGACTTGCAGGACTAGTGGGTTGGAAGCATATTTTTTTAAATAGACTTATATTATTAAGAAATAATTCAAAAAATCAATAATAATCAATTATATATATATATATATATATATATCTTTTTAGAGTTAAGAAGCAAAATTTGGAAAGTATAAAAAGGAGAAGGCTTATGCACCAATTCTCAACATGATATTTACCTATACATATTTGATTTGCATTGCATTGATCTTTTTTTGTTTAGTACTAAGATAGCATTCAAATGGGTATGCTTCTAATTTTTTGATTAAAGGTAGGAGATTTTATACTACATTTAAGGTGATCAAGACTTAAAAACAAAATTGCATGAGAGGGTTAGAGGTTAAAGGAATTAAAGTATGAAAATATATTTTGAATTAGAGTGATGTACGTATAACATAGAGCATAATTCATGATTTTATTGCACATAATTTTAGAACATCTCTAAGTTAAAAGGCCATAAAGTTCTTATTATAATTTAGATTAAGTTAGGGACTAGACATGAGTTGTATTCACCCTACCCACATGCTAAGGTGAGATTCATATTGACCTAACACTCTTAAATGATAAAGAATGATATCACCATTAGTTAGTAAGTTAGTTCCAATAATTACTAATGTCCAAGATGCTTGATGTATCATTATCATTAACTATTGTTATTTTGTAATGGAGAAAGTTAAGTTGAGGCACTACCTTGAAATTAATTTAAAATTGCTAATGAATCAATAAACTCATTAGTATTTTGAAAAATTGACTTAAAAAGCACTGTTTGACAAATTCAAGTGTGAACCCTTTTCTTGATTCAGTGAACTTGTTAAAATACTTGCTTATAAATAGATAAAATGCCCATTTAATAGATACTTAAAAATTATCATAAAGAAATTTTATACTTAAAAGGAAGGGTTAATTGCCAAAAAAAGGTCAAGCATTTGTTAAAATTTTAATTATATTCCAAAATTTAAAAAGTAGCAATAAAATGTCCAAATTTTTAACTTTTTTCGATTTTAGCCCAAACTTAAAAAAGTGACAATAAAATATTCAAACTTTCAATTTTATTTGTTGTTCTTCTGATATTCTCAATTATTTGTTCTGTTTGTTCTTCTGACGATGCAAACTACTAGTACATTACAACATATTGCATCTATAAGGTCATCGGGGTTGTGTAATTTGATTTAAGTTATTTTTAAACTTAATGAAAATACTAATGTTGGGTTAGAATTGAAAAAATTGAAAGTTTGAACATTTTATTACTACTTTTTAAAGTTCGGGCTATAATTGAAAATTTGACAAAAGTTTGAGCTTTTGTATGCAATGAACCCTAAAAGGAAACTTTCTAAAAGTCATATAAAATTTTTTATAAGTTATAATGAAGAATTTCATACATTTAAAAAGTAATAAATTTAATTTAATATGAAACCTATTTAATTTTTAAATTTTCCCTTTAAATAGTAAAATTTTAACTCAGTTTAAAATTTAGTATTCATACAAAATTATAAAAAATTTAAATTATGTGTTTTTGCTCAAGATTATTAAAATTTTAAATTATGGTGTAAAATTAACCTTAACAATAAATTTAGAAAAAATAATTAAAACCTAAAATTAACAATAACACAAGCATACATTAATCTAACAAATGATTCTTAAAAAGTTGAAGTTGATATCAAATGATCTAAGCACACCAAAATGCGTTTTATTTGCTTCAATATAGACAAAGTTTGCATTTGTACTTGTTTGGCATTTTTTGTCCTACATTCGATTTTTTCAACACAAGCATGCCTAAGTCCCTTGTCTAATTACAATGTCCACGAGAAGTTCCAAAGTTATTCAAATTGAGTCGTCATTTTTTATAACACACCAACTTACTTGGCTTTCAATAAATATTAAGGTTCAATGAATTAACTTATATGATAGTGATAAAAGTCAATAATATCAACTTACAATCAAATAAAATGAGTATGATACAACTATCTAGGTTCACATTTGAAAGGAGGGAGACACTTAACATGGTTATTTTCAGGACCAAGCCTAGAGAACCAAATGGAACACTTCTTAAAACAGCTTTGCCTAGAGAACCAAATGGAACACTTCTTAAAATAGCTTTTACTATCACCATCTACTCCAATTAGAGGGAGAGAAACAAGAGATTATACAAGAAAATCGTAGAAAGAAAATATCAAATCGCGGAACACATCGTCAATTAGGTTCGTGCCGCTTTTATAGCTCAAAACAAGCATAGTGCACTTAGTAATGAGTTGAAAAACTGCTGGAAGTTGTAATTCATAGTTTTTTTTTTAAATCATTTTAGCTCTCTATAGACACCTCAATATGTATTGATTATAACATGACAATGTGACTCATTGTAATGGTGTGATAGCTTTTGCTATGATTAATATAATTTCTTTCATTTTCAAAAAAAACTTACAATCAAGTCTTCTAGATTTTTTTAGCTCAATTTTACTATTAAAAAGTCAATTAGTTTTATTCAATAAAACTTTTTAGTGACAAATTTTAACTTGATTGATTTTTTTAAAAAAATTATTGTATCAAGTCAAGTAGACTTTGAAAATATATATTTTTGAAATAGTTAATAGTTAGAGCTTAGGGAGAGCCTTGGTACCAATTGC
Organism: Erythroxylum ulei; assembly: GCA_027564395.1. Taxonomy (NCBI): domain Eukaryota; kingdom Viridiplantae; phylum Streptophyta; class Magnoliopsida; order Malpighiales; family Erythroxylaceae; genus Erythroxylum; species Erythroxylum ulei. The sequence goes on from JANITX010000210.1 coordinate 62,170,770, forward strand.
TCCTTATAGTCACAGGATCGAAACACGAAAATAAACTCTTTGTTACGAAAAGAAAGTTGTATATATTGATGACTCTCTTCTAATTCTTTCAAAACGGAAAGCCTTATACACTAAATACGTTAACATAGTAATAAAATATAATTTTAAATTATAAACAACAATTGCAATATGGCCCATTTCTTAATTATCGTAATTATTCGTAATCTTAAAATATCATCAAGAAATACTTGCAAGCTACAACAGTTGCTGTACCATGGTGATGATTTTGGTTTCAAACCTAATATGTGTACAGTAGTATACTATCAATTTCGTAGCGATAGAAAAGGGATATGCTCTTTGACTCTTGATTCATCACACGTTAATCTTGATATATCAGACGGTTCGGGTTCCAGGAGCCTTAATTATACCTTTTTTTAAATGGAAACACCTTGAAAGCCTTTTGTTTTTCTGATTTTGTTACTTATCTTATAAATTCCAATTTTGGTATACTTGCGCATGCACAAAGCAATGATTCTAGGGCTTCACTTGGAAGTCTTAAAAACGCATGATGTCACAAGAGACTCGATCGAGCATGGCTTCTTCACGTAATCAAACTCCTCGTGACTCATATGTATTGCATACAAATAGACAAACTTGGAACTTCAACCTATGTATCTAGCTCCTAAATACCAAGGTTGTTATTATGATAATGTTCTTAAAAAGTATTGGAACCTAGAAGGGAAAACCATACTTGCATAAAGAAGGCGAGCTTATAAACTAAATGGTTTAAGAGCTTGTGAAGAGGTCGAGCTGGTTTTAAGTGCCTAAGGTTGGGTACTGTTAGTGAATATATAAAATTAATTAAGTTGATCTCACACAACAGTTTAAGCTATTGTGGTGAAACGGTCGCTTAATATGATATCAGAACCTTTGTGATCAAGTGGTTGTGAGTTCAAATCCTACCGCCCATCTACTATTCAGAATAAAGTAGAGTGAACCTGTACAAGTTTCAAGTACAAAGGGCTCTCATTTGAGGGAGTGCGTTAGTGAATATATAAAACTAATTAAGTTGACCTCATACAACAGCTTAAGCTATTGTGATAAAACGGTCACTTAACAGATACGAGTTTTTTTTTTTGGTAGATTCTAGTTTGAACACGGTCTAACATTTGATCAAGTTTGAATATGAGACGAACTTCAAAAATACTCAAGTTTGATTGTCAAACATTTTCAAATTAGTTCAATTGAGTTTAAGTTGAGTCGATGTTAATATGTCCATTCATTATGTGATAGTTTAAAATTTAATTGAGTTTTAACCTGACGTCAACTCTTAAAATTCAACCCAAACAAGTTTCAATCCAAAATTTAAGTTTAAATCAAATTTATATCAATTCAATTATATTTAAGTTATTTTAATTAGATCAAATCAAACTTTATATGTTCTTTTCACACGTTATTCTTTTTGCTATATTGCATAAGACAATGGTGAGAGATGCTCTTATTACAAGAAATGATTCACTTTTGCCAGTACGTAGTGGTATTTAAGGAATTGAAGAGCATGTTTCGAGGAGGGTTGGAACTGATCTGACACGCATTCATGTTCTTCCCACCATACAAAAGAGAAAGAAGAAGGGTCATCAAGTTTCATTCAATGCTCTCCTAAGAGTCAGGACTACATTGTAACTTAAGAATAATTTCAAGTTTCTTGAAATGGAAAAAGAAGGAAAAGTGAACATCCAACTTGTTGGGGCCTGAAATGGGATCTCAGAGAAGTTACATTTTCATGGTGGATCGTCTTCTGATCATCATTAGCTTTTGGAATGAAAGCACTAGTGAGGCTGGGTTCGGTTACTTTCTTCCATTAGTTCTAGTTAAGATAGCACCTAGCACCTAGCACCTAGCACCTAGTATGAATGAAGAATAATCCCAAATCCTAATCTGTCCTCTAGGGAAGTTGGTTAGTGAAAGGTTGTTGATGACGATGGATGGTTGGAACTTGGAACTTGAAATTATAAAAGTTGTACGAAAGTTATGGGATGAACCATTAAAAAATGTCAACAATCAAGCATAGGTTATAATGATTTCAAAATATAAATTGGGTTTGGGGTTGGGATTGGGATTGGACCCAGGCCAAGAATATTTCCAACTCTACTCATGGTTTTGATTTCCATGTTCGTAACATGGAATGTCATGAAGAAGCACGATTAATTGGACTTGAAAACTTTTGTCAAGTTCGAACTTGAGCATGGCTAATCAGAACTTGACCTGTTGACGACTAGGCCTAACTAGGGCAGGCTAATTTGTCATCTCTTACCATGAGCCTGTTGAACAAATGTAGATTCTTACACAGGTCTTAAGGCTGTAGATGATGAAACAATATGAAATAAGTCAGAAGGAGTGTACGCCCTGGTACAATATCATTTACAAGAAAACAAGAAGGGAGAATTGAAAGAAATCATTTCTCATTCTTCTTTCCATTTTTCATTTTCTTTTTGGTGCTTAAATCATTCTGCATTCTCTTGTCAAGTGGATAAGCTTCGAGCATCAATACAAAGAACATAACTAATAAACCTTTTTCTTCTAGCCCTTCTTGCTAAAGAACTAATACTGTAGAGTATAACTTGATCTGATATGCACTAGTATTTGAAAAGTGTGAATGGGATTTTTCATTCTTACAGTTGGTATAAGTAACGACAATCATGAGGCAGAAGTGGAGCTCTCATCATTCCATCAAGTGTTTTGCATACCACCTTTGTCATTGGATCTGAATGGTCCCCTTGGAAAAATTTACATATTATTCCTTCAATGGTTATCCAACTGCAACCAGGAGCTTTAACTAAACCTAATTCTTTCATCTTCTTCATTATTACTGACATGCCATCCCACATACTGCACGATTCGTAGATAGAACACAAGGCAATGTAGTTGCTAGACTTTGTTGGTTCCAGTTCAAAGAGATGATGAGCTGCTATTTCTCCAATCCCAACATTCTTGTGCATCACACAGCCTGCTAATAAGGCACCCCAAACGCTTGCCGTTGTGGTTAAGTTGATATGCTGTGCTAATCTGAGTGCCTCTTCAAGGTGTCCAGACCGTCCTAAAAGATCAACCATACAAGCGTAATGCTCCAACCAGGGTTGAAACCCGTAATCTGTCAACATGGAGCAGAAAATCTCCCGACCGGGATTGATTAGACCTGAATGGCTGCAACTAGCCAACACTGCAGTTAAGGTGACAGGATTAGGTGAAAATCCACAATCTTTCATCCTCTGAAATAAAGCCAATGCCTCATTTCCTTGTCCATGTATTCCATAACAAGATATCATCGTTGTCCAAGTCACCACATTCACATCATGCATATTCCTGAATACCTTTTCTGCATCATGCAAGCACCCACATTTTGCATACATATCAATCAAAGAATTGTAAGTTGCAATATCACAAGCGAAGAAGGTACTCTTTACCACTTTCCCATGTATTTCTCTCCCTTTCATCAAGTCCCCTTCCCCACCGCAAGCATTCAGCACACCACTTACAGTCATAGCATCCACCTTAAGCCTATCTTCCTTCAACATATCCCTGAACAAGTCCAGAGCTTCCAAAAACAAGCCCGCTCTCCCAAACCCAGATATTATCAAATTCCAAGCACCAGAATCCTTGTACACCATATTGAAAAACAACCTCTTTGCATCATCAAATTCCCCACATTTCAAGTAAAACTCCATAACAGAAGTACCCACAACCACATATCGCTCAAACCCAAAACTTACCACAAAACCGTGAAGCATCCATCCCAAGCGACGATCTTTAATTCCTGCAGATGCCTTCAACAATGGAGGCAGAGTAAAGTGATCCGGTCGAAGACCCATTTTCAGAAACTCATCAAAGACACGAACAGCATCAAGATAAAGAGAATTCTGTACGTAGGACGCGATCAAGATGTTCCAAGAATGCATGCCCCGTTCACGCATTCCGTCAAACACGTTGCGCGCAACTACGAGGAAGCCGCATTTAATATAAGCTAACAATACATCCGTTTGGAGTGTCACGTCGAGGACATAGTTGTTAACGAGGACTTGGGCATGCGCTTGCTTGGCTTGTGAGATTAGAGAGCTATGAACACATTTTCTCAACAATGAAGACAGATTAGAAACGATTTTGTGTGACATTACTTGGCCTACATTTCTTTAACATAATCTCATGACCATGCAGAGCTACCTATTGACATTTTGATTCATTGCAAAAACTCGATTCTGATCGAGTTTCGATGATTCCATCAAACTCGAATTAATTCATTAAAAATGTAAATTTTCATTTTTTTACTTTCACCTCTTAATTCTTAGAAACTAAAAAAAGAGATAAGATTAATTAACTAATTTTGTTTAATTTAGTTCAAACTCAGATGTCAATAAATCATTCTTAGCATATGTTTGGTTGAGTTTTGGAGGATGAAAAACTTTTTTCATAAAAGCTCTACTGACATTATTTAAAATTTAAAAAATTCAAAATCATTATAAAATTGACTAAAAATTGAAATAAATAAAAAATTTTGAAATAAAATTAAAAGAAAATATCTTTATTAATAAAAGAATTTAAATTTTAATTAAAAAATGTTAAATAAAAATTAATTAAATAATTTTAGTTTATAATAACTTATTTATTTATACAAAATGACTAATTAATTAATAAATTAATTGATTTTTAACAAAAAAAATTATGAAAATAAATCGATAAAAAAATTTAAAACTAAATTGAAAAATTAGACGATTTAAGATTTTTAAAACCGGTTGAATTTTTAATCATCAATTAATAATAAAATAAATAAATCATATGATTAGCCAAGAAAAGAAATCTAAATAAAAAATCAAGTATTTAAACCAACTAGGTAATTATCATAGTTTGGAGGCTCAAACCTTCACTTATTATAAATTTATATGGAAGATGAACAACTGAAAGTTCTGACCTTTGACACAGTACTGCCACAAAGTGACATATTATCGCCTTATCGGTTTGTGCTCTTTACATGGGTACTGTCAGACCTCGCGTTTCAGGATTCTCGGACCCCGGGACCCTCATTAGGGTTGCTATTTACTTTTTACATGGACACTGCTCTCAGATTACAAAAGGAAACCAAATCCAAGATGCAACTATGAACACAATCAACATTCATGGTCTCATTCTTTCCTCTCACGCAAACACCAATTAGCTGTTCTTTTCTTACGCATCCATTCGGATCAAGCACCGGATGCCCTCTCCGTTGAGCATTAACTCAAAAGACTTGTTAATTTCAGAGAATGGAACTTCATGTGTAATGAATTTCTCCACCTCAAGCTCCTGTCAACATTCAAGGAATATAGACTTCATCAGGTATAATGCTTCAAGCCAAAGTAGTAACTTGTAGTCTCGTGTTAAAGTTTCAAGTTATCAGATTATCAAAAACTTGATTTCCAATCACATAAACTGGTGATGGGTATAGATGCAGCCACAGGGGTGTGCTGTCTAATTTACCCTGCTCTACTTTGCAGCAACATCGTCATATAACGTAAGGATGACAAAACAATCTATGTGTCCAGCCCGACTCAGCCTGAAGTCAAACGGATAAAACTCGTTTTGACCGGAATTCAGGTTGTACTTGAACTTAAACTGGCTATAAAAAATAAATGCAGCCAGTTTCAAAGTTGGATTTCTTTGAGCCTTCATTATTGTCATTTGGATGAGCAACATTGTACTCCCTCTATGATCTTATCTGATGATACTTCTGTTAAAGATAGCAGAAATCCATTCTCCTCCTGACCATTTTTACCAATTCAATACAAGATTGCTTTGCTTTGATTCTGAAGTCCTTTATCTTATTCTGGCTACGAAGTTCTACCAGAAAGTTTTGCTTACCTTATTCATGTATCTTTCCACAACAGTAGGAATACCAGAGCGCGGCTTGAAGTTGCCGAAGAACGTTCCCTTGAGAGTCCTCTCGTGCAAGAGGTTCATCGGATGAGTTTTGAAAATATCATCTTTACTTGGAAGACCAACAATTACAGCAACACCCCATCCCTGCAACGCATTCCGAGTTATCGTATGTATGACATGATTGTTTGAGTTCCATTCTCATTACTATCCAATGAGTTCAACAAAAACTTACATCATGAACACATTCAAATGCAGATATCATTGCGTCGACACTTCCAGTGCACTCAACACTTCTGTCAACTCCTCCATCAGTCATTTCAGCTATCACCTGAAGATATGAGCAATATTAGGGCAGAACAAAACACTCATTTACATATGCTACTCAAAATCTAGCTCATTGGCTCACAAACCTGTTGAACAGGCTTCTCATAATCTTTTGGGTTCACAAATTCCGTAACGCCGAATTTCTTGGCTGTTGAGAAGAAAGAATGCAAACATATATCAGATACAGTTTTGATGAAAGTGATGTCAAAAAATCTTATCACAGGTAAGTTCATATCAAAGTTTTATAAGAGTTGCAACAGAAAGTAACTTGCTGAGTTTAATAAACTCTTTATCTTTTGAGTTAAAGTATCAAATGTCTGCACCAGTGCCTATCCATGATTTCAGAACGACACCAATTGTACCGGCTGTGCAGGATGACGATCAAGCAACACTAAACAGACATCATATGACGATTATGCATTCACTTTCATTAGAAGCTTCTCTTACCTTCCAAAAATCTCTTGGGGTTCTGATCAACACCAATGATCCTTGAAGCACCAGCAATTCGAGCCCCTTCAGCAGCCTAATGATGTCAAAGAAAACAAAACATTTTTAGAGAAACAGTAGAATTGAATGCTAGAGGACCTTCCTGTTCGAGGTTCGATTAGAAACTCACAGCAAGGCCAATAGCTCCCAATCCAAAAATAGCAACTGTGGAGCCTTTCTTAGGTTTTGCAACATTCAAAGTCGCACCAAGACCTGCAACACAACCAAATTATGACAACTGATATGGAACACGGTTCAAAAGACATTTATGTAGAAGAATCAAGGCAATTGTTTGTCCAACCTGTAGAGACTCCACAGCTAATAACACAAACTTT
>JANITX010000210.1:62209449-62226606 GCA_027564395.1 Erythroxylum ulei
GTTAATTGTGAACATGGGCTTAAATTACTTACTGTTTATGCCGCGCCAATGAATGGTTTCAAAAGAAAAAAAAAGAGGTGAAAATGTTTTACTGAGTGCTACCGACTGATGTAGTACGCCACCCTCACAGGGCACGGACTCGGATATCACCAACGATATTAGGTTCGGGTCACTCGGGAGTGGGGTGTTACAGTTCATGTTCCTAAAGATGAAAGATCTAAGCTAGATTCTAAGACGAGATAATGTATTTTCATTGGCTATGGTCAAAATGAGTTTGGTTACCAGTGTTATGACCCTGTTGAGTAGAAACTTGTCAGAAGTCGTGATGTAGCTTTTGCAGAAGATCAGACTATTGAAGATATTAGTAAGGTGGAAAAATTAAAGCCTCAGATTCAAGGTTTGGTTGATTTAGATCTAGTTCCATCAGCTCCTACACTAGATATAGTTGATGTTGAAAATCAGGTTGATTTTCAGGATAATACTCGGAATACAGATGAGGTCGATATTCCTGTAAATGATGCAGCTGATGATCAATATGAGGTACTTGGTGAGGAACAAGAATTTCCACTCAGGAGGTCTACTAGAGATCGCATACCATCTACTAGGTATTCATCTAGTGAGTATGTGTTGTTGACAGATGCAGAGGAGCCGGAATGCTACCAAGAAGCTATTAAGAGTGAGGAAAAGGTGAAATGGGTTGCAGCTATGAAAGATGAAATGCAATCCTTGTATGATAATGAGATCTTTGAACTAGTCAGGCTTCCCAAAGATTGAAAAGCCTTGAAGAATAGGTGGATCTATAAGGTGAAGCAAGAAGAGAATTCATCATCTCCACGGTATAAAGCCAGATTAGTTGTTAAGGGCTTCAGTCAGAAAAAGGGGATTGATTTTGAGGAGAATTTCTCACCAGTGGTCAAGATGTCTCCAATTCGAGTTATTTTGGGTTTGACTGCTGCTCTTGATTTAGAGATTGAGTAGATGGATGTAAAAACTACTTTCCTCCATGGTGACTTAGAAGAGGAGATTTATATGGAACAGCCTGAAGGTTTTATGGTAAAGGGCAAAGAAAGCAATGCTTGCAAATTGAAGGAAAGCTTGTATGGTTTGAAACAAGCACCAAGGCAATGGTATAAGAAGTTTGAGTCTTTTATGGTCCAGCAAGGCTACAAGAAGACTACTTCTGATCATTGTGTTTTTGTGCAAAATTTTTTTAACAATGATTTCATCATTTTGTTGTTATATGTTGATGACATGCCTATTGTAGGCCTTAACTCTTCCAGAATTGTGAATTTGAAGAAAGAGTTGAGCAAGTCCTTTACTATGAAGGATTTGGAGCTAGCAAAGCAGATTCTTGGCATAAGAGTTATTCGTGACAGAAAGTGCAAGAAGTTATGGCTTTCACAGGAGAAGTACATTGAGAAGGTACTACATCGGTTCAATATAGCTATGGCTAAGGCTAAGGCTATAAGTACACCTCTTCCTCCATCTTTTAGATTGAGTTTGAAGAGTCTCCGTCCAATGAGCAGATAAAGAATACATGCAAAAGGTTCCTTATGCATCTGTAATAGAGAGTTTGATGTATGCTGTGGTTTGTACTAGACCAGATATAGCTCATGCAGTTGGTACTGTTAGTAGATTTCTTTCTAATTCAGGAAAGGAGCATTGGAATGCAGTATAGTTAATTTTAAGATATCTCTGTGGCACTTCAAGTTTGAAGTTTTGTTATGGGACTCAAAAGCCTATGCTTTGTGGTTACACAGATTCTAATATGGCTGGAGATATTAATTCAAGAAAGTCTACTTCTGGCTATTAAATTACTTTTGCAGGGGGAGTAGTTGCATGGAAATATAAGTTGCAAAAATGTATTGCTTTGTCTACTTCAAAGGCTGAATTCATTTTAGCCACTGAAGCTTGTAAGGAGTTGCTATGGATGAAGAAGCTTGCGAATGAGCTCGGGTTTACACAGAAGAGGTATGTTCTGTTTTGTGATATCCATAGTGCTATTCATCTTGGTAAGAATCCTACTTTCCATGGTAGATCCAAACATATTGATGTGAGATATCATTTGATCCGTGATGTTTTAGATTCCAAGTCTGTTGAGCTTGAAAAGATTCATATTGATGATAATGGTGCTAATATGTGCACAAAAGCTCTACCAAGGATGAAGTTTGAAGTTTGTCGATTAAGTGCTGGTTTGGCAACCTCCTTCACATAGTAGGGAAGGGGGAGAATTGTTGGGTTTGCGTTCCCTCCTATGTGGTAAAACCCAAAATTTGTTGAAGCCCACTTTCTTTTTAACCCATTAGGGTTAATTTTTGTATTGTCATTCAACCAAAAAAAATTTCAGCAGCTGCCAAGAGTAAGAGAAGAGAGAGAGTTGGTCTTTTCTTTCAAACTTTATAAAAGGAGATATTGTTTACCCCGACCCGTTTTGCATTTCCGACAACTGGGAAGTTGTTCATCATTTGATCGGTCTCATTTTTGGAATACCACTCATTCTGAACAGTGGAGATCTGGTTTGGAGGTCTGAAGGTTGAGTTTTTGGTTCCAAAATTGGAATAGTCTCAAGGTGTTTCCAGAACTGACAAGCTTCACCATATTCTAATTTTGGTTTGTCATTCTTTGTTCGATCTGGCTGAATTTTGGTGAGCATGTTCCTTACTCATTGTTCTTTGTTTTCAACGGTGAAGATTGGATTTGGACGACTGGAACTTTTCCAAAATTTGTTAGAACATAAGCTTTTGTTGGGATTGCTCTCTTAGTGTAGTTCTCTACTTTGGTTTGTGGCTATATGAGATTGAGACTTTGATTTCTAGTTTATTATAGTTGTTGATCTCTGTAAGATAGTATTTGTGATAGCGGATTTCATTTGCTTGGACCAAGAGAGGTCTCGTATTTTTTATCCTTCACACCGAAGGAGTTTTTGCCACATTAAATAATTATTGTGTTTTGTGACTGGTTTTTGATTTGTGCATTATTGGGGCAGCTTGTGATCATTTGGTTCGATGCCAATTTTTGCTCATTATTACTCCTAATAGATTCATTCAAGTGGGGAAAGATTTATTGATTGATTGTTGCATGTGTTATACCTGCTTCCTTCCCAATATTAACATGGCTAGCTTAACCATGCCCTACATCAAACCGAAAACAAAACATTCACAAATATGCTTCACATCATACAAAAATGAGATCATCTAATCATTGTTTTTGTTATTGTGGATTCTGGCAGCTAATGTGGAAACAATGTCGAAATGATGAAGAAAAAAGGTTAGAAAATCCTATTCACAAAGTTCACACATCATGTACATACAATTAAGTTGGAAGTTCACCTCCATATGGGCATACCTAGTAAGATTCCACTTATGCTTTCCCAATGACAAAGTTCTCAGCCTGCAAACACATTGATCCAGATAAAGAACTTGAAAATCACTGCTACATGCAAAATACTGAAGAGGTGGCCTTTCATCAAATAATCCATCAAGTAGACTCATTCTAGTAGCAGTAACTAGCAGGCAGAATAATTGGCCTCTACAACCGTAAACAAAAAAGCTTCAACTAAGATGAATGGATCACTGCAAAGAATATGCAATAATGCATATTCTAGGAACAAATGGAACATCTTTGGACATACATCACCGTTGCCGATAATATGTTGGCAATTTGGATCGACCTTTGTAAGATTGTTCTTCCATGTGATTTTTCCAGGATTGCATGCACTCTTTAGTTCCATTGTAATCCTCCTTGTATCCACCAGCCATGATTAAATGCACCATTTATAAAATATCATAGGATTCACGACCTTAATTATTGAGAAATATCACCCCACTTCATAGAGCATGCATTTGCAGATCTTCACTCATTAATGACTGAAATAATAAATAACAATGTGTTTTATCACTTCCTTATAACCTCAGTTGCAGAGCAATTTGAAGAGTCAACGGAATTATCACCAGCAGAAAGAAAATTGAAGTTCCCAAAGTCAAGTTTACTACAAATGCTTTTTTTTGGCATTAATATCACCTGCAAAGATCACAAGTAATACATCAAAGAGTCCAGTTGATGACTAGATTCCCACAGAGAAAGGTAATGATATGTAGAGACCCTGCAATCTTAGGAACTTTGTATATTTAGACTGCATCCTACACTTTCAATTATTCCCAAGATACTTCAACTACCTAGTCTGTCAAATGCAACTCAAAATCCCTGAATGCTAACACCATTTATTAACATTTAATAAAGTTAAGTTTCATTATCTATCTGGTAGTTATTGTTTCCCATCCAATGGATCAAAAGTAAAGTTTCATTAAAAGCTCCCAAATTGATTCACACTTCTTAAATTTTGTTTTCTTAGGAACCAGATCATGTTCTTACCCCAAATTCTACTTTGTTTTGAAAAGATCTTGTCTTTCTTAATTTAGCTTATCAATCACTAAATTGTTTCAAACGTGTCTACATTTTAGACTGCATGGTTTATGAATGATTGGACCTAGCCAAAGGTGGAATCAATCATAACCTAGCCAAAGGTGGAATCAATCATAGTTTGAACAGATTATTATGTGATTTTATCCTATTATTTTCAAACCCAAACCTTGAAAATGGAAAAGGAAACTTGGGATATGCTAATCTGATTAGTTTTTCATCTTCATGACATAAGCTACGTCATTAATTTGGTCACTTAAGAGCTTCTTCTGAGTCTATTTAGCTCTGTTTTTTAATGGGTGACAGGTTTGAACATCCAATTCAGTTTTCACTCCGCATGCTGTAGGAGAAAGAACAGTGAAGATTACTCATAATTACGATGTGGATTGGCATTTCCTCGGTTGGTCATCCAACCTTTGGTGTGTTTTAGTTGTCAAAATGAATCAAGCCTTTGACATTTGATGGTATCAGATTGTCTTCAAGGTACGATTCGGGTCTACATAATGGATTTTCTTGGTGAAGTAGGACAAGTGTTCTTTTATGAATAGGCTTGAGGTTCTTCAGAAGGGCTCAGATCATCTGTATTGTTCCAACTCTGTAGAGCTTGGTAGGAATAGGTTGTTGTCTCATGAGCACAGAAATTGATGCTGCAAGCCAAGCCAAGCCTACACTGTTGTCATTGTCCATTGCTCATGAACGCATTTATATTCCATATTTGATTTTGGTTGCCCTTTCGGGCGCTTTCTTTTATTTCGGTAGCCCTTTTTTTAAATTTAATTTTAGTTTAGCAAGCCAAGCCAAAGTACATGTTTTGCTATAACAAATAGACCTTATGTTGTATAGTCTAATACTTTAATGAGATGAGTTGAGTTTTTCATGTAAATTCATATGTGTTAAGTGCTCGTATCTTCCGTATCACAATCTAACTTGATTATCATATAATAACACTTAATCGATTATGATGAAAAAAAGGAAGTAACTTTTATTTTAATTATTTAAAAGAAATGGATTGTTTCAGTGCTTGTGAGTGACAATTCGGATCTATCTGTTTCAATAAATATATTCCAACCCTGTTTCACCACAATACAATGCCATTTTAATAAAAAACCCAATTCTGTTGTGTACCGATCCACTCTCTTTGAGCTTCAACCAGGTTGATTTCTTTTCATTTTCATTTCTTTTTTGCTTCTAGTTTATCAACATGTGGGAACGCCAAACAGAGAAACCAAACATTTTTTAAAGAATTTATTTAGCACTAGCTATTAGATATTTATTTCCGTTTAATGCTAAAGGATTCATTTTTGCTTCTTAATTAAATTTTGAATTCTACACTTAGTGTTTTTCTATATTATAAAAGTGACATAGAAAATTTTCAATTTTTTTCATTTTTTTTTTTAGGTTTTTGCTTCAGGATCAAACCTAATAATTCTATGGAGGGTGCATCTTTGTCTTGTCGGTTGTTAAAATTTGAAGATAGTAATGAAGTTGGTAGGAGTGAAGGTGAAGATGAGCTTATAGCTATCATGAGTTTAAACAGTAATCAGGATTTGTAAGCTACCTACTCATTTGCATCAAAAGAATTAATACCGAAAATTGGAATAGAATTTGAGACATAAGAAGATGCTTACCAATTTTATTTGGCATATGCAAAATTTGGCATATGCTAAAGAAGCCGGGTTTGGGATAAGGAGAAGTAGAAATCACAAAGAAAAATCTGGAAACTTCATTGATAGATTGTTTTGTTGTTGTGCTAAAGGCAAACGAGAAAAAGAAAAACGACATATGTATGCGCCCTAAAACAAGGTTTGGTTGTGAGGCTAAAATGAGAGTTAGTTATCGAATAGGCGGACAACTCTGTGTGGTTCAGTTTATTGAGGAGCATAATCATTACCTCTCGAGTCCAAACAAGACGCACTTATACAGATCTCACCAAAAGATAAGTTTACTTGCAACAATGCAAATTGAAATGGTAAATGATGTAGGAATCCCACCAAAGGCATCATATGATGTCATGGTTAGGCAAATAAGTGGTTGAGAGAATTTAGGTTTTATACCAGATGACTACAGAAATTACTTACAGTCCAAAAGAATGAAAGATGCGAAAAGAGGGGATACAAGAGGTGTTTTGAAATATTTTCATAAAATGTAATTAAATGTTTCAAATTTTTTTATGCTATCCAAGTTTACGAAGATGATTTAATAATCAACATTTTCTGGTTGGGAGCAGATTCCTCAAAATTTGGGCAAATCAAACCTGACCCACTTGCTATAAGCAGAAAATGATTCAAATCAAGCTCTGCCTTCATAATATTAATCCAAAAGAAGATCGGAAAATAACCATTTCCACTTATAATTACCAATTACCAACGAATCTACAATTTGGGTAAGTTCAATATCTGTGACCTGATGTTCTAACAGAGACATCATAGCACCTACCGATGCCAATCAAGGCCGAGCACGGTGGTGACAAAGCGGACAGAGAGAGCTTCAAAGAGGAGACAAGCGAGCATGAATAACACGGAAGCAACAAATGGTATCGCTACGCGAAACTTTGAGGACAAGCTATGGTATCGCCGTAAAAAGCATACCTCAAAGAAGAATTAACGCAAACGGAGGATAGCAAAAGGAGTTAAGAAGAATAGGTGCAAGTTCAAAGAAGTGACGCGGGAAGCAAAATCAAAACAACGAGGAGCATCGGCTTGGCTTAAAGCCGAGAGTTTTTATTTAATTAAAACGTCGTTTTAATTATGGAACAGCATAGGAACAGTGCCCATGGAACGACTGATCTGATGCTATGGAATATTAGAAAATACCGTTAATCCAATCATAAAATACTGTTTACAATGTCGAGCTTTTTCCTTTACCAGGTTGAGGATGAAGTGATTGCATCTGACTGTGAATTGGAAGATATATAACTCCGTTGCTAAATGCCCTGCATACACGCAAAACATTTACAAATTTTACGAGTCATGATCCCCTGCTTTCTATTTTTCCTTTTTCACTTGATTGATTTTCAGTAGTTGAATCCCATCTTAATCATATCTTGAAAGAGTCTCACTTCAATCCAATTAAGTTCAATTAAGAAATAATGTCAAAAAGTAAATAATAAGATATATTATAGCATATATCTTAACAATGGTGTACGTGAGCGTGGGAAACCTGAAGCAGTCGTTCTCTATGAGATGGAAGAGAAAGAACTGGCTCTTTATGTTTCTTTAAATATTCAGAAGATAATAGGACTTATAAGGAAGATGATTAATTAGTACATACGAACTGTAGACAATTTTAGCTTTGCAGGTAACGGCAGATGAAGAGAATTTGCAAGGGGCAAAAGAACGGGACAGATCGTCTGTTCTCATCTATCTATTCCCACTTTATTCCAAGTCCTTTAATCCATTCATTGTCATAAACATATCTATTCCCACTTTATTCCAAGTCCTTTAATCCATTCATTGTCATAAACAAATGTGTTGTGGAGATATAGTAGATGCATATGTGCCTATGCGCATATTATACATTATCCTATGCGTGTGATCGCCTGATTGGTATATATTATGTTATGTTTCTGTTCACGGCCTGTGAGATGCGTATATGTGTGGTTTGTTTGTGAAGATCGACCGGAACTAATATCTCGATTAATCACATTTTATGTAAAATGATAAATAAAGTTAAGTTTTTTTACCTTTCAATTTATAATATAAATTGTTGGTTAAGAGAGTCAGATATAAGAAAACAATGATTTCTTAATTTTTTAATTATGATATATATATATATATATATAATGATATCATTAATATTTCTACTTACTCTTTTTTTTTAATTTTTAAACTACTTCGTATAAATATTGACTAGGGATGAAGCCCTTTTTTAAAAGAGGTAGAAGGTGATCAAATATGCAATGGAAAGGTATACTAGAATTCATTTATAGATCAGTGTAAATGACAAAGATAAAGCTATGAAATAGTGCAACTGATAGTGATATCTATTTCTGGTCAGGAACGTCAAGCATATGCTAATCTCCCGTAATTCTAACATACAAGGTGAAGCACGTTTATTACCTCTCATCTGAGGATCACAAAAGTGTTAGACTACTACTTGCTGGTCAAGTTTTCTGTTTACTGGTTTGTTAATAAGTCCTATTTATTAGGAACTAGTTGTTAGATATTTGAACGATTCCTCTTAGTCTGTTACCACGTTCTAGGATTATTAACGTGGGTTGTTATTTTTGAGTTTATCCTTTTTGTAATGGCTTATATAAGCCAGCAGCTTGCTTTCAATAATATAAGAACTTTCGTTCAAGCTTCTGTGTTATAGTTCCAGCAGAGAGTTTTTCAACAAAAAGTCACAATCATTATCTTTTAATAAATTAATTGAAAAGTCATGCACGTTATTATTATTATTATGTATATATTGTCTTTCAATTTTTCAATTTTTCTCAATTCATGTTAGTTTATTTGCCTGTATCTTTGTAGATACTTTCGCTTTTGAATTATTTTCCAAATGATTAATACGGTAAGATGTGAAAAAGTCTTTTCTTCGTGTTGATTATTTGTCCATATTTTTGTAGACATTTTTGCTTATAAATTATTTTCAAAGTTATCATAAACGGTAAGATGTGATTTAATTGAAAAATAATAAAGTCTACCCTTATAATATTTTAATTCATTTATACAAACAATTACATAAATATTTAAACTAAAATATGAGAGAATTTTTTAATTCGAAATTATATTCCAAAAAATAAATAAAAAATTAAATATTAATTATAGTATTTATTTATCTAATTCTTTGACATTTTCTTGTATTTTGTTTTGTCTTATCAATATAATAATAAGAACTGTTTCATAATAAGATATTCATTTCATCTCTCAATCACTTATTGACGGTCTCCAAGTGATAAAGAAGGTAAGATTTTAAAGTGACGAGCAGGTCCGAAGAACTAATCGTTTTCTTTATTGAAAATATATTTTTTTTAAATTATTAGGGATTATCTCATATGAGAATATGATTTTGTTTTCTTCTATATATAAACCCTTACCCTAACATTTACTTATTTTTTTCAAAGTCTTCTTTTTTTGATCAGCCCATGTCTTTATGAACCCCTTATCCTACTATTTACTACCGAAGTGATGTAACATGATAAGTCGTCATCGTGTTCATATAATTGCCTTCTTGGCTTTATAATTTATCTACGTACATATATATAATTAATCTAATTCACTTCTTAAAATTTTAAAATTAGGTAATATTTTTAAAATTTTATTAAATAAGAAAACAAAACATTAATTTAATATCTAAAAATATAATAAGAGATATAAAATAAATGATATAATTAAAATTTAAAGGACTCAAATTTTAGAAAATTAAAAATATTTTATTTTTGACAATCCTTTTGTGATTATTTTTATTTGTTTAAAACTATTGTGTTAATAAAAATATTATCATTATTTTATAATTCATTTTATTCTAATGTTATATGCTCTTGATTATTTTTTATCTTAATATAAAAAGTTTATAAGCTTTTCATAAATATAAGATTATAATTTTAAAAATTATAAATATTTTGAAAGTTTATTCACGATAATTATTTATTTTCATTTAATTGATCTTATTTTGATTTTACTCTTCAAGACATAGACTTAATTGCAGGTCACATGCATTTCAACCTATAGAAAAATATGGAAAGACCAACTTGTTGTGGCACAATCCAAGACTCGAATATGAGTGTTTGGCCAAGGAAGTTAAACATACTAATTGGAGGGTCAAATTAGTATGTTTAACTTCCTTCTCTTTTCAGTTGTCAAAAAAAAAAAAAAAATCTTTCTCTAGTCACTGAATGTCTTTATGAATCTCTTACCCTACCATTTACTATCGAATTGATGAACACGATAAGTCCTCACCGTGTTCATATAATTGCCTTATAATTTATCTACGTATATTTATATAATTAATCTAATTCATTTTTTAAAATTTTAAAATTAGGTAAGATTTTTAAAATTTTATTAACTAAGAAAACAAAATATTAGTTTAATATCTAAAAATATAATAAAAGATATAAAATATTTAAATTTAATAAATATTTTATCAAATTAAAATTTAAAGGACTTAAATTTTAAAAAATTAAAGGTATTTTGTTTTTGACAACCTTTTTATCACTTATTTTTATTTGTTTAAAATTATTGTGTTGATAAAAATATTATCAATATTTTATAATTCATTTTATTCTATTGTTATATGGTCTTGATTATTTTTAATCTTAATATAAAAGGTTTATAAGTTTTTCATAAATATAAGGTTATAATTTTAAAAAAATTATAAATATTTTGTGAGTTTATTCACGATAATTATTTATTTTCATTTAATTTATCTTATTTTGATTTTACCCTTCATTGATTAAGACATAGACTTGTCGTGTTCATCACATGCATCTCAACCTATAGAAGGATATAGAAAGACCCACTTGTCGTGGCACAATTCATGCTCGAACATGAGTGTTTGGTCAAGGACGTTAAACATAGTAATTGGAGGGTCAAATTAGTATGTAACTTCCTTCTCTGCTCAGTGTCTGTCTTTATGAATCCCTTACCCTACTATTTACTATCGAATTGATGAACATGATCAGTCGTCGTCGTATTCATATGATTGCCTTCTTGACTTTATAATTTATCTACGTATATTTATATAATTAATCTAATTCACTTCTTAAAATTTTAAAAGATTTTTAAAATTTTACTAAATAAGAAAATGAAATATTAGTTATATATATATATAGATTGTTTATTTCCATAAATTATATAAAAATTAATTAGTTTAAAATTTTGAATTCTCAATGATTAAAATTATAAATTTTCTGTCAATATATTCACAAGTAATATTATCACTAATAAATTCCTAATAATAGACTCAATGGTAAAACTATACAATCTTTGTAAGTTTTCCTTATCTTTATTTTCTTTTATTTTGTTTTGTCTCACCAACACAATAATAAAATTTGTTTCTCATAAATTATATATGAATTATTGATTATATAATTATCTTTGAATAAATTATATAAAATTAATTATTTTTGAATAAATTATATAATAAATGCATATAATTAAATATATTTTATATATTTAATTATACGTATTTATTGATATTTTATATTATTATTAATTTGTACCGAAAACAATTTCTCCCTAATGTAGGATAAGACTATACGTACTATTAGACCTCTCCATATCGTACATTTTAGCAAGAATCTCATAGTGTTGTTGTTATAATTAATTTAACTTTTTGAACCATAAGTCCTCCCTTACAATAAAATAAAAATTTGTGAATGTATTTACATTTGATATTATCAGTAATAAAATTATAATAATAAAATCGTGCATGTCTAATATTATTTAATCTTTTTCAAGAACACCAAAGTATATATACTACACTAGTTAAGACAAATTCTGACTTTTCTCTAATTCTTTAAATAAAAAAGTAAATATTAATTATAGTATTTATTTCTCTAATTCTTTGACATTTTCGTCCGAAAACTAATTGTTTTCTCAATCGGAAAAAATCTTTTTTATTATTAGGGGATTACTCACATCAGAATATGATTTTGTTTTCTTCTATATATAAACCCTTACTACCCTATCATCGTGTTCATCACTTCGGCAGTGAATGGTAGGGTAAGGGGTTCATAAAGAAATGGACTGACCGGAGAAAGAAGACTTATTCAGAGTCTTCCTCTGGTACTCTACTCTCTAACTAAGACATTAGTTGGAGGGTCTCACATGTTTCGATCATTTTCTGTTTTCTTCTCTAATTTTCAAGTCTTTCTCATCAAAAGTGGTTTGACTAAATTCTGTGTTTTCTTCCCTAACTATTCAAAGTCTTCCTCTTTTTTGTTAGTCAAGTCTCATGCCTTTCTATAGTTTTCTGTTTTCTTCTCAAATTTCCAAATCTTTCTTATTTTTATGGATCAAATTGATCCACATGGTAACGTTAAAGTCACATGCTTTTACAACTTTTTATTTTATAGCTTTAACCTGTATTAGTAACTTGGAGTTCTTTTTTGTAATTTCTCTTAGTAATAAAAACAAAACTAATAATTGCCTCCTTGTATATATATATAAAGAAAATAACAAAATATAATCAAAAATATTTAAAATACATAGACTTATAAATAAATAAGATAATAGAATAGGAAAGTTTAAGAAGTATATATATATCTATATAGGTCAGCCAACAAATATATATATGATGATTACATTTAGAATAATATTATGTTTTCTTTAGTTTTTCCAACTGTTCTTTTCTCTTGGCAGTCCATATCTTGAGTCTAGATTATCTGTTTAATATTATGGTGTCTTATTGTGTCTAATAAATCTCAGTCATTTATATATGTAAGACCCGCGTGGGACCTGCGTGGGACCCGCATGAAACCCACGTGGAACCCGCAAAATAAATAGCTGAGATTCCATAAGACAGAACAAGACAGAGTAAAACTGGACAGAAGATCTGAACTCCTATATCTTACCCTACCATTTACTACGAAGTGATAAGCACGGCAAGTCCTTAGCGTGTTCATTTAATTGCCTACTGGCGTTATAATTTTAATCTATATATGTTTCTATAATTCATATTAGGTAAAATATTTAAATTAATTTTAAATAAAAAAATACAAATTTAATCACTAAAATGTAAAAACAAGATATAAAAATATTCAAGTTTATTTGAGAACAACATATATGCCATTAAAATAAAATTTAAGAACTGATAATAATTTAATTCTATACCCTTGATAATAGATATTTATATATTTTGTTAACAAAAAGATGAGTGAATATTAAATGTGACCTTCTTATATATTTCTACCGTTTTGTCTCCCCCCTTGTTTTGTTCCAAAAATTGCTTCATGTGGTGGGACCACCACCTTGAACATGTTGAAGCACCCATTGGATGAGAGTGAGTCTCCTATAAAAGGATAATCGCAGGTCTTTATGATTTATTGAATACGAAACTACAGTGGAATTCTTCTCTTATAGATAAGTAGAAATGGCAAGGATAAACTATCAACTGCGTTTAGTAGTAGTAGTAATGATGCTGCTGAAATCATTGTTATTGCTACTGCAAGGCCGGGGCTCTAATGCGTGTTTGGTGGAAGAGAGAGTTTCTCTCTTGCATCTCAAAGCTTCTTTTAATTACGAAGGAATGTTTACATGGAGGAAAGATGTTGACTGTTGTAAGTGGGATGGTGTTGGCTGTAACGCCACAACAGGTCGAGTCTACGAGCTCATTCTTGACTATCTTAGAGATGGAGAATCTGCAGATAATTGGTACTTCAACGTCTCGATGTTTCTTCCATTTCAAGAACTCCGACGCCTTAGTTTACCAGGCAATTCTATTGTTTGCTGCGTAGAGAATGAAGGTTCTGAACGTTTTTATTTTCTTATCAAATCACTCATAAATACAAATTATTTCTTAAACTTGTGATACTCTTGATATGCAGGTTTTGAAAGATTGACGAATTTGATCAATTTGGAATATCTTGATTTGAGTTATAATAAATTGGGGAATGCGGTCTTACCTTCCTTAACTGGTTTTTCATCATTGAAGACTTTAAACATGATTGGGATTGGATTGAAAGAAACAAGCGGTAAATATGGGTTCATATATCCTAATTTTAATTATTATGAAAAAGCTTATTGAATCATAAATATTTATAATATTAGCTAACTAATAATAAAATAAAATAAAAAATTTGGTAGTTTATATATTAGAATTATATATATAATATCATAATTTTGTTAATTATACTTATTATAAGTATCGAAAAATTACAGAAGCTGAAGAACTTAGAGATCCTTCATTTGGGAGATAATGATTTGAGAAATAACTTAATATCATTGTTACGTGAATTTCACTCTCTCAAAATTTTAGATATTTCTTACACTCAATTAAAAGGATCAATCAACATGAAAGGTTAGTTAGTATTCTCTTTTTAATCATTAAAAGAAATGATATTTGGATTTAATTATGTTAATAATATTTAAGCAACATTGCTCTTTTTGGTTGCTCATAAGACTTGGTTGCCTTGTTCAATCTGGAGGAGTTAGACGTTAGCAACAACTACATTGACAAGTTTATTATACCTAAAGGTAATACCCGAATCTAATTTAATACCGTAATTATATACTTCACATCATTTATTCTCTTACTTAAAGCATGTATTTTTTTATTTAATAGTTAAAATTCAAGCAACTCGTGAAAAATAAATTTAGTAATAAAATATATATTTTCTAATTATTTTTCACTTCTTTCAGATATTGAAGGTAAAAGCAGTATAAACATCCTTCGGCTAGAAGCTGTTAACATGGGAAGCCACTTTCAGCTGGAATCATTAAAAGCGTTCCCAAATCTTAAGTCCCTTCATTTAGAATACAATAATTTTACAGGAGTATCATTTTCACAAGGTAAGTTAAACATATATTTTTATTTGAATTAAAATTAGAATTGTCTTTGCACTTATGTTAAATTTTATATAACTTTTTTTTTCCTTTTCTTCAAAATAGAGCTGAATAATGTGAAAGAGTTATATTTGGACGAGTCTTCTTTGGATATGAACTTTTTACAAAGTCTTGGTGCTCTTTGTTCTCTTCGAACTTTATCTTTGTCATATTCTAAGCTCACTGGCAGCATTCAAGGTTAGCTAATTTCCTTAATAGTAAAATTTTATGTCTCTACTTACTGCCTATCCCTCTAATCTCCTTCTCTTTAATATACATTTAGGCTTATGTCACTTCACAAATCTTCAAGAGCTCGATCTTTCTGGCAATAAATTGAGTGGTAATTTGCCCCATTGTTTCAAAAATTTGACACTTCTTCAAGAACTGGATCTCTCTAATAACCACTTTATTGGAAAAATTTCACAATCTCCGTTGAAATTCCTCACTTCCATTACATCCTTAAAACTAATAGACAATCAGTTTGAAATTCCAAGTTCACTTTCTCCATTCTTCAACCACTCCAAACTCAAGAATTTTGATGCTTCTAGAAATGAAGTTTATACAAAAACAGAGGTGGTCAATCGTAATTTGGCTCCCAAGTTTCAACTGGAGAGTCTGTTTTTAATATCTACTTTTGGAGGAGGATCATTTCCTGAATTTTTGCACCATCAACATGATTTGCATGATCTCGACATTTCTAGCATTCTAATGATAGGAGTGGGCTCTCCAACTTGATTATTAGAAAACAATACAAAATTGGAAAGCCTTATTATCACCAATTGTTCTCTTTCAGGAACTTTGAATTTTTCAGTACGTAATCCTAACGCAACTTTAAGCTATTTGGACATCTCCGGAAATCATCTTTATGGTCACATTCCAACTAAGATGTGTGCATATTTACCAAGGTTAACGTGGTTAGATCTATCGGAAAATGAGTTTATTGGAAGCATTCTGGAAAGTTTGTCTAATTGTTCTTTCTTAATGGTATTTTTTGTGCGTGATAACAAATTATTTGACAAAGTTCCGAAGTGGATTGGAACAATGGATTCTCTTCAAGTGCTGGATCTTTCAAAAAACATGCTTCTTGGAAGCATACCTGCAATATTGGAAGCTTCACAGTTGCGATAGATTTATTTGTCGGAAAATAGAATTGAAGGACCTTTTCTCAATTTAATTTCCGACTCCAATCATTTGGAAGTTCTGGATCTCAGTCGTAATTGTTTAATTGGTATCATTCCAAAGTGGATTGAAAAGTTTTATAAGTTAAGGTATCTTTCCTTAAGTCATAATAATTTTACAGGAGAGATCCCAATTAATTTGTAGAAGATGACGAATGAGTTAAGAGTAGTTGATCTTTCACATAATAAGTTCTCTGCACTCTCTACCAATTATTCGTATAAGTATAAAAACGAAACTTTTGGTGGCGGAATATATGGGGTTGGAGAGTTTCAATTTGTTTTGAAGGGAAATATTTTTGGTTTCAAAGTAGAACGAATTGCTATCATGGATTTTGTTGGATTGGATCTCTCCAAAAATAATTTGAAAGGCCGAATTCCTTACGAATTTGGAAGTATTCAAGGTATCAACCTTTTGAACCTATCACATAATATTTTATTCGGACCTATTCCTTTCTCGTTCTCAAACATGTCTGAAATTGAGACTTTGGATCTTTCTTGCAACAACTTGAGCGGATCAATTCCTCATCAGCTTACAGAGCTAAACTTCTTAGAAGTTTTTAATGTGTCTTATAATAACCTTCCTGGTGAGACCCCCGATAGGATTGCTCAATTTGCCACATTTGATGATAATAGTTACAAAGGGAATCCTTTCCTCTGCGGGCTACCAATACCAAAGAATTGCAATTCAAAAACACCCACACTACCATCTTCAGATGGTGATGAAGTTAACGACGAGCTTGTCGACATGAATGTCTTTTATATAAGTTTTTCAGTGACTTTTACTATTATATTAGTCACAATGTTTGCAATTTTGTACATAAACCCATATTGGCGAAAAGTATGGTTCTACTTTATCGAGAAGACTATCGACAGTTGCTATTACTTTTTGGTCAATAAATTTTCTTTTCTATCAAAATTAGGGATAAAATAAGTTTTGGATGTAATATGTTATCTTTAGAGCACTTTTTGCTTATGTATCGATTTACAATAATAAACAATCTTGTTTATGAGTTATGTTATTGTCTATAATATCAATTTTTATTTTTATTTAAATTTCTTAACTAGAGTTGATAATT
>JANITX010000210.1:62358751-62371815 GCA_027564395.1 Erythroxylum ulei
AGAAATGTAGCCATATATTTCTAGTTTAATCCAAATTAAGAATCATCTCGTTTGGACAACTAGAGGAGAAGTTATGGATAACAGTCCGAAGCATGCTCAGTGAACATTTTCCAGATCACTACCAATTTTATTTCTAAATCTTTCCTTATCACAACTCCTACCAAGATCACTCTTTCTACTCCTCATTTTTAATAAAATCACATTTAATATCAATTATACCTAAAAATTGTCAATGAATGCATATACTACTTTTTATGCGAAAACTTTCCATATGTATATACATATATGCTAACATGATGCATGAGCAAGAAAAAGCTGTCTTAATTTTCTTTGAGCTCACATGTACTGAAATTTAGGGTCCTAACCCTTAATAAGGGGCCGGGATGTTACAAAAGGCTTTGGGTTATATGACATCTAATAAAGTATGGGCTTTAATGTGTAAAGACCTAATAGTCTGTTTTTTTTTTATAATGCATCAAAATAGAAATAAAATAAACTATATAAAGCATTAGAGTTATGGTCCCCAAGTCATATGAATGATTATTTTTCTGATATCCCATCGATAAGAAAAAGAGACGATTTCGAGAGAAAATTAGACGTGTATATTGACTTGGAAGATGAATAACCACAAGATTTAAGAATCACGTTGTTCTCATGGATTCAGGTAGGCTTCAACAACAGATCTAAGTAATCTTGATAATTTTACATAATTGTTTATATGATTGGTGATGGTTTTCACCGTAAGGAATTAA
Organism: Erythroxylum ulei; assembly: GCA_027564395.1. NCBI lineage: Eukaryota > Viridiplantae > Streptophyta > Magnoliopsida > Malpighiales > Erythroxylaceae > Erythroxylum > Erythroxylum ulei. Next base: position 62,359,504 of record JANITX010000210.1, read on the forward strand.
ATTCTATTAGAAAAAGGATAAAAGAGTTGACAACTTGAAGCATTTTGGGGGAAATTTTGGGCACCAAGAGGATATGGAATGTTCCTTTTTGCTAAGGTCAATTATAGAAGAATTGAATGTAATGTGGAATGTTCCTCTTTGTTAAGGTCAATTATAGAAGAATTGAATGTAATATGGAATTTTCCTTTTTGCTAAGGCCAATTATAGAAGAATTGAATGTAGTGAAGAAGGAATTGATATCAATTCGAGAAGATGGTTTTTTAATTCATGACCTCAGTGGATATCGTAAGGGATGAGTTGAAGCATATCTCTGAAGAAATAGTACAACTGAAGAAGACAAAACAAAAAATAGGCCTTACTATTCAAAATCTGAATTCCAAGTTGCTAAGAGCCAAATCTAAACTAGAAGTTGTAACTATAGCTAAAGAGAAGGCTAAATTAGTTACGTCCAATCTATCCCTTAAGCTATGTTTGGTTGGGTGGTTATTAATGGAATAGAATATCATTCCATCGTTTAAGAGGAGGGTTTATAATGGAATGAAATGGAAGAGGATGGAAGGGGAGGGTTTCACATTACATCTTATTCCATCTTAAACAATAAAAATAAGTAACCTCCAATTTGGGAGTTTAGGATGAAATGTAAAATGATAAACAACATTTTACTATATTACATTATGAACCCTTTCATCTCTCCCAAACAACATTTTCTAATATTACATTTATTTACATTCTATTCCATTATAAACCATTCCATTCTATTCCATTAAAAACCTTACGTTCAACCAAACATAGCCTTAGCCTTAATTTGAACAACTAAATACAAAAGCAGAGGCTGCAAAGAGAGAGAAGGCACTTGTAAGTGAAGGAACTGCCACTATTTATGGCTGAAATCTAATTGAGTTTGGACTTAAGTAAGGAAAGATTGTAGTTTTTAATGCAAGAGCTTGAAGCGGACAAGGCGTCAGAGGCATTAGCTCTTGAAAACTTAAAAAGGCTTATTGAGAGTACAATGTGATCCAGAGCTTTTGTCTCTGGACATAATTCCTCAATCTCTATCTCAAAGTTTGAACATAACTGTATAATAGGAAGTGATGTTAAGGTTAAATAAACTACAAACAAAAAAGTTACAACGGCTCAGGCCTGGATTGAATCATTGAAAGCTAGCGAGAAAGAGACCTTGATGAAAATAGAAATGGCATAAATAGAACCATGGAAATGAGATTAGAGGAAGAGAGAGAGGTATATAAAACTGTAAGGTGACTATCTGCTAAGAAGGTGGTACACGGAGAGCTAAAATTCCATAAACAAAAGCATGAGAAAAGCACAAGTGTAGAGAACCTGTAAATAGCGTTTCCCAAAAGTTCCTTGAGAGATTATGCTAATTTGACTCCATCCAGACGTACAAAGCTTTTAAATTTCGGCTCTTTAGCTATAAAAACGACTCCATGATCAACAGTCACTATCAAGAAGAAAAACAGCAACTTCATGAATAATAATGAGGAAGCTAGTTAGAGTAACGAAGAAGGGGGGAACTCAGACGAGGAGATTTAATTTAAGGGAAACTAAAAAAAATTCTATAATTAAAATTACATACAAATAGTAAATGTTTTATTAATTAATATTAATATAAAAACTATTATTTAAATATAACTCACTTGTCATGTTGGTGATCTTACATGACACGCATAGGTGTCAAATTTTAACAAAATAACGTCAATTTGAAAAAGTTAGTATTTTTAGGACAAATTGCTCTATTTTAGAAATATTAAAGGGTATAAGTGTATCAAAAATAACAATAAGGGTCATTTAAGACTTTTAGCAAAATGTTAGGAGGCAAATTGGACTTTCACAGATAATAGAAAGATGATCGCTACTAGTCAGCACAATCCTCGTAGGATTGATCCCTACTCACTATGGCTAGCTGTAACTACATCATGTGCTTATAGTATAAAATGTACATAAAATTTGTGGCATTGTTGTTTAGAATTGTAATATTAGAAAAACCTTATTTTATTAATTTAGCATTTTTTTCCTTCTTTTAATTGTGCTTTTGTTTTATTTTTGCAAACCCAGGCAAGTTTTTATTTCTTTTCTTTTTGTATTTATTTAATTTTAGAGCTTTCTTTCTTGATATTGTGTATGGCTAAATTTTAGGGTTTGGTTAATTATTGTTATAACTACAAACACAACAGAAGTTATCTTAAATATAGAGGCCTCTTTCATCCTACTGAATAAAATAGCATAATTAATCAAAGATTTATGAGGCTTTATTATTCCTTGCCATATTAGTAGTTTATTAATAAAAAGATCATTAGTGGTTTTACTTGATATTTTTGGTTTGATGCCATTTAACCATGTTCTATTACAATATATGGTATATTCTGTAACATCCCGCTTCTGTCGAACGGGTGCTAGTGTACATGCCTTTATGGCTGTCCTAGAGACATAATGGCCGAGCTATAACTGCCGACCGACTGTCCTAAGTACCGAGCTATAGATGCCGAGCCATAAGTGCCGAGCTATATGAGGACCGACCGACTGAAAGACTGGTCTAGCGTGCCGCTTCCGCGGGCTCGAGCTCGGATATCACCACGATATCGGGAGCGGGGCGCTACACCGAATCTAGTTTCACACATTAACAAGATTTAAGTTTCTATTTTTATTCATATTTAAACTTTTTATTTGAGTTTTATAATAACAAATTTCAAGTTTTGATTTTTATTATTTAAATTTAAATCTAACTAAAAATTAATTAAATTAGAATTTATGCATTGACTTTGAATCAAACTCTAGTCTATTTTAGGGATGGCTCGTCTGATTTATTTATTTTTTTAAAATCAGAAAATGACATCATCTTGTTTCTCTCGGTTAGACCATAGGTTGGGCCAAATTGGATAATCCTAACCCGAGTCCGACCCGTAGAGCTAAGAAATCTGACCCGTAAGCTGATCAGCCCAGATGGATTGCCGTGCCTAATCCTTTTCCCACCTCAACCTTTTCTCGTGAGCCTTGAAATCGAAATTCAAAATTCATAATTATAATTACGACTTTCTTCCTCCTAACACAAATAACGACATCAATCATTACTTCTTTCTTAAGTCGGACCAATCACGCAGGAGGTCCCATAGAACTTTAAATGGTCCGGCACGCATGTGAGTGAAACCCTATAGTTTCTTTAATGGGTCAATACAAAATTTGAATAATAACAAAATTTTGCGTCTCTCTGTCTCCATATGTGTGCAATTCAAGAAGACGACATCAGCGTGACCACCACAACAACAACTGTCCTCCGACGTCGTTTCACTTCGAAGCAGGATTGTCAAGATCCACTCTTCAACTGATATCCGTATATCAATTTTGATTCCTAAATTGTAAGTATTCCGATTCACAGATCGTCTCTCTTGTCCCAAATTCGATTTCTCCAGAAAATTCCGACCATTTCTTACCACTTTTGGTGAGTTTTGAATCGGACGTTCCAGAGGGTTGTAGCTTGGAGCGTCGAAATTTGGGTTTCTCGGTTTAGATTTGGAATTGGCATCTCAGTGATGCATTTGTGTTGAATCACTGAGAGGAGCCGAGATTTTGACTCTTGTATTGAAATTAGTGTTCCGGTGAAGGTTTAAGTAGTTATAGGGTTTAGTATTTCAAGAGAAGAGCCGTGTTTGGTCTATTGGGATTGAGAAGTGATGGACTTTGCGTTTTGATCTGATATTTTGAGGTGAGTTAGGGTTTATGATGGTAGATTGACAATGGTGAGGCTTTTGGGACTGGTTCGTGGAGAATCGGACCCGTCGCCACGTGAGATTGCTGCAAGGACTAACCTTACTGGTGAGTCCAGCGAGAATGGGTGGCTAATTAGGTTCTTTGACTCGGCATTTTTCTGCGAGTGGATTGCAGTGAGCTACCTTTACAAGCATGATCACGCTGGGGTACGAGATTATCTTTGCAATAGAATGTATACTTTGCCCTTGTCGGGCATTGAGAGCTATTTGTTCCAAATTTGCTATATGCTAATACACAAACCCAGCCCATCTTTAGACAAGTTTGTTATTGATATTTGCTCCAAGTCATTGAAGTTATCTCTCAAGGTGCATTGGTTCTTGTTAGCCGAACTTGAGGATTTTGATGACAATGAAGGGATTAGCAGGATTCAGGAGAAGTGCCAGATTGCAGCTACTCTCATGGGAGAGTGGCCACCGCTAATACGGTCCCATAATGAAGCTTCAAGTACTGGGAGTAAGAACCAGGTTTTGAATAAAATCCGGTCTTCAAAGCAGAAGTTGTTGTCATTGACATCATCCCCACCCTTGCAGAAGACTTTTTCATTCTCACCCTCATCAGGGAACAATTTGCAGGAGGATGGAAGTCCATTATCACCGGATGAGAATAAAATTTTCAAGAAGTTCATTCCAAGCCCAAAAGTGAGGGATGCATTATTGTTTAGAAAGTCAGTGGATAAAGATGAGGAGAGTGAGAAGGACGGGTTTTTTAGGAGGCTCTTAAAGGATAACAGTAAGGGTGATGACGAGGATTTGACGGCTAGTTCTGAAGGGTTCTTCAAGAGGCTGTTGAGGGATAGCAATAAAGGTGAGGATGAGGAGTTCACTTCCAGCTCAGATGGCTTTTTTAAAAGGCTTTTAAGGGATAATAGTAGAGGAGATGATGAAGAATTGGGATCGAGCTCAGAAGGGTTCTTCAAAAGATTATTTCGAGATAGTAAGGGCGATGGTGACGAAAAATTAGCTTCTAAATCACTGGAAGATGATGAAAAAGAGGGCTTCTTTAAGAAAATTTTCAAGGAGAAGTTTGAGGACAAGAAGGATGGGAAAGAGAGGAGTGAGAATGAGGAAAGAATTAATTCTGAAGGGAAACATCCAAAGTCCGTGGACGAAGATGAGAAAGACGGTTTCTTCAGGAGGATTTTTAAAGACATGTTTGATGAGAAGAAAGATTCAATTGACAAAATTGATGAGGGGAATGCAAATGGTGAGGAAGGAGAACCTTCAGATTTCCCATTATTTCGAAGATTGTTCCGTGTGCACCCTGAAGATGTAAAAAGTACTGCAATAAACGAAAATAGTAACAGCAGCAGCTTGTTTGAGAGCAGTCCCGGGACGGAGAACTTTTTTCGCAAACTCTTCCGAGATCGCGATCGTTCTGTTGAAGACTCAGAATTGTTTGCTTCAAAGAAGAACAAAGAGGTACTTGTAATGAGTAATATTTATGACCTCTGTTTTTTCCTTTTAAAAGTAACCTTCATTTGCATGGCCCTTTCCTTTTGTCATTAATGTATGTGTGGCTTTTATTTGGCAGAAGCATCCAGGTTCACCAAAGCAACAAAATGAAAAATCAAACGTTAAACCCCCACGTCCCAATAATTCAGCATCACAATTCCGGAAAGGAGCTTATCATGAATCATTGGACTTTGTGCTTACACTATGTGAGACTTCATATGGCCTTGTAGATGTCTTTCCAGTCGAAGATCGCAAAAATGCGCTTCGTGAGGTTATTCAATTAGTTTAAATTTGGCTATCCCTTATTTTTCACTTTCTGCGAGGCATATTGGTTATTATGTAAATATGCTTGGTGGTCTGTTTACACAGCCAAAACCATAGAAACATGCACACAAACACACAAACTGACAGACTTATATGTTTCTATTTCTGCTTGAGCATTCAATTTTACATGCATGATCCTGCACAATATTTAATCTGCCGCACAAGTTCCTTCTAACACATTTATTTCTTGGTTTTTCAGTCACTTGTGGAGATAAACATGCGTTTAGCTGAAGCTCAAAATACTGGAGGTATTTGTTCTAATTAAGGTGGACTTTAATTGAAAGATGGCTGTTCAAAAGCTAGAATACGTTTGAAAATCAAGTTGCCTATAATAGCTTAACAAGTGACTAGCCACACAAATCTACAATTGATTTGCTGATGTTTTCATTTGGGAATTGGACATATCTGATGGAGAGTAGTTTTTCTTTTGATCTTTATTTTTTGGTAGTGCAAGTAAACTTTTAGATTTTTCTAAGCTGCAAAAGTTATTCTAGTAATGTGGCTTCTGCTGCCATGTTGTTAACAGTAATTTATGCTCTTTCCCCTTTTAATCTTAAGAAATTTATTTGTATCTAAAGAGACAGTTAGGGAGAAGAAAATTCGTAATTAAATATAGAAGTTCATATTCATATGTGTTAAAACTCAATGCCAGTTCTGCGATATACATTCCATTAGTGTTTTTTATATGTAAATGGTAAATTTATGTTGCTGTAGGAGTTTGCTTTCCCATGGGTAAGGGTATGTATTGTGTGGTTCATATACCAGAAGATGAAGCTCAGCTTATGAATTCAAGGGAGAAGGCACCTTATCTAATATGTGTTGAAGTCTTGAAAATTGAAATGCCAAGGTAATTTTCTGTTAAATCTTGGGTGTTAATTAACGCATAAATCAGCATTGACATAGATAACATTTTATGGTATATAGTTAACACCAGTTTTCTGTTCATTTTCAGCAATACGAAGGATACATCTGGCTCTCAAAAGCTTTCCAGAGGAGGGATACCTCTGGCTAATGGAGATGCATTTTTGCCAAAACCACCTCCATGGGCTTATCCTTTGTGGACTGTCCAGGAAGTGTATCGGAACAGTAGCGATAGGATGTCAATATCTACAGCTCAAGCCATTGACCAGGCAATGTCACATTCATCGGGGGCTAAATTGAAAGTCGTTAATGTGAGCTTTTTTGTGGAGAAGCAATTTCTTGGGCAACCAATGAACACTGAAGCATCTGTTTTGCAATCTGGCTCTGGTAGTAGTAGTAGTCAGCACCAAGGGACAGAGCATGATAGTGATTTGGAATGGGTGAGAGTAGTGCTGACAGTAGATCCCAGAGTTAAGATGGAAGGCATTGGGGATCAAGAAGCATCACATCGTAAGGAGCATCGTCGGGTTCCAAGTACAATTGCCATAGAAGAAGTGAAGGTGGACCTTTGCTTGAATACGCTGATTCTTATTATCTTTTTTATCAAAGAGGTTTTGGTAAAGTAACTGTCTTCTGCAGGCTGCAGCAGCCAAAGGAGAAGCACCTCCTGGACTCCCTCTAAAAGGGGCAGGCCAAGATTCATCTGATGCACAATCAAGGGTGAGCGTTCATGCAAATAGAATGTCTTGTTCTCTGTTCCAGTGCAAAATGTTGGTTCTTTAAATGGTTTAATTTTCCAACAGGGGAATGGTGGTACTCCCAAGGCAACAGATCCCTTATGGGGTGAACTTTGGGACGTTAAAAAAGAGAGAATACGTAAAAATTCAATGTATGGAAAATTACCTGGTTGGGACCTACGATCTGTAAGTTCTAGATCTTATATTTTTCTTTCTTGTTAGAACTGATAATAGCTTGGTTTTATTTAACTATATTTTTGGAACATAGAAGTCTTTTAGTCATTATCTTTAGTGCTTGCGTATTCTTATCTTATATTTGTACTTTTCCAGTAGATGCTTTATATATGCCTGGATGATCATAGTGCAAACTGAACTGTTTGAATCCGGTAATATTGTCATATCAGTTCACCTGTTTATATTAGAATTTGAAACATTGCTGATTCCCAGTGATACATTGATGCATCTGCATATATGTTTAGTTCTTATCCTATACTTCTTAATCACTTGATGTGTTTACTCTAACCTTGAGGCCAATATGGAGTTGATCTTTCTACTGAAATTTACATAGTATATGTATGTTTATTTACGGAAGTTTCTATGTGCTTGTTTCCCACACAGGTTATTGTGAAGAGCGGTGATGATTGTAGGCAGGAGCATCTTGCAGTGCAACTAATTTCTCACTTTTATGGTATGTGTTGTGAATATCTTTACAGCGACCAGGCTGCAAATTTGGTGTTTGTAGTCCAAAGCAGCCAGTTATTCTTTGTTGTTTCTCTTTGCTGGTGAAGACCAAAGAATTTTGTTCTTATTCTTTCCTAAAATATATACATCATATTTTTAAGAAAAATATATATCATATTTTTCTGCCAAAACTGAATTTGATACACTCCCCAGTTGTCTTGAGAAGATAAATAAAAAAAAAAACTTCCATTATGATCAGCAATCTGCAAACACAGTGACGGTTGCTAGAGCAGCTCTTGTCAAATATTTGTTTGACTTCCATATTTTGAAGCCTTTGTCCCTACTCTAGTAAGATGTTGGATTCCCCCTTGTTCTTTTAGTTGACTCCTGCTTACAAAGTTACATCTGATGCCAGATATATTTCAAGAAGCTGGTCTCCCTCTCTGGTTACGCCCCTATGAAGTTTTGGTTACTTCTTCTTATACAGCTCTCATTGAAACAATCCCTGACACGGTAATAATATACAATTTTTATTATCATGAGAAAATTGCATAGGAATGTTAATTATAATGTTTCCTGGTTTTTAGGCTTCACTTCATTCAATAAAAAGTAGATACCCCAACATCTCAAGTTTGCGTGATTTCTTTGTTGCCAAGTATGAAGAGAATTCCCAAAGTTTTAAGCTTGCACAGGTAATATACATGTCAAATGTTCTAATCAGTGTCAATAGCATTCTGGTTACTGGTCCTTTTCTAAAGTAACAGACATTGATGACATATTTATTTCTCTATTCATTAGGATACCTTACTAAGTAATTACATTTTCTTTTCAGAGGAACTTTGTTGAAAGTATGGCTGGATATTCTCTAGTGTGCTATCTTCTACAGGTATGGTGCCTTCTTCCTTCCCAGTCCTTTGACTCTAAATTGCTGATGACATTCATATATCAGCTACCACGGAAAAACTTATCCCTGGTCTTAGATCTGCTCTGCACCCAAGTTACAGTTTCTTGGTGTAAATAGTCATCTAAAGCATTTTAGTTTATTTTATTTGTATGAAGCAGGAAACTTTTCACAACCTTCTGTCATCTAAAGCATTGACTTGTTTCAGGGCTTCCTTGCTTGTATACACTTCATGATAAAATAAATGTTTTTAACTTCAGGTAAAGGATAGGCACAATGGAAACTTATTATTGGATGAAGATGGTCATATTATACACATTGATTTTGGCTTCATGCTCTCCAATTCACCTGGTGGTGTGAATTTTGAGAGTGCGCCATTTAAACTTACCAGAGAACTTCTTGAGGTGGGGTTTCACTTTTGTATCATGCCTTTGTTCAGCTTGCAATCTTTACTTTTTCCCTTCGGTTGTTCCTTTTCAACCTCATTATCTGCAGATGTTTTAACATCTTCCTTGGTGTTCAATTTTGTTTGAATCCAATTGTAATTGGAATGTCTGCAATCATTGTAGGTCATGGATTCTGATGCTGAGGGAGTTCCAAGCGAGTTTTTCGACTATTTTAAAGTATTGATCGACTATTTTGTAGTTTTGTCATTCCTATTTTGTCCCACCCCTTGTCAGGACATTAACTGATGATTTTGCCATTTGGATCCAGGTTCTATGCATTCAGGGGTTCTTAACATGCCGTAAGCATGCAGAGCGAATCATTCTTCTTGTTGAGATGCTGCAGGTAATGTCATCAGTTTTGCTATTTGTAGCCTCTTTTCATGTCCTTGTCAAAGAGTGAGTAAAACAAAGGGACAAAAAGAGGGTGAATATGAATTGTCAGACTTGAATACATTTATATTTCTCCATTAGGAATCTGTCTAGGAATTATAGGCAGTCTTTGGCCGACATAAATTTCACCTTGCCACACTTGTGCCGAAATGTTACTTAGATGCACATGCTTTTGGACAGGATTCGGGCTTTCCTTGCTTCAAAGGTGGTCCGAGGACTATACAGAATCTAAGAAAAAGGTTCCATCTAAGTTTGACGGAAGAGGTAAATTTGAGGTTTATTATCATACCAATTGGCTCAAGGCTATGCTGCTATGTATGTAACTATTTGTCTTGCTTTCTAGCAGCAATGTGTATCGTTGGTGCTTTCTCTGATCAGCAGCAGCCTAGATGCCTGGCGCACACGGCAATATGACTACTATCAGAGAGTTTTAAATGGAATATTGTGATGTTAGGTATGATTGGTTGTACAATTAACTCCTGTGCCAGTGCAGTGAAATATAGTGGTCAGAGTTGAATGTATCTGCACAGTAAGACTGCAATTGGCTCACTGCATCTTCATGTTGGGGAATTTGTTGGATATGAAACAGAATATTGGCAACAGTTTTGGCCTGTTCTCTCCGGTGTGAGGATTTTGTAATTTGTACCGGCTGAAATACTTATGAGTCTAGCAGGCTGATATTACTCAAACGCAGGATCCATTTCCGTTCCTTCCCCTCGTCCGATAGGACTTTATTTGCTAGTGAGGAATTTAGCATCTACAAAAGAGATATGCTATATACTTATGATCCATTTTCAGAAAGCAAATACTGTACAGAGTGATTGCTGTGGAAATAAGAGTGCAGAACGGGTATCGGCTGCAGTTTCCTGGTTTTCGTTGCTGCTACTGCATATTTCAGACTGGCTAGGTACCGGAAGCAACTTATGTTTGTGTGTACATCTACCTATTCGCGGCTCCTTCTTTATAATCAGATTGGACGAACTGTTTTCAGGCGGCCAGATGTTCAGTTTCTGATCTGAAACCATTGTATGGAAAAATGCTCCCTCACCTATTCTTACAAGAAGTGTATCAAAATGATTGTGTTTACCAACTCTTACATTATACCAATAGATCAGGTCCTTTTTTGTTTGTTGTTTTCATACATCAGTGGAGGAATGTAGTGTGTAATTGGCTCTTAGTGGCATTGAATTATCATTTATTTTTTCTATTGATTGGAAGGGTTTGAAGAACTTTATCTTGTAAGTGTGTTCTCTTTAAGTTTCTATGTTTTTCTTATTGTCTTCTAGCTCTAAAATCCTAATAAAATCAATGATTAAAGAAGTGATTTAATTTGGTCTGGTAAAAATTGGTTTCATTTTTTTTTGTGGTTTTCTTTTTTTTTTGTTTTCAGTTTCTATTTTTTCAAATAAAAACAAAATTGTATTTGATATCAATGTTTATATATTTTTAATACTAGTTTTTTTTTTAGATATTAAATTTTAAGTTTTGTTTTTATTTGATATTTACGGTTTTTACAATTTTTGAAAATTGAAAGAATAAAAACAAAAAGCTCAAACAAATAGATATTTTTTTAATTTGAAACCAAAACAGAAAATTTAAATTAAAAATAGAAATAAACAGACCTATAATTTATTAGTTTCATTGATTTTAATAACTTTTATTATTAAAAAATGATCATTTTATCACTATTTTTATAAATTAAATAATTTTGATAAATTATAGTAAATTAATTTTTTATTAAACAAATTACTAACTAAATTCTAACCTCTTTTATAAGTTGAATTTTTAAATTTTTAATCTTTGTATTTTATTTGTTTAATTTTTGGTTCAGTTTTGTAAATATTAAATAAAATTAGTTCTCTATGGACTAGAAATACGTTGTCCAGTGAAAGCTGTCATTAAAAGAGTGAGCACTTATCTCTTTAGTCTCTTTCTTTGTGGGAATAGCTAAATTGGTTCTATTAAAGTAGAGTTTAACAGAGCTTATAGTAACATCTTCTATTAAAGTGGAGTCTGCACTAAAAATATTTTCTTAAACGAATAGGTTAGGGCTCGAGATTAACCTCATGAAAACCAACTGTTTCTTAAAAAGGTATTACCATCTTTAATAAAAATTTAACTTTAGTCGGTCGTGCTCGAGAAACTATCGATTTCGCTTGGTATGTTGAAGATTCTCGACTTAATTATTTTTCCCCTTAAACAAAACTTGTTCTCTTAAAGTATTTAAGGCAGAAAAATAGAAAATTTAAAAAAAAGTTTATCATAATTATTAAAATTATTTTACAAAAATAGAATGTAAAAAGAAAATGTAATATTAAAAATTAAGAAAAGTGGAGAAGTCAAAGTCTGTAAAGCTACCTAGCCAATCAGAAGACAGATTTTTACGCAAGTTACCAATTAATTCCATTTTTTAAATTTTTAATTAAATAAATCATCACAAAAATATATTAAAAGGAGAAAAAACAAAAAGGAAAGAAACTTAGACGCTCAATTGTCAAGACTCAAGAGAGTATAGAAAAGCCATGGAGGCAGATCCTCTCTCTCCAAATCTGTATACTAATTTTGTCCCATTAGATCTAAATCATTTATTTATGTAAGTCTCACATAAATGGATGAGTTAGATCTAATAAGATAGAGTTGGTGCACAAATTTGGAGACAGAGGATTTCATGTCAAAAGTCACACTAAACTTTGAACTCTCCCTCTCTCTCTCTCTATTTTCTTTGCATTGCTCTCTAT
>JANITX010000210.1:62432531-62447337 GCA_027564395.1 Erythroxylum ulei
TTAATAGAGAATTTAATGTTCGATTATTATTATTATTATTATGTTTTTATTAAAGTTATAAACTTAATTTTTGTAAAATTAAATATCTAAATTCTTATAAGAATATTCAACAAAATACTAAGAAATATAAAATTCATACTCTTATAATTTTTTTAAAATCGTGCCCTCATAAGTCATTTTATACACTAACAGTTAATACTAAATAAATAATTTTACCAAACATCTTTAATAAATAGCTGATGTTATCTGCTAGTCAAATCAACTGATATAATTAGCTATTAACTAACTGCTTATAAAATCAACTAACAGCTATTACAATCCGTTGTTTACCAAACATGGCCAATACATTACTTTTGAAAACCCTCTAAATTAATATAAACTTTATTTAAATGCTACATTTTAATAAGTTAGAATCAAAAGTTCAAGAAATTAATCAAAATTATTTTAGCAATTTCAATAAAATTAAATTAATGATTTTTTTAAATTGAATTAATGAAGTTAATAGAAAGTAATTGAATAATCATTTTTAATATATGTTTTGGCTTTTACTATTGATTAATATAATATTCTCTCTCCTTAAGTCTCGATGGAATTCTACATATTTTCTCACGAAATCGTGATTTTAGCTAGAAATAGACATGTTTAATTAATTATTAAATATTAATTTTTACAGAATTAATTCGGCATTTAATGTTTTATTGATATATATATATAAGAACAAAAATACAACTCAAAAGCAACAAAAAAATTTCTTAATTTGATTGTTTCAAGAACATTAACATATTTTTTAAAAGTATTTTAATTTATTTTTCCAATATTCCCACTCGGACGTTGGTTTCATAATGTCCTAAGCAATACCTCCCTTCCTTCTTCCGTAACTAACTAATTCAACCGATTTAATCGTAAAAATTTTGAACTATTTAATTTTTTGATTTAGTTTTTAACTTTTCAGTTCGATTTATTTTAATCAATGAGTGAAAAACTCAACTGTTTTAACCAATTTAACTATATAAAGTTCTAATTATCCAATTTTTTGGTTAAATTTTTAAATTTTTGATTTAATTTATTTTAATAACTCTTGTTATTAAAAATCGATAAATTTGTTAATTAATTAGTCCCTTCTTCGACTCTTACTGCCTAACCTGAGAGCGGATGACTAATACGTTCCACTTATTGAATAGGTTCTATGGTCGATCCGTGACCTCTGGATGTCGAGGGCATCCTTGGGGTGATCTTGTAATTCCTACAAGGTGGAGACGATGGAGTCGGTCCATAAATTTTCCTTCCTTTTGCCGCATTTCTTTAAAGGGTTGAAGGAAGATAGTGCATCAAGCTGTTCATAAAGGTCAACTTGATCCTCTTCCCTAGGGATCCCAGGTGAGGGAATCCTAGAAGAGCTTCCAACTATAACTATCATCCATGTACGATCCATACTAGATTTAACCAACTGCCCATCTTCCCTTTTCTACATTATTAACAGCCCATCTTTATCTCATTAGAGTCTTTCAGTGACGTGTTTTGATTTTTTAAATTAATAAGTTTTTATCAACTAAAATAAATCAATTAATTTTCATTAAACAATCTATCTTTTCAATTAAATTTTAAATTATTCTATAGGTAAAGACAATATATTTTCAACATATTTTAAATTCTTTAATTTTATTTAATATTTAACATGTTTTATGATGATCTAATATCGATTAAAACTTTTAAACCTTAAATCTCTTATTTTATTGGTTTAACTTCCGGTTCAGTTTTTTTAAACGTATAATTAAAGTGACTAATTCTAATTAGGTGTATAGGAAACCCAATTTCTAGCTTAAAAATAGTATCAAAATAATTTTAAAAAGCTTAATTATTATAATTTTAAAATTCAAATTATATAAAGGTATTCAAATATTTTTAAATACTAAAAAATTAAATCCACGTTATTTAAGAAAGTATCACAATTATTTGAATCGAGTTTAATACTTAAATTTACAATATAAAATTGTTAAACAATTTATATAATACGTAGTTTGTTATAATAGAAAAAGATTTGAAAATTAAAACATTTAAAGAATACTAAGAAAATACAAAGAATAACATATTGGGGTAAATAACATATATGGACCGATTACAATAAAGTCTTAAAACTTTTATGTTCACTTTAAATAGTGATAAATATATTTTAATTCATTGATTTTAAATTAAATTAACTTGATTTTTACAATTAATTATAATAAAAATTATTAAAAACTTAAATCAAATTAAAATTTATCATAATTTTGTTACCATCTCCTAATTCACAAACTCTTTACAATAATTATGTAATAGATAAAAAGATACTACTTGTTTTCGTTTTTTTTATTAGGAATGACAACAAATTGAATCGGGTTTAATTAGATTTATTATTGACTAAATTTGACTTGATCTCTTTACGGTATGATTGGAATTCGACTCAATATCAAGTCGAATTCAAGCCCCGTAAGGTAAATAAGAGTTTAAGTCCGATCTAACCATTCACAACAAAAATCTTTTAAGAAATTTCTAAAAAATAATATCATTTTATCAATTCCAAATTTGATCAACTTAGATTCTATTTTTAAGTCTAACATATAAGGTTCAAATGATTCAATTTTTTGTAGCCATATCATTTTAGATGATTTGAGAGTCTAAACAAACTATGACTCGAGTTTGAATTGTATGATCAACATCGAAACAAATTATGACTCGAGTTTGAACCGTAGGAGCGATATCGAATCCAACTCGACTACTTACTATCCCTAAATATTGTTAGTTTGACAAGACATTTTCATCCCTAACTTTGACAAGATTACATTTTTGTATAAAGTAAAGCATACAAACAAAACTAACATAACAGAACAAGCGTCCACAAATTCCCAGGAAAAACACCACAAACTAAAGCAAACACACAACAACTCACTTTCTCTTGCTTTGCCCTTTGTTTATTCTTTTAACAGAACAGAGCATCTCACACACTGCAAGCCTTCTTTAGTTCACTTTCACAGACATTTACACAAACACATTCCTTCCTTTTTGTCTCTATACTAAACTAACTATGATTTTAGCTCTCAATCTCTCTCTCTAGCCATCTTCCTTCTCTTTTTAGCCGCCGCCGACCACCTAATGGACAATTTCTCGCACCGGAAACCAGTTCACCGTTTCCATGGCCGCCGTTCATGGTGCTGCTCGTTTACTGTCCCTCCGGCCAGCCCTGACAATCCGGTGATAATCAAGAAAAGCCTTTACAGAAAACCCGAATCGACCCTCAAACCCGGACCCATTTCGGTCCCAAGTTCGCCGAAATCGGGGTTAAACTTGGTGGGTAGGATAGACCCACGTCGGATTCTGTCCCCTGGTCGCGTCTCACCGATCGAGTCTGATAAAGCTACCGATTTTGTTCGAGAACCCGTTCCTGACCCGTCCCCGCCTGCTGGTTCAGCTCCGAAATCGAGATCCGATTCGTTTCGGGGCGTTAATGACGGGTTTTTGTCGCGGTCGGGTTCGGATCATGGTGACGTCGACGTGTTCGATGTGAGGCTTAACTTGAGAGGAAGGAAAGGTGGGGGCTTGGTGCTGGAGATGAGTTCGGAGGTTTTGATTGCGAACTCGGAGGTTATGGAGGGTCTCATTTTGGAGTATCGAAGAGGTCTTGGGTCGAACAGGAGAAGCGGGAGCACCGACTCGTCGAGGGTGTGTAGAATAGAAGTGCCGGATGTGGGAAATTTGGAGGTGTTTAGAGAGACTATAGAGTTGATGTTCGAAGACGATGTTAGTAAAAGGCTTTTGAAGCTTGGAGCTTTCAAAGCCATTGATATACTTGAGGTTTGGTGCTTGCTATTTGGTGTTCTTTATGCCTTTCAGTTTCTGCTTCTTTTCTTTAATCTGTTCATTTCTTTCAGATAAGTTTTATATTCTTGGTTTTTGGGTTCTTTGCAAGATTATTTGGGGTTTAATTTTCGTACATTTGCTTTTCATTTTCTGGATTGGTTTTGCTTTAGCTCTCTTAGGATTGAAATGGAAAATTTTCTAGTAACAGAGAAAAAACTTAGTCAAAGGTTGATGTAGTTTGAGTTTGGATGTAATCTTTCTTGTAGGGCCTAGATTTTGCATAGTGCATTCTCCTGAAAAGTTCAGAGAACTCTGTTTGTATCATCTTTTTGGTGGATTAGGTATCTTTTTATTTTTTTCTTTGGGTAGATTAACTATCTGATTTTTGATCTAACAATGTCTTCTGAAATTATTCTAGGTGTCAGCTGGCATCAAGTTCACCAAAGGTGTTTCTTCCTGTTTGAAGTACCTTGAGGCTGTGCCATGGACTGAAGAAGAAGAGGAAAAGCTGAGGAGCCTATTCGCTGTGTACAAGTTTGATGAGGCAATAACTCAAGACATTCTGGCTAGACTATTCTTGCAAAACTCGATGGATGCACAGCAAGATTTAGCCAAACATCTTGTGTCGTCCATCACCAACTGTAATGATGCTACGGCAAGGAATGAGCTGAAATCGCTAGTTCGGGGCCTTCTTTGTAAAAATTCAGTTTATGAGAAGTACCAACCTGATCTCCACAATGAGGATCTGTGTGCCTTTTGTCAATCGTGTCTAAATTCGTTAGTCATCCTCTTGCAGGAGGCTTCTGAAATGACTGCCAATGGGAGAGTGGGGAAAAAGGACAGGGATAAGCCTTTGATTGAACGCATCTCTAAAGAGGTTGATAATATTAATTGGCTGACAGAAATCCTTCTTGATCGACAGATGGGTGAAGAATTTGTGCAAATGTGGGCAGCTCAGGAAGAACTGATTAAGCTGCATAAGAGTGCATCCCCCATAGTCAGATATGAGCTCAGTCGAATTTCTGCTGTTTTGTTCGTTGCTATGGGGACCAGAAGACTACAATGTGGGACAGAAACAAGAGCAGGGCTCTTTCAGACGTGGTTTCGGCCAATGCTGTTAGACTTTGGTTGGCTGCAGAGATGCAAGAAAGGGCTTGACATGAAAGCAGTTGAAGAAGCAATGGGTCAGACTCTTCTAACCCTTCCACTAATACAGCAATATACGCTTTTTATGGAATGGTTTAGGTGTTTCTCCAAGTGCGGAAATGACTGCCCCAATCTCAGCAAAGCCTTTCAGATTTGGTGGCGCCGGTCATTTCTAAAAGGATCAGAAACACACGCTATTGAATCCAGGTAACCAGTGTGTATCTCATATAGTTTCGCAAACGTAACATCTGCAGGCGTAGGAAGTGCAATTTGGAATATGCCACATTGAATAATGTAGATCAACCATGTAGATTTGTTGTAATAGCTATGAGCTTTTCTTCAATTCCATCCGCAATTATGCAGTGAGAAAGCTGTTAAGGTACCGGTTGTATTGATGATTCAAGTTACCCATCTCGGTACCATAAAATAGTTGTAATCCAACAAACATGAACTCGAGGTGGATTAACTGGTAGTTCAAAAGTGAAGAGCCTGATCTTGATTGTCTAATGCAAAGAATATGGAAGGAAAGGGTATTAGTTGCCTTGGTAAGGTTAGTTGGTATCATCTTAAAGAGTACATGTGAAATGAGAGAGAAGGGAGGAGCAAGCACCAAGTATACTCTTCATTATCAAATCCTTAGATTTCTATTATCTCCAGGGCAAATAGATAGGTCCCTTTTTCTAGATTGGCAATGGCGCTTGAAAAATGGAGAAAAGGATAAGCAAGAAAAGAAAATTTGCTAGAAACATGGCATGTTGGTCTTAGACTCAGACCTACCGATGCCCAGGACTAAGCAAAGGGAACTGGTTGGAAGTTAAGAAGTGAACAATGTACAATCATTGATAGACTTTCTTGTAGAAAATTGCAACTATGTGGTTGTGGGAGAGATTGTTCCTTTCTTTGCTTGTACGTTCAAGTGGTTGTTCTTCAGTAATAAGCTATATTTCCACATCTGAATTCCGAAGGAAACTCCTCATATCTGTAGTGCGAAACACATGCTAATATCATACCGACTTATTTCCACACTATAGGATTGACTAGACCATCCTGACCAGTATGTCAAATTGATATCTGAATCTCCAATTTTAAGGTGTGTCCATTTATTTACGTATGTATATCGAACGAAAGGTTGAAAAATGGAAACAGCCTAAAAGATACATGCTAAGTTGATTAACCAAGTAAATGAGTTCATACTGAATGGGAGAAAAATAAGTGCATTCTTAACTGTTCCTGGAGATTGTAATTTCTTTTTTCTAAATTTGGACCGGCCTGAATGTTTTAGAATGGTACACGGTAAAATAACTCAAAAACATGATAATATAATCCTATAATGTTACAAATTCATAAGTACGTACAAATCTTGCACTAAAAAATTGCAACTTCCTCCATTTACTTCTTTGTGAAGCCCCTTTTGCAGCTTCTGAGAAATGTCACATTGTCTTTAGACAAACGAGGCTTCCAAACCAAGATTACAAGGATATTTGTATCCAAAGACAAGAAGATCATGTACAAACATTAAAATCCACGACCAATTGATTATGATTCCTCAAGTCCTACAAATTGTCACATCTTCCCATTCCCTGGATCAAAGAGAAGTAGATGCTATCATCAGGAGTAATGCCTTTGCTAACCATTTCTTTAAGTAGTTCTTCAGCAAGATCACCTTCCTCGTTTTTGCACAAACCTTTAATGAGGGCACTATAGGTGAGCAATGTTGGATCAAATCCAATATTTATCATCTCATCACGAATTCTGATCGCGTCCTTAACATCACCTCGTCTACTATACCCACTAATTAGAGTATTATAACTAATATGGTCCGGTTTAATTCCCCTGATTTTCATCTCTTCAAGAAGATGACGAGCTTCCTCAACTTTTCCCACCCTGCAGTGTCCTTGCATCAAAGTATTGTAAGTAACTTCATCAGGAACAACTTTGTTGCTATCCATTTCCCTCAGCAAAGCAAATGCACGATGCATATTCCCATTAGCACAGTGTCCAGCTATCAGAGCATTGAAGATTATAACATCTGGGGGCTCACCATTCTTGACAATCTTTTCAAACATTTCGTCGGCCTCCTTCATTCTATTCCGTTTACTCAAAACATAAATCAAGGAGGTATAAGTCACCCTTGATGGTTGAATCTTTTTCCTAACCATCTCATCATAAAACCTAAATGCTTTCTTTATATTCCCACATCTGCAGTAACCATTGATCAAAATGTTATAGGTTATTGAATCAGGAGCAATTCCTTTGTCTGTCATTTCCTTTGCCAGATTGTCCGCCTCGTCCATCTTCACTTCCATAAACAAACCATGAATCAACATGTTATATGTCGACACGGTTGGCGTTATACCTTTCTCAACCATCTTATCCTTTAAACTAAAAGCCACCTCCAAATTGCCTTTGTTACAGTAGCCATCAATCAACATGTTATAAGTTACAGCATTTGGAAGCAATCCTAGTTCTTTCATTTTCTCAAGCATCCCAGATGCCTCCTCAAGTCTTGCTTCCTTACAGTGTCCATAAATAAGTGAACCATATGTGTAGGAATCAGGCTTAACCCTTTTATGTTTCATCATATTCACAAGCAACCAAGCTCCTTCCACTCTCCCTCTTGAACAATATCCATGAATTATAGTGTTATACGTAATGACATTCGGCTTAATCCCTGAAAACTCCATGATCCCAATAAATTCCTTAGCTTTCTTCAATTTCCCTTCCTTACACAACACATTAATCATTATATTGAAGGTAGACACACTTGACTTGATTCTCAACTTAAACATCTTTGCATACAAAAACCAAGCATTCTCCGTTTGATTCAACTTTAGAAACAAACTTAACGTGGAATTACATGTCTCAATCTTAGGAACCACACCCTTTTCAGTCATCAACTCAAAACATTTGAGTGCATCATCACCTCTCTTCAATTCACAACAACCCCTCATCAACAAATCCAAGAGTACACCACTATCTGCACTAAACCAATCATGGAGCTCATTGAAAACCTCGGTGATACCACCCTTGGCACCATTGATGGTTTGTTTCAAAAGCTGCAAGCTTGGTTTTGGTGATGACAAGCGTGCAATGACCGCGACAGCAAGGCATTTGCTTTTGATATCTAATCCACCAAACCCAATCTGCGTTATAAACTGGTGAGCTAAATCAGGAGTCTTACAAAGTCTATAGAGCGTGGCAGTGACAACAGGCGGAGTTAGACTGTACGCAACTTGTTCGACAAAATGCCACTGAGAAGACTGAATCCATTCAAGCAGGTTCTCTTCAGTGACTAGTAGATGTGGTTCTAAGTCGGTGTTCAAAAGGGTTTTTGGTGGGAAATTGTTAGTCTTTGCAGCTAGGGTTGAGGATGGTCTGATGAGGAAGGTGATTGTGATCGGATGGTGTTTGAGAAAATGAAAATAGAGCAAGTTGCGAGCTTTCATGATATAAGAAAAATGGGTATCTATTTCATGTCGAAGAAGACAGAGATACGACACGATTGGTGATACCGTCGTCGAAGAACACAACCGTCTTAGGTTTCGGATGGGTCAATGT
Organism: Erythroxylum ulei; assembly: GCA_027564395.1. Lineage (NCBI taxonomy): Eukaryota > Viridiplantae > Streptophyta > Magnoliopsida > Malpighiales > Erythroxylaceae > Erythroxylum > Erythroxylum ulei. The sequence goes on from JANITX010000210.1 coordinate 62,441,070, forward strand.
CAAGAGCTCTCATTCCTTAATAATGTAGTTCCTAAATTGTGGGAACAGCTTTTTTTGGTAATTTAAAAACATCCTTAATATTATAATGAATTTACCTCAAATTCTATTAGTTTATATCAAAAATTGTAATTTATATGCTTGAATTGAAAGAGTAGTTAGAAACTTATCTTCAATCTAAATTTCTAAGAAGTTTATTTGTATATGAATCAATTCCAAAAAAATATTTATTATATATCTTATTATTTAATTTTGACATTTTTTATTATTAAATTTTCGAGATAATGATTAAAAATATAAATTAAGACGCAAGCAATACTTCTTATTTGAATTTAATTTTTGGATAAGGGTTGAAGTGACAAATAAGTATATCTTTAAAGAAGGTGTATTTGTTTGCTATTGAATGATATTGTGAGATTGCTGGTCTTGCGTGAATGTGTAGATCACATTGTAGTGGAGTGCATAATATTGCAAGGTAGTGACAAATTGGGTATGTGTGGCATCCTGGGTGTGTGACTTATTGGCTACGTCGTTTTGGGTTGGCTGCATATGCTGTGCGTGAACAATTCTATCTTGAAAAGTAACGATTGTCAATGATTTTCTTGTAGGCTGCGTACTTTGATTGGTGAATGCGTTAACGACATAGTTGTGGCTTTGTGTTGATATTTATGTGAATCAGCTAGTGTCATTGGTGAACAATTGTCAGATTAATCTTTGAAAGAGCTGAAAGCATTAGGAAGTTGTTATTTGTTTCTTTCTTAAGGGCTCTCGTTCAAGTTAAATTTTGTTTAATTACTTGAGTTATTTATTTATTGTTCTTTCGTTAAAAAATTGTTGAGAAAATTTTTTTGTTGAAGTTAACACGAGTCGGTCGTATTATTAGGTGCGAAATTCTTTCACAGATTATCAGGACGAGAAATAATGTCAAAGGTTGAGTAGTATTAACTTAGTAAAATCTTGTATAAAATTGTTGTCGTTAGTGAAGAAATTAAGCTGAATAAGAGCCCTAGGCATAGGCAAAATGTGCCAAATTAGATTACCAAAATTTGGTGGCAATTTATATTTGCGCGTTTATTTATTTTTTAGTTTTTGATTGTACTAAAAAATATAGTGATAAATCGAAGATTTTGCAAAACTAATACACCCCTCCCAATTTCAACTTCAATTCAAACACACACTTTCCTTCTAAATAGGAAGTAATTTCGAATACCAACTTTATCAACTTACAACACATAAAATGACGGTGTTTAATTATAGTCTGAAATGTGAAAAATTACAATGGATCAAGTCGGGATCAGACTTAAACTTTAAAGTTGAAACTAAATTTGATGGAATATAAAATTTTGGATCCGATTAAATTTAGATTGACTCATTGATCCTAAATTGAATTAGTTCATATTTAACTAATTTATCATAATTAATTAAGTCCAAAATAAACACTAACTTATTTAAATTAGATTAGTCTATTAACTTGGACCGTACTAAATAGGATTAATATTTGATGTAACTTATCATCTTTACAAAAAATTAACAATATTTATTACTAAAATTGACATTTTTAGTTTAACAAAAAATTAATATATTAAATCTTAAGTTAGAGTCAAATTTCTCGAAAGGTCAGCTCGGTCCTGCCGTCCCTAATTAATTCAACAAAAAGAACATTTAATACTATGTATAATGCATTTACTGACCTGGTTGAAGGCATTTAATACGTTGCTTCGGGCAGCTGCTAGTTGGATTTGGTCACACGTGTTGTTTCCTGATGTTAAGACAAGACTTGTACCTCAAAGTTGCATAGCGTTTTGGTTTCCAAACTTTGATCAAGTCAACTTCCTTTCTAGAAACTAAACAAACGCTGACTTGGCATGCGATGGGGTCACTGTTCCTGTCACAAGTTCCCTCGTTGTTCTGTCTGTGACAGGGTCAATGAACTTGTCTTAAATAGTATTGCTATTGCAAGACTTGGAATTTGATTGAAGCTCACTGTTGATTCAACTGATTGAAGAAGTACCAAGTCTGCAGAATTGCTCTCACTTTCACGATACATACCGGAAAAATGGAAATCTTCCCAACCTGGTATCTCGGAGAATATAAACTTTCATTTTTAATAATAATGACTGCTAAAGACTACCAAATGTTGGTCATCAGAAATTGTCCATGCCTAGTATTGACAAGTTGGCAAAACAAGCTACTGGCAGAAAGAACAAACCAACAGGCTGTAAGCGAGTGTGAACAAAGACACGAGAAAATGATGAGGACGCTGTTTCACATTAAAGTGGTGGAACCACTTCATCCTGTGACACCAAATTCATTGACATTATCTATCTAATAGCCACCAAAACAAGAAAAAGTTGTAAGCCTACACGCTTTTGAGCATGGAGTGTATGTGCAACAACCGTCAACTTCCTCTCCAATGTAGTCACTTCACTGCAAATAGTTTATGCAAAACCCACCAATATTTGATTATCAGTTCTAGAATTGTATCTTTCTATGTCATAATTCCATTACTTGGCACGAACTGAGCAGAGGGTATGGAAGAAGCATCAAAATCAATACTTTTACTACCAGGGTAAAGTTACTGTTGGCATCACAAAGGATGGATATTACAAATGCAGCGACCCAGTAATTTACAATAATCTAGAAGAGACTATCACAGAGATCAACACATTCAGGATTTTTTCCTCATGCATCAAACTATTCTTGGCCCTTTTTGCTGCCTATTATCAACATCCAGTATTCTTCTCTAGATTTATCACCAATTTCATTCAATGAAAAATGGCCATGAGTGCCACGCCGGCGCCACGTTCCGGGAACTCTGATCAATGTTTCGCATGGGTATTTACCTTCTCTCAAATGGGTCTTGATTTTGGGGATGCACCTAGTGCTTGAGCCTTCATCAAAAAGGGTTCAAAGATGGGACTGTATGTTGTGCTTGGTCTTGTTGGATACAATGAGTAGTCGTTTACTGTATAACCACTTTGTCCTACCAAAGCAAAGGTTGGGTGAGGAGGTGAAAGATAACAACTCTTGTGTGCTGGTCCATATTGGCGTAATGGACTAGAGCAAGGAGACACCGGCAAAGAGGAGGCGATTATTTTGCCATCATCCCTGCATACAGAAGCAGGACTTTTAGACCGATATAGCTCTCATGATTACCCAAAGGCTTAAATGGCAAGAAGTTATTACCTCTTCAATGCTCTTGCATTAGCAGCTCGCAGGTTAATTGCATGATCTGCATCGTTCAGATTAGCATTTGATCTGTTGGCATGAAGTTCTAACACTGGCTGCTCAGGAAGAAATAAAATTGAGCAATTAAGTGGCATCCAAACTTTTCACAAATGAACTATGAAAACTGAATAGGTTATAGTAAGACACGACAGGAATAAAGTGCAAATTGCTTTTGAAGTTCTCAAAATTCATCAAATAAGCCCTTGACATTTGATAGCCACAACACTTTAGATAACAATTCACTTAAATTCATAGTATAGTAGCCCTCATCTATCAACTGAAATGAAATGGTTGCATGGTCTGTTAATAGATCTTTAGTAGGTCACATGCCACAAAACCATGGTATTGCAGCTGCCTTTTATGCTGGAGGTACTACAATTCGCGTCAATTATCTTTACAGCAACTTTCATGAGAAATTTGATCCAAATATAAATAAAAGGCATATCTGAAAATAATTAATTGTTCATAAACTTATTTCATGTCCAAATGCATGCCTGTTTGAAAGCGATCACACACAAAAGATTGGCGGAAGTTAAACATGAAGTGCAAATTTTAAACATCTTTGGAAATAAACTCTAGAGTCTGAAAAGGCACAATGATGTATTTTATGAATCGTCTTCCTCCAATCAAATGCTCTATCAAATTCTAACATCCAGAAGAAGAAATTCACACACCATGCAAAGCAAAAGTAAATTGAAGTTTAATAGAAGGTTAGGAATCATTAATTATACCGGAGTGCGGCTTCCATCAAAGGAATAGGGAACTGTATCCCGAATTATGTTGATGTCAGAAAATCTCATTGCTGCTTGCTCCCGAATAAATGGGTGCTCTAACAACTTTACAGCTGAAGGGCGTGCTGATGGATCTCGTTGCAAACATAGTCTTACAAAGTTCTTTGCATTATTAGAAAGATGCTCAGGTATATCCGGCATATCTTTACTGTTTCCAATTTTAAATATTGCTGCCACCTGTTGAATTAAATCTAAATGAGAACATTTCAAGTATAAGAATGCTGTCAAATATGGCAAAAAAATTTCTTTTGTTTTTTTCTCATTTACATGCAACTCACTTTGAGCCAAATGTGCATAATTCTCATACTTGTGCACCGACACAGATTTAAGTCCCAGTAAATGAGGTGGAAATCCTACCCATTACCACCAAACTAAACCACTACTTGTTAAGACAAGCATATTTCTACCAATGCTATTTGGTGATAACAGAAACGCACCCCTTCAAATTGGCTCCAAGGTGGCTTGGACGTAGCCATTTCAAGAATCGTACATCCCAAGCTCCATATATCCACAGCAAGATTGTATCCACTTGTATTCATTACAACCTAGGATCAGAGTTCAAAGAAAAAAGAATGCAAGGTAATTAATTCCTGACAAAACACCAAACGTGGATTAGGAATCAGGAAGCTAAAACGAAGAAAAATAGGAATGATTTTGATCAAGGACAAAGGAGTTGAAGTTTACTTTCCTTCTCAAAAAGATTGTAAGAAAGCAAGAGATAAGAGGGTAAAAGTACCTCAGGTGCCATCCAATAAGGACTTCCCTTGAAGGAAAGCATTGAAGAACAATTGGCAATCTGGTTGAACAAAAAAATGAAGAAATTTTAATCATAACCCATGATGAATCGATAGGGGTAAAAGGTAAAATGATTTACAACATTTTCTTGTATGGTAAATTGAATGTTTATCATGACATGGCATCCTTTAGTTATTAAGTTACACAGCCAAGTTAATTGAATTGAATAGAATTACAAAATCAACATAAAATGAAAGGACAGTTGCAGCAACCATATTTTAACCAAATCGGAAAAGGAACAAGATCTTTAATCGCCGTCAGGAATTATCATCCAAATAACACGATTTACTTAGACTTGGCCACTTTGAACTTTATCATTTGAATAAGTTGACAATTATGTGAAATTTTCTTGCAGGTGTTTAAACATAAATTTGTTATGTCATATGGCTGAGATGGGACATACATGTTTAGCCATGCCAAAGTCTGCCAACTTGATTTCACCATTAGGGTCTACTAATATGTTGGCACCTTTAATATCCCTGCCAGAAGAAAGGAATGCATAAGTTAGAACAATGCCAGAAGATGTTATTTTAAATACAAATTAACATCCATAGCCTATACCACCCTAAATATACCTGTGTACAGTATCTCTTGCATGTAAATAGGCAAGCCCCGAAAGAATCTGCCTGGTATAGTTTTGAATAACAGGTTCCCTAAAGGGGCCATAATCTTGTAGTAATTTGTGAATTGAGCCACCAGAGACATACTCTAAATAAACTGAAAGTGTTTCTTCACTCTGAGAATTGGCAAACCAAAATGGCCTCAAAACCAGATTCTAAAATTTGAAATCACTTGGATTGAGCAGAGATTGAGCTTAGAATGTCAAAACAATCATTTTGCAATAGTAAATGACTGATCCTTCAACTAGTAAGGTAACTCGTACCAGTTCGCTTCCAAAATATCGAACAATATTTGGATGTGAAAGTTGATTGAGCAAATTTATTTCCTGTTGACCAAGAAAAGCAGTAGAACAATGCATTAACATGAAGCAAATCCAAAGGAAACCGAGCAATTATTAATGGCTCGCTATTAAAAGGATCGACTTCAAATTCAATTCTTTGTTCATCGAGTCAAGTTGGTAACAGAAATTAATTACCTGATTTAGTTGCTTAAGACACTCTTTCGAAGAATGATCATCAGAAATAACCTTGACTTCCTTTATTGCGCACATTTGTCCACCCTCACTATTCACAAAGCAATAAGAATATTAGTACTACCGAGTAAAATTTGTATACACATATTAATAGACTTCTAAAGTGTCATTCTACTCCTTCAATCTTTTCATTAGTTTCCTATAGTCTCTTAAAAATTTGTAAAACCATTCAGATGGGAATTTTTCTTGTTATAGAAAAGCTAAAACCTTGTCTAAAGTTGTCACAGCACATCTCAGTCAAAATAAGCATCAAAATGCCTATTCACCTGTTGAAACCAAGATAGACATGCCCAAATGTTCCCCT
>JANITX010000210.1:62583354-62596595 GCA_027564395.1 Erythroxylum ulei
TATATATATAATGGCAAAATTGTAATTACTATATAACGGGTAAACGGGTATGGGGGTGGTATCCCCATACCCGCCCCATACCCGACGGGTATTTTTGTTAACCCCCCATACCCGCCCCACGGGTAAAAATTTGCTCCCCATACCCGCCCCCGTTCGGGTAATTTTATCGGGTACCCATCGGGTTCGGGTACAATTGCCATCCCTATTTCGGCTAAAGGACCCGGGAGATTCGGAGGCGTTTGGAGCTCGAAATCGGCATCGGAATCTGAGATGAAACCGAATCCAGGAATGCCACATTACCTTCGCTTTTGAACCTTTCACGGGACCCTGAGGTACGTAATAAGGCCTCCCCTACGTACTGACAAGCTGTTCACCTAAAAGGACAGAACGTGAATTGAAGTGTGATGGCTGGTTTACAAAGCCATTAAATGAATTGAATTGCTTATAAAAGCCATCCCATCATATTCTGGTCTTTTCTTGCAGAGCCAACACAATTGATATCATGGGAGAAACGGTGAAGCTTTTCGATACGTGGTCGAGTCCATTTGCTTTAAGAGTAATATGGGCACTAAGGCTGAAGGGTATCGAGTATGATACCGTACACGAAGACCTCTCCAACAAGAGTGATTTGCTTCTTCAGTATAATCCTGTTTACAAGAAGGTTCCCGTGCTTGTTCACAATGACCAAGCCATCTGTGAATCACTCGTGATTCTCGAATATGTTGATGAGACATGGAAACACAACCCTTTGTTGCCTGAAGATCCTTATGAGCGAGCCACGGCACGTTTTTGGGCCAGGTTTGGTGATGATAAGGTAATGTTCTCCTGACAGAGATTTGTTAGTAATAGATGTAATCTTAAGTCTTAACATGTAAGATTTAAACAACGAAGTAAGATTTAAACAACGAAGATAGGATTTTATAAACTTGTTGATTAAGAACACTAGACTTGAAATTGAATGGCGTCGTGCTCTCTGATCTTCTAGAGGGACACTATACTAATGGTTTACTGGAGACTAGGATCAGCAGAAGAGTCTAGTAGCTGGTGGCTTATTTGAAACAACAATTAGCGTATTTGGTAACATGAAATTTGAGGAAGTAATCCAATGAATAACACAACGTAAGGAGCATTTTTCTCATTCTTAAAAGGGCATGACGTACATGATTTTAGTTACGTGTCATTAATTGTTATCCAACAAAAAATCGTATAAACATATAAAATCAATGGTAATGTGAGGGACTATTGATTATACCATACATTTAGCTTGGTGAATATTCTAATGGTTCACTTTGCTTGAACGTCTAGACTGTACTGTGTAGTATTAGTACGCTTGGCTTACTACCTAACTTACCAATTAATTATTTCTCATTTCTTGGAAGCAGGTATTAGCATCAATAGTATATGGTGTTTTTGTGAAGCAAGGAAAGGAGCAAGAAGAAGGCATAGTTGCCTCCTTAGAGAACCTAAAACATTTGGAGGAAGAGCTGAAAGGAAAGAAGTTCTTCGGTGGGAAGAAAATTGGCCTAGTAGATCTTGCAATAGGCTGGCTTGGTTATTACCTAGGTATTTTTGAGGAGATTACTGGTCTAAAACTCGTAGACCAACAAAAGTTCCCTTCTTTAGCTGCCTGGATCCATGAATTTGCAGATCATCCAGTAATTCGTGAAGCATGGCCACCAAGAGACAAACTTGTTGCCAAGTTCATTGCTATGCGTGATACTTGTCTTTCAAAAGATGGGCATAACTAGTGGACAACCTGCTCTGTCTGTTGGATAACTATTGAAAGGACGAATGATAATACATGAAAGAGATTATTCACATCAAATGCGATGGTGATTTGTTGAAAAGTCAAAATTGAACAAAAGATGTAGAATAATGCATGCTTAGAGGTCATTATCTGTGGGATCAACAGCTTTTGCTTGTTAGACCAAAACTATCATCTAATCCAGAAGAGTAATCCGCTCATGTAAACTCTTTTATTATATTTCTAAATTAACATTAGTACAAGTTAACTTTTGAGACTTAATTGCTACAAAATAGCTCACTTGAACCACTACAAGATAAATATAATTAGCATCTAATTTTGGCAATATCAAAATAGAAAAAGTTTCCACGCGCCTCCCTAAATAAGTTTTTTTTTTCTTCTGAAATCATTAACATCAACAGATTTCTTCCCATTGAAACAAATTTATGGGTAACAGTTTCAAGTCTTTTTGTGGTTTAAAATTGGCAAGTGGTTAGCTTATGACAATTATTTGAAAAGAGTGAATGCTCCAAGCCTTCTATACAATTTCTGAGAATGAGGAAAGTGGTATGTCCAAAATCAAAGTGGGGAAGGAAGATAACACCTAGTTTTGGTATGACTATGGGACATAGTCCATTAATCCTAAAGGATGATATTTCTCGTCTCATTGTCAAAATCCCTCCTCAAGCTAGCTAGAGTGAATAGGGTGATTAATTCAAACTCTTGGAGGTTCTTAGGAGAGGTGTAGATAGAATACTGAGGTACTTTCCTAACTACTTGCCTAGCCTATTTGGTCTCTTTTCAATAAAGGGGAGTTCTTTAATGCTACATACCTTAAAGCTCTTAAACTAAGTTTTCCTCCACTTCCATAGTTTAACATTGTCTGGAAGGGCTCTTTAAAACCCAAGGCTTCATTCATCACTTAGCTAGCAGCTAGGAATAGGTTGAAAACAAAAGAGAGGATTTTTGGTTTGAATGATGTCTTATGTAATTTGGAAGTGGAAAGTAATGATCGTCTTTTGTTTAAGTGCTATTATATAACTTCTTTATGGGCTAATGTTCAACACAATCTAAATCTTATATGCTTGGAGAATGATTGGGAAAATATTTTGAGATGGGTTAAAGATAAATATCTTTCCACAAGATAAGACAAGATTTGTCTTAGCCTTAGTTTGAATTGTGCAATTATTTGGTTTGAGAGAAACCAAAAAATTTTCAGAAACACCAAAACAGACAAACATGTATTAGCTAATAAATTAGTTTGCTAGATTAGAGAAACATTGGTGGCTCATCAGATGGTGGAGAAACTGAGTGAGTACTCAAAAAGAAAATGGAATCTATAAATTCCTTAATGTTTATAAGCTAATCAAATTACTTTGTATGTTCCTACTTTAGTTGACTTTTGTCAATATATTGCCTTACTGCATTTTAATGTAACTTATTGATGCCTTTTATAGCTATGAAATGAATTATTCTTTATTTAAAAAAAATGGCAAGTAGTAGCCATAATTTTTATTGCTAAAACATAAACCATTAGTGATAATCATGTTAGAATTCAACTGTGATCAAATTACGGGTGTAGCAAAAAATAAAACTTTTTATGGATTCCAAGTGGATCCCGATAATTGAATAAACTTGAATAAAACACAAAACGAATTAGAAATTATACCTTGTTCGTCTTCCTATTGAAATACCTTTGAAACTTTTTCCGATTGATCAATCACGATTTGTTCAAATGTCCAGCCTTTGATGGTATCCATAGAGCAATTCTTAAGACTTGATTTGAGAGGAAGAAGACAAAGTGCTAGCTTCTAAAAGAGTTCTTCCCTTTTTAAATAGAAAAATCATAATGGTCTTTAATTAAAATTAAATTTCTTTAATTATAATTATAAATAATTTAATTTTAATAAAATCAAATATCTCATATTTGATCTCCAAAGTTTCTCAAACTTTATAATTAAGTCTAACTTAATTAAATTGAATTTTCTTTCACAAAATGCTCTTTGATGTGTGACTCATTAGGTTCCTAATAAATTGGTAATGATTATAAATTACAATTCTAACTCTCAATTAGAATTAGGTAAATTAAAACTTCTTTTAATTTATCTTTAATTCTCCAATTAAACAATTCATAATCATAAATCATGATTGACTTCTAGCAATATGTCATGATTACCTAAATATCAGGAATGTCAAAGTGATTGACTTAACCTGTCCATGTAAATTCTTTCGTCATTCAATATTCTTATCGGACAGAGTATGGATACAGTGTCTACTCTTATCATCCAATCATGTTCGTTCTTGCTAATTAATAATTGATTTATAATTGAAATTTGAAAACACCTTTTCAAATGTCAATTCACTCTGGTTAGAGAATTCTACAAATTATTACTAATTAAGAACAATAGAATATTCTCTCTAATTACTTTAGAGTGACGAATCTTATATCGACTTACTCAACTATCTCCATATCGTTCATACTATATCCAATTACTACCGACTAAATTATCCTAGGACGATTCATAAGTAACATCAAAACACAGTAATTCCCACATGAAATACCTTAGTAATCTCAAGTCTGAGGATCAGTTATACAACCATCATTATGAGAAAATCCATAGACACATAAGTAATATTCCATCTGAAATTCTCATAATCAGGTCAATTTAGTGACTTATTCTCTAATAATTACCCACACATTAGTTTAAGTATCTGTATACTTTAATTTATGAGATCAATTACTTTCTTCATAAGAAAGAAACATAATATGTGCTAGTTTTATCATTTCAACAATATCCCATCTTGATGAAACTACAACTAGGAATATTTAGGAATAATACATAAGTGTAAATTGAATCTCATAATTGTGTTCTCATCATAATTTTAATTACACAGTAATTATTCCAAGGATTTTACCTTTAGTATTAAAACATAAAGATAAATAAAGCCTTTTCATTAATTCAAAATAATGTCAAACATTAATTTGCATCCAATTGATTGGCTGCAAGGACATAAGCTAACAATCTCCCACTTGCACTAAAGTCAACCCCCTATGAATCTAATACCATATCCATCCATATATCGATAATGTCTCTTTTGAGATAATGGCTTAGTAAGAGGATTTGCTAGATTCTCTTCAGTGAAAACTCACTCCAATGTTATGTCTTTCAGCTCTACTATCTCCCTGATCAAGTGAAACTTCCTGAGTATATGTTTGGACCGTTAATGAGACCTGGGTTCCTTTGCTTGCGCAATAGCACCATTGCTGTTACAATACAATATTATAGGCTCAATAATGCTAGGAATCACTCCAAGTTTAGTGACAAACTTCTTGATCCAAACTGCTTCCTTTACCGCCTCTGACACCGAAATGTACTCTACTTCAGTCGTTGAATCTGCAATGATTGGTTGTTTGGAACTCTTCCAACTTACTACACCACCATTTAGAATGAAGATATACCCTGACTATGATCTACTATCATCGAGATCTGATTGGAAACTAGCATCTGAATATCCTTGAACTCTCAAGTCATCTTCTCCATAGACCTAGAAAACATCTTTAGTTCTTCTCAAGTACTTTAAGATATTTTTCATAGTTGTCCAATGACTCTCACTAGGATTAGACTGAAACCTGCTCGATATGCATAAAGCATAAGAAACATCTGGTCTAGTACATAGCATCGCATACATGATTGATTCAATTACCGAAGCATATAGAGTACAATCCATTTTATCTCTCTCCTCTTATGTCTTTGGACATATATATTCTGTAAGAGAGAAATCTCATGCAATATGGGTAAGAATCCCTTATTGGAATTCTCCATGTTAAACCTCTTTACCACTTTATTTATATACGTGGATTGGGACAATCCAAGCAACGTTTTTGATCTATCTCTATAGATCTTTATTCCCAAAATATAGGTTGTTTCTTCCATATCCTTCATAGAGAAGTTCTTGGATAACCAAAACTTTATAGACTGTAGCATAGGTATGTCGTTTCCAATTAGCAATATGTCATCTATATATAGTACCAAGTAAACGATTGCACTCCCATTAACCTTCTTATAGACACATGGTTCATCCACATTTTTGATAAAATGAAACTCTTTTATTGTCTCATCAAAATGGATGTTCCAACTCCGTGATACTTGCTTAAGTCCATAAATGGGCCTTTGCAACTTGCATACTTGATTAGGAAATCTCTTGGATTCAAAACCTTCAGATTGTGTCATATACACATCCTTTTGCAAATTTCCATTGAGAAATGTTGTTTTGACATCCATCTGCCAAATTTCATAATCATGATATACTGCGATAGCTAACAAGATCTTGACGGATTTTAGCATAGCTACTGTAGAAAAGGTCTCATCAAAGTCAAACCCTTGTTTTTGTTTGTAACCTTTAGTTACTAATCTTGCTTTATACGTATGTACATTACCATCCATGTCAGTTTTTCTCTTAAAAAGCCACTTGTATCCAATAGGTACAATACCAGTAGGTGCATCAACCAAAGTCCATACTTGGTTAGTATACATGGATTCCATTTCAGATCTCATAACTTCTTGTCATTTTAAAGAATCAATGTCAGACATTGCTTTTTTAAAAGTAGTAGGCTCATCATGTATGAGTGATACATTACCCTTTCCCTGCTCAATTTGTAGATCTAATCTAGTGGGAGGATGACTTATCCTACTAGTTCGACGTGGACTATGTGTCTCTTGAACTCTCGGTTGTACATATATATATCAAATTGAGGTTCTTGTTTCATTTCGATGTGAATTTGTGGCTCTTGAACTTCTCTAAGTTCAACCTCACTTTCACTACTTTCTTTGAGAATAAATTCTCTTTCTAATAATGTAGCATGTCTTGAGACAAACACCTTTTGCTTAATAGGATGATAAAATTGATAACCAAAACTCTCTTTCATATACCCCACAAATTTGCATTTATCTAATTTAGCTTGAAGCTTATCAAATATAACACCCTTCACATCCCTAAACTTTAAGTGTGATAATCTAGATCTTCTACTAGTCCATATCTCATATGGTGTCTTATCAACCGATTTAGATGAAACTTTATTTAGAAAATATATTACAATTTTAATTGCGTATCCCCAAAAGGACTTAGGAAGGACTGCATGATGCATCTTAGAATGTACCATATCTAATAGTGTACGATTTCTCCTCTCAGAAACTCCATTATGTTATGGAGTTGCAGGAGGAGGCTGTTGTGAGAGAATCCCATTCTCTTTTAAGTAATCAAGAAACTAATGGTCTAAGTATTCACCACTTCGATCTGATCTAAATGTCTTAATATTTTTGCCAGTTTGTTTCTCTATCTCTAGTCTAAATTCTTTGAACATTTCAAATGATTTAGACTTTTGTTTCATCAAGTACACATAACCATATCTAGATTGGTCATCTGTGAACGTAATGAAATATAAGAATCCACCTTTAGCATTTGTGGATAGAGGCCTACATACATCTGAATATATTAATTCTAGTAACTCATTAGCACGTTGTCCCTTTCCCTTAAAGTATAGTTTGGTCGTCTTTTCCAACAAACAAGATTCATAAGTTTTCTATGATTCATAATTAAAAGGATCCAAATATCCTTCTTTATGTAACTTTATGATTCTAGTTTCATTGATATGACCTAACCTACAATGCCATAAATAAGATGGAGTTTGGTTACCTAATTTTCTTTTCTTGCTATTTATATTAAGAATTGGCCTTTTAAGATCTAACTCATATAAACCATTTGTAAGTAATCCAAATCCATAATAAACATCATATTTATAAAAAGAACAACTGTTATCCTTAATTTCAAAGACAAATCCATTCAAATCCAAATAAGAAATAGAAATGATGTTTCTTGCAATAACGGGAACATAATAACAATTATCAAGTTCTAATACAAGGCCAGAAGGCAAAGTCAAACTATAAGTTCCTATAGCTAATGTAGCAACTCTTGCCCCATTTCCAACTTGCAGGTCCATTTCGCTTTTCTTCAATGATCTACTTCTTATTAACATCTGCATGTTATTACATATGTGAGAACTTTAACCAGTATCTAATACCCAAGAATGTGGAACAGAAGTAGAAAGATTGATCTCAGTCATAAACATACCTAAAGAGACAACTTCCTTAAGTTTCTTATCTTTCAGGTTAGCAAGATAAGATGGCCAGTTCCTTTTCTAATGTCCATTGACTCTGTAATGAAAACATATGCGCTTATCATTGCTCTTCTTCTTGACACCTCCTTTGGCCTTTATTACATTAGTAGAAGCCTTCTAATTCTTGTTTTTATTCTTCTTAAATCCATTTTTCTTGCTTTTAGAAGAACCGACAACAAGTACAAAACTGGGTTCCTTCTTAAGGCACCCTTCTATAGTCTTGAATATGTTTAATAATTCAGGTAATGTCATGTCCTTCTAGTTCATGTTGAAGTTCATGACAAACTGTGAAAAGCTCGAACTTAGAGACTGCAACACCAGATCAATTCTTAACTTGTAGTCTATGACAAAACCTAATTGGGCCAATTTTTCAATATACCCAATCATCTTTAGCACATGCAAATTAACTGAAGATCTTTATGTCATCTTACATTGAAACAGTGCCTTGGAAATTTGATATCTCTCTAGCCTACTTTGTGCACCAAATAACTCCTTAAGATGCAGTATCATAATAGGTGCTTCCATGTTCTCATGCTGCCTTTGAAGTTCAGGAGATATGCAAACTAACATAACACATGTTGCTTGTTCAACGTCATCAACATATCGCTGATATTTCTCCCAATCTTCATCAGATGCATCTGAACAAGGCTTTAATGGAGTAGAAGTATCAAGAATGTATAACTTCTTTTCTTGCCTAAGAACTATTCTTAAGTTTCGTAACCAGTACGAAAAAGTTGGGTCCAGTCAGCTTGTTAGCAACTATGATGCTCCTCAATGTCAGGTTAGTACTCATCTCCAAATTCAATAACCAGAAAAACATAAAAGGAGAAAATATTAGTTTATATCAAAAATCAAATAAAATAAGGATTTTAAAATTATTTGATTATTCCCACTATTTTATTCAAAATAATAGCCCTCACTATTATATTGAAAAATTATCAAATAATTTCATAATGGGCTAGGATCCAATTTAAAATTAATTGATCTTGAGTTTGCTCAATAAACCAACTAAAATTAAATTAAGTAGAAAACTACTTTTCAATCACATCTTATGTGACTCCTAGAACCGTTAGGTGACAACTTTTGCCAAAATATATCAAATATGTTATTCCTAACCCTACCTCTAAATCTATATAATCATGAGTTTACTCATTCAAATCATACAAATTTAGTTAACTAGGACCCATTAATTTAAGATAAAGCATATTCGGGTTAAAGTGACCTTGAGTTTACTCAACAAGCCAAGCAATAAATAGAATTCTGATTTTATTCTCAAACAATGGAAGGCAATTATCACGTTCTTAACGTGTACTTAATATTTTGTTGAGAGATTTAAAATTTTAAAAATTTCCAATCCCATCAAAATAATATATTCTTATTATATTTATAATTTCAAACATAATCTAAGTATGAAAGAAATTATTTAAAACTTTTGCTTGATTATAATTATTGATTTGATAATAAATTTAATTTAATAATTCAAATCTTGAAAATTTAAATTAAATTCCAAAATTTTTCCTAATAAAAATTCTCTTTGATTTTTTTTTCAAAATTATAGTAAAACAATTTTTCAAAATTTATTAGGAATATAAATTAATGTAATCTCTATTAAATTAATTAAATTGAAAAATTAAGGTTTTAATATCATTTAAAAGCAAATAAAAAGGGATGGGAGGGTGTTTGGTGCATGCAGTGCACGCGCCAGATGATGACATGTGGGGTTTATGCACTGCACGTGCCCAACGGTCAAAAGGGTCGTTTGCTGCAGGCAATATTCGAAGACGATGGGCGCATGTCCCACACGCGCCCATCGTCTTCTCCAAAAGCATCTAGCTCCTTTTGAAACTGCCTCCCCATCTTTCCATGTTTTTCAGAAAATCGACACTTCCATTTCCCTCGTGTGTTAAACCACAACCTACATTTTCAAACCAGTGCTCCTCTGTTTCTTCAAATGCTTTCTTATTCCACCGCCCTTACTATCATAAAATGGTCTCCACCGTGGCTACCTTGGGTTGTTCAAGCGATGCCATCCATGGCATCGCCTGTGGTGTTGCGAGCGACGCCGATGAGTGGCAACAAGGGGCGCTTGTGTCACCAACAACGCCTTGCATTGTCACTGGCATCGTCCTTCTCGAAGAGCGTCGTCCAGCGACGCCAGCCAGTGGGTCATACGATCCATTGGGTCGCCGAGTTCCACAGATGGGCGGTTTGTGTAAATACAAAGGCAGTAAGAAAATCACAAGCATATAGAAAGCAGATTTTTCAGATCTAAAGTAACCAACGTACAATGGGAATACGCATATGCATATAGAAAACGATTTTCAGAACAATCGCATACTCATATTTTCATAATTGTCATATGTAAGGCACTCAGTAGAAAAACATAAAACATCCTTTTTCATTTAGATGCGAGAAAATAAAATGTCGGCATCTTATACTATTTATCGAATGAGTTATTCAGACAATAAACACAAGCGCATATATTCTCTTAAGATTTTAGATTTTTTAGAACCCAAGGAAACATGCATAAATATATTTCAGAAACATACCAAAAAATGGTCTAAAAAAAAGATAAAACAGAAGCATAAAACAATAATTTTTATCAAAATCAACAACTATCAGGCAACAAATCCAAGTTAAATGATTAACCTGGATCTGATACCACTGCTGGAACCCAACCGTGATCAAATCATGGGCATAACAAAAAAACAAAACTTTTTACGAATTCTGAGCAGATCCCGATAATTAAATAAACTTGAATAAAACACAAAATGAATTAAAAAATTTACCTTGTTCATCTTCCAATTGAAATACCTTTGAAACTTTTTTCGATTAATCAATCACGAGCTGTTCAAATGTTCAACCTCTGATAGTATCCACGGAGCAATTCTCAAGAATTGATTTGAGCGAAAGAAGACAAAGTGCTAGCTTTTAAAAGAGTTCTTCCCTTTTTAAATAGCAAAGGGTAATGATCTTTAATTAAAATTAAATTTCTTTAATTATAATTAAAATCAAATTATAATTATAATTAATTTAATTTAAATAAAATCAAATATCTCATATTTGATCTCCAAAATTTCTCAAACTTCATAATTAAGTCCAACTTAATTAAATTAATTTTTCTTTCACAAATTTGTTCTTAGAAGGCACCAAGGACTATATGCTTACATATAGCAAATCAACTCATCTCGAAGTGATAGGATACTTGGATTCAGACTATGCCGGTTGTGTAGACTCACGGAAATCTACATTCGGTTATATGTTCCTATTAGCTAGAGGAGCAGTTTCATGGAAAAGTGGAAAGCAGTCCGTCATTGCTACTTCCACTATGGAGGCTGAATTTGTGGCGTGCTTTGAGGCCACGATTTATGGATTGTGGTTGCGTAACTTTCTCTTAGGTCTTGGTCTTATCGACAGTATTGCCAAACCGTTAAGAATTTATTTTGATAATTTTGCAGCCGTATTCTTCTCTAATAATGACAAATATTCCAAAGGTGCGAAACACATGGATTTGAAGTATTTTTCTGTGAAAGAAGAAGTGCAAAAATATAAAATGTCAATTGAGCATATTGGTACTAATCTCATGCTAGCGGATCCGTTAACGAAAGGCTTACCGTCCAAAACATTTATTGGACATGTTGAACGGATGGACTTATGGGTAAGTCCTTGTTAGCATAGAAGTCTAACATGTATATATACATATCATTGTATTGCTCGAATTGTTATGACACTTGCGAATTCAATTACAGTGATATGTTTTTGCTCACTTATTGGTTATCCATATTATGTTGTATACGATAATTATTATTTATGAGATAACAATTACCGAATTACCCACTTAAAGTTTGTTGAGTTGAGTTGATTCTGTGATGATTGGAAGGAATCAGGTTATATAACTTGTGACCGCCATGATCCCATCAGCTTAATTCGATTAAGAATGACTTGATCGATTCCATGTATTGTGTGCACTTAAAGTTGTTGGATCATTAAGTTGTATCATGGGCCAAGTGGGAGATTGTTAGACTATTTTATGTCCTATATCACTTATCGATTTGAGTCTCATGAAATGCACTCAAAATAATAGTTATTGGATATTATAGAATGGGTCTTAAATGGATCAAAGACCCTTTTCCTCTCTCTTCCACTTACCAAAGGATATGTCCTTTGGTGATGATATATAAGTTGAAACAACTTATTGAATCATAATATTCTGAACCATTGAAGAATTCTCTAACGGAAGAAGACGAGAGGAAATAAAACTCGTTCAAGCAAATCAACGTCTAACGACAAACAATAATGGATACAGGTACGCAAAATAATTGTCGATCCTTAAATTGATTTACATACGTTTCAGAGCCTTTCGATGAAATGTGTATTATTAATGCAATTCTCAAATCTATTGATAGTTCCATTATACATGACTTGGGGGAATTAGACAATGTGATAGAAAAGATTCGTGCAATTCTTTGTGAAAAGAAAATTTTGCTTGTTCTTGACGATGTTTGGAATGAGAATTCCACTAAATGGGAGGAATTGAAACAATCTCTCACGTGTGGTTTAAGTGCTTGTTCAAGGTGATCGTCAGATGTTGGAAAGCATTCGTAGGAGAATTGCTAATAAGTGGAAGGGTTTGCCTCTTGGTGCTACCATTGTAGGGGGTCTTTTAAGCTGTAAGAAATCTGAAAAAGAATGGTTGACAGTTTTGGAAAAAATGAAATGAAAAGGTTAAGGTATCTTGGATCCTTTAAAACTTAGTTATTATGATTTGTCATTACCATTAAAGCAATATTTTCATATTGTCCTATCTTTCCGAAAAAATCTGATATTGGAAAAAGAAGATTGATTAAGATGTAGATGACTCAAGATTTTTTAAAAGCAAAAGAAGAAGATAAAGATTTAGAGATGGTTGGTGAGACTTATTTGGAAAATTTAGTTGCACTTTCTTTACTCTAAATTTCACTCGACAAAGATAATATTTATACGATGCATGATATGTGAGTGATTTAGCCCGCACGTTTGCAAAAGATGAATGCTTGATGTTAGAGGTCTTAAACGTTATAGAGTTGAATAGAAACTCTTTAGATGCATATGCAAATGCTCGACTTTGATAATTGCAAATGATGCTCCATTCCCTGTATATATCTATGATTTTTCCAAATTACGTAGTTTAATGATTCAATTCATTGGGTATGGATCATCATTGACTTAAGGATATATTTAATTATTTGACATATCTAAGGAATTTAGTGATAGAATTTTATCATTATTGTGGACTAGCATAATAAACATAATTGTGTACAAACCCCGATTAATTAGATGTCA
>JANITX010000210.1:62644872-62660995 GCA_027564395.1 Erythroxylum ulei
ATTTATTTAAATTTAAATGGTTAGTAAAGTCCATAGACCGAAACAAATTAATTCGTCTCAAGCCTTGATATTAGGGTTATATTTAGACTATAGACACAGAGCATAGCCCAAAGTACAAAAATGAAGGGAGCTCTTAATCACTAATTCCTCAATAATGATACAAAAGTAACAAAACTTCTACCAAAATTTATATACGTTAATTATTGTCATGAAATTGTATTAGAGACAAAAATATAGATAATAATAGAAGTTATTTTTAATGCTTAACTTTACACAAAATTGTTATATTGTCTAATAATCAATAATCTTTTAATAAGTCAAAATTATTTACAGAACAAAAATATGAATTGATAAAACTAAATATTGATGTAACGTTCTTTTTTAATAAAAATATTTACAATTAATATATTATAAATGCACATTGAGTATACTTTTAAAAATATATAATAACTCACAAATTATGGCCACCTTTTTCTCTTTGTCTTCTTGAAACAAACGTAAACAAAAATAAAGAAAGATATAAAATGGAAGGGAGTATTAACAAATTTCATTAATTAAAATAAGTAAATTATTATAATGATATATTTTATATTAGAAACTAAAGCTCTAATGGTAATGAAGATTAATGATATTAGTTGATATATAAATTTGAATGAAATTATGATTTATCTATCAAATTTCATTTCTTACTCAAAAAAAATAAATTGAGAATGATATAATAATGAAAATTCGGGCAAATTATTATACTCTGTTTCTTTAAGAACTTAGATAACATATATTTAATAGATAATAAGCAAAAACTCATATTTCATCACTATTTTTAATAAAGTTTTTAAAAAATAAAACTTTCTAAATTTTTAAAATTTAAAAGATTAGAGAGTTTTGAACTTTATATGTTTTAGATAAATTTCTATCCACATCTCCCTCTTAAATGTGCACATCTGGAATGGTCAAATGTTTCAATTAGAAAAGTATAGTTAATTACAAAAAAAAAAGCTCAAATTTTTGTCAATTTCTTTAAAAAGTAACAATAAAAAAAGTGATGAGATATACATTTTTGGTTATTATCTATTAAATATATGTTACATATTTGCTCTTCTGAGGTCTCAAACTACTCTCGCATAACGATGTACTACATCAGTAAGCTCTTTGTTTTTAGTTCGTTCTCCTAATGCCCTTAGTGTAAGGGTGCTATGGCTGCGTAATCTGAAAATTAAAAGGTGAGGGCGTCGAGAGAACAAACTAAAAAAGAAGGAAAAAATGAAATCAAAACGTAAGGTCATTTGGGCTGCATAATCTGATTTAGGTCAATTTTAAACAACAATGTCGTTTTAATTATGTGATTAAATGATGTTGTTTCATTAATTTTCATTTGTTGCGTTAATTTTGGTTGTAAAGTATTAATAATTAAGGTTTTAAAACACGTGACAAGTCACGTCAGCAAACTGAACGAAAACACTAACGTCGAGATAGAGTTGAAAAAATTGAAAGTTTAAGCATCTTATTGTTACTTTTTGAAGTTCGGACAAGAATTGAAAAAAATTAAAAATTTAGGCATTATATTGCTACTTTTTAAATTTTGGGTTATAATTAAAAAATTGACAAAAGTTTGAATTTTTTGTAATTAACCCAAAAAAAAATATGACAATGTTCCTAATTTCATGAACACGTGTATTTATTTTTCATCTAAAATAACTCCGGTCGTGGAGCTTGAAGGCTTGAAGGAGGTTCCTGTTTTTGAAGTTTCCTACTAATATTACTCTCAGAGATTTAAGCTGCTGGTTACTTGCATTGGACGTTACCTGCAAAACACCACCTTTTCCTCACATATTTCACAGACGCGTTAATGAATGGAAGTTGCAGCTTTAGATAAAAATCAAATCTTTCTTTTTGGTTAATATATATTCATATTTATATTTAAATTTTAAATGGTGAACTGAAAAACATGTTTCAGTTTCATTAACTTAGAACTTGTTCAATTTGGATTAATTTGAATTACAAATTAAAGAAGAATTTTTCATGGCGAGGAGCGATGCTAACAAAGAACACACAAAACGAAACAGAAAATTGAAAGATGCCCCAGATCAAAGTTCATGTCGATTCAGTAAAAATTATGTTCATTAAGAAATTTCCCTACTTATTCATTGGCTTGCAGGCGAGTTGCTAGATCAGCTGCATTATTTCGATTAAAAATTACAGGAAAGGCATTGAGAAATTTGAAACAAATATGATCAATCGGTCATTAGCCAAAATATCACGCTTATATTGAAACTTCTTTGCAGCTGAAGCTGAAATTGTTGTCGGTTTCAAGAGAAACTTTCATAATATTACGTACGAATACACACAGAAACTTATCTATAGCTAAATCCATTGCCTACAGCGTATATTTAAATCCCTCCAATGACAATGATTCAGCATAAATTCAGACCACTGCCATCGAAAGCTTCTCACTTCTCGATTATCAAATTGATCTTCTATCAAAATTTTTTTTTCCTGGAACACATACAGAAGAGCATGAATAATTCGCAGCAACAACATGGACAAAGGAACCAAGGAAATGGTGGTGAAGAAGCACCAAGGTTAATCCCAGAGAGAGGTGGAGTTTTGAAACGCAGCCTTAAGAAAGTGGTTAAATCCGTTTTTGGGAAACCAAGTCCCCATTCAAAAAGTTCTCCAACCGTTTTCCCTTCTAATTAATTAAGTTACCATTGCCTTGTCTTATTACGTCTTACAGTGTATAGTTTTATTTGTTAATCGATTACTATATGGCATTATTTCCTTAAACCTGCTCTATACAATATTAAGTTGTCAAGTGTCTACTTTGTGCCGTTTATATGTTTGTATTGTTGTTTTAAAAATTAATTTGTTATCTATTGCAAATTAGTGATGAGTTGTTCCATAGCAGTACGGTTGTAATTTCTTTTTCGGGGCTCCTACCACCTTGAAAATTAATTAATTTTTTTCTATCATCTTGATAACCTTTATGATGAATAAACTTAAAATCATTTGCATTATAAAGCTTATTAAATAGAAGAAAAACCAAATCGACATTTAGCGAAAGGATAATAAAGGTATTGAATTGTTAAATTAGTACATAAGAGAATGGATTTGTGTAAGGATGAATATACTATATGAGATATTGTATGATGCAATATTTATTTCTTCTATAGCTATTCCTAGTATTATAACTTATCTTTAGTAGTTATAACTAAATCAATTAGCAAGATTTTATATTAGATATAAAACGTTGAGACTTTGAAAGAGACAAAATTAATGATTTAGGAATATGATGCTTAGTTGAAGAATGTATTATCTAATAAGATTAGAATTAAACAGGATAATAAAAGGTTATGGATGTCCAAAAGGTTAGATCTAATCTTATAAACCCATTGAATAAATTGTTTGCTTTCAATGTACACTTATAAGAGAATAGTTCTTAAGATGAAATCCGGAAGTAATATGAAATGTGAAAAGTTTAAGTCCTTTGACAATATATCTAATTGGAACTAGTTCTTTTATTGATCTATTTGATATATAGTTGAAAGGTCATAAGTCTCTGAAAGATTCACTTTCATGATGAAATCAATGAATTTATTTTATAGATGATTGTTAATTTATTATGTCTACAAAAATGATAGTGAGTGTATAGTTTTTCTCTTTAGTAGGAGTATGCAGAGACATATTGCCTATAAAGGGAGCAATAATTGATACTTTCAATTGTTGAAAATATATTTGTCCAAGAGCAATCTATATTGGATATGAAAAAGTAACAACTTAACTCTAGGAATTAGATCAATAAAGATATATTGGAAATTGTTAACATATTCTACTCTAAATAAGTAGATATGTAAATAAATGTATGGGTGTTTGTTACAGAATACGTTCACTAAAGTGACCCTACAAGGGAAATCCATTTGGAACATTACTTGTATGTCTATGAAAATTCTCATTGTGATGATTGCATGATTGTATGGGCAATCCTTTGACTTGAGATCTCCAAAGTTTTCTTGTATAGAGATTATTATGTTTTGATAATATTTATTATAGGTAAGGAAAGCTTAATCGGTAATCATTGGATATAGCATGAACTATACAGAGGTAGTTAACTGAACAATAAAGGATTTGTCACCTTAAAGTAATTAGAGAGAATGTTTCATTATTCTTGATTAGTATTAATATAGAAAATCTTTGGCCAAGGTAGAATGACACTTTATAAAGCAGTTTACAAATGTTATTGATTGAATCAATAATTAATGGTGGAGAACTAACATAACTAAAATCAAATAAAGTATATATTAACTTCATTTTCTATTTTTGATTGAAACGTTGTATGGTGAAAATATTAAATTATATAAGAAAATCATGCACAGAAAGTTTAGTCAAAACCACTTTGACATATTTAAATATTTACGTGGTCACGATGTATTGATAGTCGCCAACCTTGATCTATAGATATACATTGTTTAATTATAAAATTAAAGATAAATTAAAGGAGTTTATTTATTAAGTCCTAATTATGATTTAAGGCTATAATTTGCATCTGTTGTCAATATATTTGGGAACCTAATGGGTCACATATAAAAAACAAATTGAAGAGAACAAAATATTTTAATCATGTTTGTGAAGTTTGAGAAGCTTTATAGTTAAATATGAGGTATTTAATAAATAAAGATAAACATGAGATATTGGATCTTATTTATTTTCTTGCGTGCGAGACTAGCCAAATTCTTAAAGGATCTTGGATTAATCAATCTCAAGACCTGAATGAGGAATAACGAAGTCTAAAAACTTTCCAAATGAAACTTTGAAGGAAGAATAATTAAGATTCATCTTTATTTGAAATCATTGTAGCCTTTCGAAACACGTGAAGTAATTCTTGAAGGTGGTCACTCTTGCATTTTGCTTTCATTACTAAGTTCTCAACATAAACTCAACATTCTTATAAAGCATGTTATTGCTCATGTGCTCACGATGTCTTAAACAAAGATGAGATTAATTGTAGAAATAATTATTTAAAATAGTTGTCAATATACCATATTAAAGAAAGCCAGGAAAACTATAGAAAAAGAACTAAAAAGTCTTAAAAAGATAAGATAGTAGGTCCAATTGTAACAATGAAGGTGTTAGACATCTTATTTCACCTAGTTAAGTATAGGTTTGAAGAAGGTTTTTAAAAATTTTAAGAATATTTGAAAATAAACTTAAGCGTGAAGTGAATAAAAAAAAAGTTAATTAAAGAATAACACGTGTGATTGGATATCTGAAAGTTTGAGATTTATCTCATATCTTAAAAAAACTTAAATTGATATTAAAAAATAAAATTTAAAACTTAAGAATAAAGCTTAAGAGTTTATGGTTTTAATTATGTGTTAAGAACAAATATTAGAGATCCCTAAATTGTAAGCTTTGAATATAATTTTTTTTAATTTTGGTTTAAAAGAATGAACTTAATTTATATGACAATGCAATTTGAACAAAAAGATGATAAAAGAGATGAAATGACCTTCTTAATTGAAGGAGAGAACTTTTATTTAAAAGGATGAAAAACTTAAAAAATATAGAATTAGACATTTTAGAGAGGATTTAATAGAATAACTTTTCTAAAAGGTATTGATGAACTCAACTATCTAAAATGAAAACAAAATGGTAGATTATAACATTTGTAGGGAACAAATATTTTATTTTGAATTATTAAAAGAAAAGAGATTGAGTCCAAATATTTGTTAGTTAACATGAAGTGTAAAAAGCCTAAAGAATCAACAATGAAAACTGAAAAGGACTAAAATATATTGGGCCTATGACCTTTAAAAAAATTAGCAAAGTGGCCAATGAAAAATAAACTTAATGAGCTTAGGTCCAAACTAAATGAAATTGAATAAATAAAAGAAAAACAATCTTAATGGGCCAATAACCTTGGTTTAAAAAGTGGGAAATTTTATTAAAGAATGGTTTACTGAATTTTTACTTACCTAGATTGTATACTCTTCACATTTAATTTTTAAAGTTGATTTTAAACCAAGCTCATTTGTCTAATTAATTTCACACACATATATTCAAAAAAAAAGATCTTATTTATCTAAGCTCAAAAGTATACAAATGTGCATAGCATAATCTATATAAATAAACAACATAAATGAACTTTTGTGTACATTAATTAAACTTCTGGAGCTTCCATTTGGAATGAGCCTAGATGGTTTACTTGGTGACACATTACAAGGGAAGAAATTAAAAGAGCTTTGAGAGAGGTAAAGAGTGGAAGGGCAGTAGGACCTAATAAGATAGCCATATAGGTATGAAAGAGCCTAGGTAAAGAGAGTCTTACTTGGCTAGTCAAGCATTTTAATATGATCCTTAAGTCCACTAAAGCGTTGGATGAGTGGAGATATAATATGCTAATTCCTCTATATGAGAACAAAAGAGACATCTAAACTTGTAACAACTATAGAGGCATCAAACTATTTAGTCATACCATGAAATTATGGGGTAAGGTGATTGAGAAGAGATGTTCATATCCCAGAGAACTAGTTTGACTTCATGCTAGGTAGGTCTATTACAAAAGCTTTACATCTCCTTAGAAGATTAGTGAAATACTACGGAAAAAGATAACTTAATCTATATATGGTTTTTATTAACTTAGAGAAGGCGTATGATAAGGTATATAGAGAAATCATATGGAGGTGTATGGAAGATAAGGGAGGTTCTATGACTTATATACATGTTATTAGGGATATGTATTAAAATGTAAAGAATAAAGTAAGGACGATAATAGGAGATACATAACATTTTTTTATCGATATTGGGCTACATTATGGTTCCTCGCTGAGCCCTTTTTTTTTACAATAGTGATGAATCAGCTCACTAAGAATATCCAAAGGGATGTACTTTGATGTATGTCATTTGCTGAGGACATTGTTCTAGTGAAAGAGACAAAAAAGGTGTTAATTTCAAGTTAGAACTTTGTAGGGAGATGTTAGAATCGAAGGAATTTAAATTGAGGAGGACTATGACTAATTATTTGGAGTGTAAATTTTCAAGTCATAGGGTGACTTTTGATGTAGAGATAAAGATTGGTTCAAAAGTTATACCATAAAAAAAAATGTTTTAAATATTTATGATCTATCATCCAAAGCAATGGAGAGATCGATGAAGATATAAGTTATCGTATCAGATCAGGGTGACTTAAATGGAGAAGTATATTATGAGTTTTATATGACAAGAATATATCACTCAAATTTAAGGGTAAATTTTATTATTTAGCAATTAGGTCGGTTATGCTATATGGGAAGAGTGTTGGCCCATCAAATAGACACATAGTTATAAGTTAACGGTGATTGAGATGTGAATGCTCTATTAGATGTGCATCCTTACTAGAAGAGATAAAGTCAGGAGTGCGATGGTAAGAGATAAAGCAAAGGTAGCTATTATTAATGAAAAATTAATAGAGACAAGACTTAGATAGTTTAGACATGTTAAGAGGAGACACCTTTATGCCCCTTTAAGAAGATGTGAGAAGATTGTACTTAAAAAAAAAGTAAAAAGAGGAAAGAAAGGCCTGAGAAGAATTTAAGGAGAAAATCAAGAATGATATGGCTTTACGAAAACATACTGAAGACATGACCCTTAATAGAAAACTCCGGAGTACCAAGATACGAGTAAAGGATCTCACGTAGAAACATCCTTTTCTTTCTAACAAGTCTTTTGTATATTTTTCCTGTGAGTCTTATGTCTTGTGTTTACCCTAAATATTTAATATATAGTACTCCTGTCTCAGTTATTTAACTTAAACACTTTCTTACTTGGCCTAAATATTTTCTTTTAATAACTTGTTTGATTTATTTATTTTTATTTATCGTCTTTATTATTTGTGTAATTAATTAATTATAATTTTATTCTTTACTTGATTAATATTTATTGTACTATTTATTTTTATTTATATGCATATGTGAGTCTATAAAAAATAACCTCTCTATCAATTAGGGCAAGACTGCACACTACTAGGCCACTCTAAACTATGTTTCAGTAGAATTTTCATTAAGTTATTGTTGTTGTTGTTGTATAATTTAATTATGTAGGTAATTCTTTGAAATTTTTATTGAATTTAATTATTGGCTTTAATAACTAATTTAATCTAATAATTTAAGTATTAAAAAGCTAAATTAAATTTCAAAATAATTCCTAACAACGTTTACTCGTTTAGAAACTATTTCGATACAATCACAAAAAAGTTTTACAGAACTTCTTGTGATAAAGAAAAGACAACTACAAAAATAAAAAATTAAGGTCCTTTCGAATACATTTTGTCTAGCACGTGCATAACGCACTTCAGATTAATTCTCTACAGTGCTTGCATCAGGTCCTTGTGCGTTACCCACTGTTGAGCACCTGCACACATGCGTTCATTGTTCTTCTTTGTCAGTCTATTGTCGTTTCATGTTGTCCTCCTTTTTGGCTTCTATTCTTGTTGTCGACTGTGGTTTCTAGTTCCTCGATCAAACCTCACGTGGCACCATTTGTCGCTAGTGACTAGCGTCAGTTCTCTCTCACCGACAACAACTCCCAATTGTGGGACTAAATCTTCTCTCTCATAAATCAGTTCTACCTTGTTTCATTACATTTTATCTATCTTATATAAATATATGAATAAATTTAAATAGCACAGGATTGAAATATCTTAACAGCCACAAAGGATCTTGTGTGCCCAATTGTGAGGACTATCATTTAGGCGTTGCCGTTAGCTTTTCACCACTGACCTCATCGGCTTCTAGAGATATAGGCTTCACCAGTGGTGTCACGGGCCAGTAGTGCAAGTATCTTTGAAGGCATCGAGAAGACATTTAAAGCATCTACTTACGCATTTTAAAATTTTTCAATTTTAATTAATATAAAATTAATTAATAAGAAAGATAATATTAAAACCCTAATCTAATGTTTTCTTATTGCATACAGTAAACAAGCACGACATCCAAGTCTTCAAAATTCCAAACAAGAATATGACAACAAGAAATAAAGTTAATATTAGAAAATTGAAAAGATGTAAGTTTTTCAACAATAAATAGTCTTAAATTTTACTAACTCAATAACAATCAGGTCATTAAAAAAATTTAAAAATGAAAGGTCTAACACCAATATTAGAATATCAACAGAGATATATCATGAGCGCAACAAATTATTGTTTCAATTTTTTGATCGATCACTTTAATAGAATAATTTGAAATAATAATGAGGAAATAAAAGGATTAACGAAAAATATTATTCCATTTTCCTACAAAACCTTTTCTTTTTTGATGTAAGAACTAACAACTAAGTTATCCTACTACTGATAATATTCACATCCTAAGATAAGAGAACTCTAACTCCTAAGAGAGGGTTTTACACTTGGAGTATTAGCTCTTTTAGTATCTTCCCCTTTGTTTGGATAAAGACTGGGACTTTGGTCTTTAAAATTTAAATCAAATCTAAATCATAATTAAAGTCTAACAATAATAAATATAATCAAAACTTAACATATTAAATTTTAAATATATTATACATGGTCCTCAAATTTTCTTAAAATTTATAACTAAGTTTAACTTATTTTAAATGAATTCTCTCTATAGTTTTTCTATATATGTAACCCATTTGTTTCCTTACACGTTAGCAATAATTACTAATTATAATTATAATTCAAATTTATAATTACAATTAGATAGATTGAAACTATTTTAAAATTTTTTAATGATCCAGTGAAATAATTTGTAATAATAAATCAATAATGTTACTCTCTCCATTGGCTCCCAAAAAGAGGAGGAAGTGATTAGATGTTGATAAATTTTAATAAAATATTTACCGACTTAGTGTGTTAATGAGCATAACTTGTAAAAGATGAGAATATGATAAAATAAATAAATTTCAGCAACACGTATAAGCAATAATATAGAAAGGTTGAGACGAGAGATGCAACCTAATTTATAGTCGTTTGACAAATAACCATTAGCTACGTCTGCTCCTAAACTATCTTGGAATTTCCCAAACACTTTTTTTGAGGCAAAGAATAACCTTTTTTTTTTGAATGAAATTGAATTAAGCCTATAAAGGCAAATCAAGTTGGAAAAAAAAACCTCTCTAAATGACAGTTTCATAATCAAATAGAGAACACTATAGTGTTTAACAAACAACATTTGTTATGACAATCTTTTCTCAACAAAAAGAAACCCTTTTACAATCTACCTTCACGGTGAAGAGGAAATTCAATGCCACTTGAAAACCCTATATATAACATGCAATACAAAAAAAAAGATTAAAACTCAAAATATCTCATTTTATCACTTTAATGACATCAAATGGCTTACATATACAAATATGAGACGATAAATAATCCAAAACTTATGAACGCATAGAATGAGATATATTTCTTGATACAAGAATTAGTGAAAAAATATTTATAAGAGTTTGGGAATTGATCAACCTATGTGCACTTAATGTATAGAATTAACTAATCGTTGAGAATTGGTTGATCATTAGACCATATTGGCCAACCAATATGCCTATAGAGAAATATTGATGGAACAATACTAGTACATTGGTGACTAATATGTTAACAAACAAATAATATACATGTCTAAACTATATTGGTTGACCATTAACCTATATTTGTCAACTAATCCTCCCAAAAACATGATTTTAATAATTAGGCAAAATTGACTTTTTAAATACAATTATAATTTAAGCAACTTCCAAAATGTCCCTCAAAGAGTGTCTAAAAAATCAAGAGACTTTTCTTTAAAAAAAACTTCAAAACCTCTTAATGAATGAAAAGACTAATGTAATAAGGTAAAATGAAATGTTTATTCATGGTGAGTCTTTAAGATCACCAAAGTGACAGAATTAGATTACAAGTAATATCATAAATTATATAACATTAACCTTGATATGCCTTGATTTTCTTTTGTTTTTGATTTGATCTTCACTTTAAATATTGCAAACTTCAATTTTTCTTTATCATCATTATGAACTATCATCTTAAGTTATGGCTACATCTTTGTTCCTATATTGCTTCTCTTTAAATAACATACTCATTACTAGTACTTATATTTTGTTATCTTCAAAACATCAATTGGAACCTCCCTTGGTTCAACAAACCACCTCTTTTTAGGGATGACAAAATAATATTGATATTGGGGAGTAATAACAAAGTTTATATAATCAATATAGTGATTAACTCCCCCTAATTTATGCATTAGATATAATTAAAAATCAAGAACAAAAATAGATTTTCAATATTAAGTTTAAAAGAAATATCCATACATGTAGATAACTTAACATAATCATAGCATAAATTTTGTTAAGCATAAATAACATATAAAGTACAACGAATACAAAAATCACTCACCCTAAATATCATCATTTCTCCTAAATCTAATATCACTAATTTGAATCGTAAAAAGAAATAAAAAAAAATAAGTTGGAAAATTCATAAATTTTAGTAGACAATCTTATTCAAATGCAAAATTAATGAAAATACTAACATTTAAGTACAATTAAAAGAACATTATTAGACCCTTAATTGCATTTATAAACAATCAAATTAAGAAAGGTAGGAAAAAGACTAAACAAAGAGAAAAGATGGGTTAATGAGAAAAGCTCTCCCCCCTCTCTAACCACTCCTACTTTTTTGCTTCACTTATGCCATCTTAAGCCTAAAACCATATTTTGCTCTCCTTCAAGTTCTATATAGAAGATAAAGCTAAAAGGAAAATAGAGTTAGGACCTTGGCACATTCTGAGTAGACCACTAATTCTCCAAAAAATGGCAACATGGTATTCCACTAGATAAAGAAAGGACGAGGGCCACCTAATATGGGTGAACTTTTATAGATTTCCCTTGAATACTAGCCCTTAATAGGCTTAAGCTACATTGCTAATTCCTTTATAAGACCTTTGAATTTGGATGAAAACGCTGCCAATCTCAAAAAATAGTATATGCGTGAGTTTGTAAAAAGAACTGCTTAATTCAATTAGAATTAGGAAACTTGATGAAGAAGGAAATATTATATATGATTCTATATCCATCTCTCTTTTATAGAGACATATGAAGAAGGAATAGGTGAAAGTATGGAAACATAAAGGAAAAAAGGTTTTGAAAAATATCAACTATGCACCATCTAAAGATGTAGAGAATGAAATTTAAAATATCATTTCCTATATAAGCAACTAGATAGTGGAAGTACTCCATCTGATAAACCAAATGGGGAATTGGTTGCAGCTAATTCTAAAGGGGAGACCTTCAAAGTTGTCACGACCTTAATTATGGGTCCTGACTGGCACTAAAGGAGTAGTAAACCTAAGATTTATTGGACTCTTAGCAAGCCTAAAATGTCGTCAAATCCTTATATCCATAATACAAATAAGATTTCAAACTCACATTTATTATAATCAAACAGTTTTAACGATATTCAATCTTATATGTGCTAAAATGTTGAGGTAGTTAATACAAGGGAAATCCAACATATACAAGACTACTGTGAATTTAGAGTCAAATTTCACCAACAAACATACATCAAATTGCTGGAGAAGAAGAAGAAGACCGGCGAAGTACCCTGTTACAAGGGATCTAAAAAGAAGATCCTGAAAAATTGTTAAGGGGAGTCAAACCTCACTGAGTGAATTAATACTATGGTTATGTTATGCACTCCTAAGGATTTCAAAAATATATATACATATATACATATATATGTATATATATAATGAATTACTTCCATAAATGCAAATTTCATAACATAATGTTTGTTCATAAACATGCATACATTTCCCATATCAATATCATATCTATAATCATCACAATCATAAATCACAAATACTAGTGGAGGGCTGACGAATGACCCTATAACATACCCCTTACCCATAAACTATAGCCATAGGGGCTCTCTTGTTCGAGACAGGTCATTTGATCCAAATGTAGTGGACTGTTGCCTGAAATCCACACTAAACTAAACCGCTACAGTCTCATTATGACATGATTGCCATCTGAAAGCAAGCTTAACCGGACTACCACAATCACACCACCATATCATGTACCATATATCGGTGGGTGCCCGAGAGCAAGCTCGATCGAACCGCCCAAACCATATCGTATCTCAATGAATAAATCCAATATTAAACCCAAATTTATAGCCAACCAATTGACTCATTGTGTGCATAACCTAGTGATGCCCATCAGGTATCTCATAGCACAACAATCCTCTACATCATCACATATCAAGACAAGCATAACAAAAATATGTATACATGTGTGAATACGATAATAATGATAATTTTGATAAAGCGAGCACACGCAAGAGGGGTGTGAATTGTGTGTAAATTTTTTTCTCAAGTTCTTTCAATTCGTAGAATAAACAGATCCTAGTTAATGAATAAAAACAGTGGGAGTCTGTTAGATGATAAAGCCTTTTAAACAACAGGAGCCTGTTAGGTGATAGGAACCTTTTGTGGGATAGGACCCTACTTAAATGAAAGGAGCCTACTGAATGATAAATCTTGTTAAAATAATTTAAAAATAAAAGATGCCTGTGAAACTGAAAGGAACCTCTTGCAAGTTGAAAACAAAAGGAGCCTCTTATAAAAGTGAAGGAGCCTCTTGCTAAAAAGAACACACACACACACACAATATAATGCAAAAATTTAAAAGTTAAAAAGAGAGAGAGAGAAGGGATGAAGTTGATTTATATTGGTTTGGCTTACAAGCTAAGCCTACGTCTAGTCCCCAAGTATCCAACTTGAGTGTTTCACTATAAGAATTTGAGGATTAAATTTGATGAGCCTCCCCAAGCTCACAAGTAAGTAATTTTCAAGTTTATCCAACCTTCAACACTTGAAGTGTATTATAGCTTCTAAAAGGTAAAAGAAAAATACAATGTAAAATCAAAAGTAAGTTTTCAAATAACAATTTCTCTCGTAATAGAGGGATGAATGTTGTCACCTGCAATCAAATATAAAAAAAACTAACTTCCTACAATACAAATTAATGTAGTAGTGGAAAGTAGGGATCGTTCCCATGAGGAATTCAGATGTTAGTAGTTACGCAATAAAAGGGGGTTTAATTGTGAATAAAACAGAATTTAATTGGAATATGAAATAGAAAAATAACTAATAACAAAACAATGAGCATTTAACAATCAATAAAGACAAATCTTGGTTTCCGATCTCCTTTGTTATTAAACTTGCAGTGATCATCGACACTAAAAATAACCAATTTATTAGTTCAACATTCGTCGTGGTAAATTTCTTTACCTATTTTTTCTTACGTTTAGTTAACCAAGACATGTATTTGAATTAAACCTTATTAATTAATAACCTGGATACGATCTCATATTTAATTAATTAATAGCTTTACGAATCAAGAAAATCGACAAATGAGACAACATACATACGATGTATATTTAGCCTAGATAATTATTTTTCCTAGAATCATATCCCTAACGTAGTAGACAAAAATCCTAATCGCTACATTTGATTAAAAGAATTGAACGTTAACCTTTTTAATCTAGTGATTGATTGAATAAAAATACAAACTAATTGCGTACCTAGCTGTCAAATTAAACAATCAAATAATGACCCAGAAAAATAATTAATACTTGACTAATAAATTGATTGAAATAGAGAGCAAAAATCTCTTAATATGCAAAGTTCAATAACTAGGATTCCGTAAACCAGGAAATAAAAGGTTAGTTACCCACCATCATGATTTTCCTATCTATTTCAATTGTCACTGACGTTGGGACTGTCATGGGCGTTACTTTTCTTGTTTTGCTGCCGAAACTCTTCTCTATTTTTTTTATCTATCGTGGCCTTCCTCTCTATTTAACACAATCCCCAGCCTCTCTACTGTTGCGTGATTCTTTTACAAATTAAGAAGTCCAACGTTTTTGTCCACTCCTGCGCTAGCCACCAAGCCTCCTCTCTACGCAGGCTCCTCTTTTATTCTCTAACACAACCCTCTCTTCTTTTCCTCCTGTACTCTTGCGTGACTTCACCCATTAAAAAGAACGTCAACGTTTTGGCTACTACTTTGATTTATATTCTTCTCCACTTCACTTCTGCCGCTTGATGTGTCAAATAAGCCTCAGGTTTTTTCTTATCCATGCAACCCCCTTACACGCACCAAACCCTCCAGCCCCAAATGTCCACATTTTTAGGCTGAGTCAAATATTTTTTTAATTCTCTTCGTATGAAATGTTTCATTTTGGTCTTCATGTGTTGGGTTGTTTTCTTGCTTCCTTGCAAAACTATTAACTGATTTGACAATTTAATCTTTGGTCCAATAGCACCGTTCACGCCCTTCTAAACCTCTTTGCTACGTCGCTTGCTTAATTTGTTTTATACTTCCAACCTGCTGCATTTCAAGTTTTTGGTTGTTGCACGAGGCCATGTCTAATTAGTGTCAACATCTAGTTTAACTCTTTTTATCCCCAAATCATCACGATTATTTCTATTTAGTTCCAAAATACACATTGATATAAAATAAGATTAATTCTCATTAAGTATAACTTCAAACCTAAAGAATAAAGAAAATTAACACACACAAAAACAAAAAATAAAGACACTAATAAACTCCTCCACACTTAACCTTTTGCTCGCCCTCGAGCAAATTAAGCATGACCATCAAATTCTATCAATTCATTTTCAAAGAAACTAAACACATGCAATCATTCAAACTTTGGCCAATCGAATGCCAAACTACCACACACATCATGATTAGTTTTCATTGTTGCACATAAACAAACTCAACTTATGAAACTATCATTCAAAGATAAGCATAAACTCACAATAGATTTTCCTCACGGGATTCACTCATTTCACTCAAGTGTTTATAGGTTATGTTTCGCTCAAAACTCCCTATAGGAAATCACACTACCATAGGCTTACAAATACACCAATTCTCTTCTACAATGATTACATGCTAAAATATATCAAAAGGACTTTATTTGAGGTTGTAATGGGGATAAAGTTAAGGTAAGTCAAAAGGATTTTTGAGGGGTTCTTCACAAGCAGTCATAAAGCACTAAATACACAAAGGGACAACAAAATGTATTTTTGAGAATTGCATGAAAAAAAACTAACTACTCAAAATTTGTTATTGCTACTATACT
>JANITX010000210.1:62797052-62825800 GCA_027564395.1 Erythroxylum ulei
AACATGTACAAGATAAAGAATGCCTTTAAATAATTTGTCACTAAACTACAACCAAAGCGATTGGCTGTAGGGCATAAGCCAACATCCATAGCTCACTACCACCCTATGATCTTAAACACATTGGGAAATATGGTGGGACAAACGCTTAAGATCAATGAAACCACCATGCAAACTCAGAGGGGGAAGTTCGCACGCGTGGCCGTCGATATCGACCTCAGTATTCCTCTACGTAACAACGTGGAGTTGGATGGGGAGTCGATCATGGTGACCTATGAAGGCCTCCCTCACATCTGCTTCAGCTGTGGCACGGTCGGCCATGATCCAAATAAGTGTTCGAAGCAACCTCAAGTATCAACGGTACCTGCAACTTTGGCACCTGGACAGGACGATGGCGCTAAAGTGCAACAGGGTCCAAGAGAGGCAGTAACAGCACGCCCCACAGACGAGTCCTCTAACGGCTATGAACAGTGGAAGGAAGTGCAATGCAAGACTAATTGGGTTCCAATGAAGCGTCAAGATCACCGAGGCCCAAGCGTGTACAAAATGCAAACTCAGTTGCTATTAAGAGTGCCGCTGCAGAGAAGATGGCGAATGATTGGCAGGCTGTTCATGCTGAGGTTAAGCAAAAGTTGAAGGAGTCTAATGCAAAGTACAAGAAGGCAGCTGATCGGCATCGCCAGAAGCAGGTTTTTGCTGTTGACGATGAGGTCATGGTATTTCTGCGGAGAGAAAGGTTTCCAGTGTAGCAAGCTACAGCCGAAGAAATATGGTCCGTACCAGGTTCTGAAGAAGATCAATGACAATGCTTATGTGGTGGGACTTCCTGATAGTATGGGGATCTCCAAGACATTTAATGTGGCGGACATCTACAAGTACTACCCATCCGATGAGCCGTTATATCCTGATGATACTGTTAACTCGAGGTCGAGTTTTTCTCAAGTGGAGGAGACTGACGTGGAACGTGTTGCAGATGATTTCCAAGAATGGGCTGCGCGTCAGAAGTCCAAACAAAGGAGTTCGCAGATTTGATGGGCTTCAAATAGTCAACAGTTTTTTTTAGTCAAACTCTATTGTTTTAATTATTTACGTTTTTGGGTTTAAGACCTATTTAAACTCTTTTCTACACTATTTTGGGGGCTTTTGGGAAAAAAAAACTTCATATTTTGGGAATTCTCCCAATTGAATTCAGGTTTCGGATTGAAACTTGTATGTTTACGCTTTACTCGCTGCGTCAATATTATACAATATTAATATTATATTAAATTTGTGAGCCTTACTCTTCTCAATTTACAAGTATAAACAAAGAGGTTTCTTTCCTGCGCCTCGGTGCTTGAAGGCTGAGTTTTAGCAGCGGAGGTGCGGTGGACTGGTGGAGTTTTGCTTCTCTGGTTCGGCTGAGTTATCAGCTGACTGTTGACTGCATTTTTTGAATAGTTACAGTAAAAGATGGCATTGGCAAAGAACAGAAGCTGTCCATTTTCTATACCAACTGAACTGTCTCATGTTCATGATCAAAGAAAATTTATGTATATATACTTCGTTAGAAGTTAGAACTTATGAATCGTGCAGTCCAGAAAGATTGGAACTTTGATCATGTTTGCTCGTTAGGTTTTATTTTATCATTAGCCCATTATAGTGAGCAAATTCAGGTAGTTGTCAATTCTATGGTTCAGTTATAAAAAAATTGATCTCTAAAAATTAGAAGATACGAGTACATCATGTCTATCGAAAAGATAATCATTGTAAGAATTAGTTAACTAATTATAGCTCTAGCTTGCCTTTAAGAGTTCACTAATTTACAAGAGGTTTATCTGCCTCAAGTAACTCATTTGTAATTTTTTCCTTTGAGCTTAGCCCTGTTAAAATACATATGACAAGCAATTGGATGTAACCAAAATTATAAAAATAAAATATTTTAATTATAATGGCACTCCTCAAAATTTGGTGTTTTGAGATATATAAATATTTTATATATTTGAATAAACAAATTATCCGGAAGAAAATTATATTTTAATTGGAAATTAAAAATAAAATAATAACTATAACAAAAAGTAAAATCAAGTGTGAACAATATATAAAATATCAAATATATTATAGTAAAATCAAGTGTGAACAATATATAAAATATCAAATATATTATAACTTGCATTTTATAATAAACTTATAAATATATATAATAATAATAATTTAATTTGCGTTAAATTTATATAGGTATTAAGAATAACTTAATACAATAATACAATTTAACATCTATTTTTTTATAGAACACTTAAAAATATTTAAATACAATAATAAAATTTATTTGATAAATATTAAACTTTGTCTTTAACAATATTACATTTATATTTCTATGTAATGTTATAAAATTAAATTAAATTTAGCAATTTTAGATGATTTGCTCAAAAATTAATTACAGTGATTAGGGGAATTTAATCGATAACTTATAATTAAACACGCTTAATATTTTCAGTTATTGAACTAAACTTTACATAACCAATCAACATCATAATTGCGTTTGACCCACACAAACATAGAGAGAGAGCAAAGCAAAGAAGAAAACAACTACATTTGACTCCGCCCTTGAAAACCATTTTCGATTGTTTCTTGGTCTAATCCGCCCCAAGTCCCAACTACTGCACGCCCGGAAGACTGCCCATCTTCGCATTCCTCAGGAAAAGGTGGATATATGCCCGAAACAGGGAGTCTACGTTGTTAATTGTTGGATACGTGCATGAAAAACTGAAAGACGGTCTGTTCTGTTTGCTCTACATCTTTTCTAGTTCAAATCTCAAAAGGTCATCACCTTTAACTCTAAATTCAACAAATTTTGCCTTTTCTAGACGGTTACTTGTACTGATGTTTATGGGTTCGTTGTGATTCAATGTATGCTTGTGTTTTGGGTGTTCTTTGCACATTTGGAGCTTTCGAGATTATGGCTTTGATGGGTAGGAGGTGACCTCTCTGTTTCCCCTACTTTTTTTGTTTTGTTTTAACGTTTGGATTTAGTGAAGATTATTTTGGCTATTCTGTGATAAAAATGTAAATGGGAATTTGTTGGTTTTCCTTCTACCGTTTGATTGTTGATGTTTTTGTTATGTGCCATTGCTCTCCAATTTGTGTTTGCAATTTCCATTGCCTACTTGAGATGTGGAACTAATGCTTATTGTTTCAATTTATGAAGGTATCTGTCCTTATACTTGCTCGTGATTCTCTATTGAAACAAATTAGAGAGTCAACAAAGGATTAGCCGAAGTAAAGAAAGAAGTAACAGGCTTAATGAAAAAAATAGGGTTGTAGAGTAGATATCCAGTCCATCAAACAAACAAAAGAATTAACAGGTATGCTTATCTTAACTAATATGTTCTTTGCTTCCGTTAAGTTACACTTTATATTTCCTTTTCGCATGGATGCCTCGTAGTTATAGCGCTTTTTGCTTTTTTATGTTATGCTACTCTGATAAAATTTTTAGCCATAGGCTCACATATAAATCATCTTGCATGTTCCTCGCTCTATCTGGGTAGCAGTGAATATATAACTTAATTACAAAAAAGTGAAGGAATGTTCTTTTACTGTAGTGTAAGCTGCAACTGAAGTCGGATTTACGAGTGCAATTCAAATCTTGAGAGTCATCCTTCTTAGTGTGCACAGTAATTGCTTTAAAGCCCTATGATTTGTCATACTAATGTATTACAACGGTTCTTTGCGTGCTCTATATGCCATTCATGGATATGATGAAGTGGGAAAGGCTAGGCTTCATGTAACTAAATGGTATGTTCTATTGGTATAAATACCAAATGGATTGTCTCAGTGAACAGGGAAGTCTGTGATTACTTGATTTTTAAAAGATAAACAAATCTAATGTATAAAGAAACTAAATCACTAGCAACGATGATAACAAGTTGAAATTGAAGTTGCAGCTGTCTTAATATGCCATCCTCTCACTACATTATATGGTTACATGATTGAAGACCTGAAAAGAAGATTTCTTTTCTTCATGTCATGCTTCATTCAACAATTTTATCAAGACGAAGAGTATAATTTCTTCTGTAAATGTTCACTTGCTGTAAACTGAAGTGATGATGTGAAAAATTTACTCAAAGCTCATGGACGTACGCCTTCTCTGTCTTCTTGTAGTTTACTTATCTTGCCTTTACATGACCTGTTAGACCATCTAGAATCTTGCGTTTTGATGAGTTACACTAGATATGCCTTGACTTTAGATACTGAGCACTTGTTAATTGGTTATTTTCTCTAAATCCATATAGGCCTTCTTTTGCAATGAAGTCCCCAAAAAATGATGAAACTGACCTGGAAGGCGGCAAGCTGGAAAAGGCTAGAGATAAAACTCCACGCACTAGCACAACAGCTAATGTACACAATCAGGCCTTGTTGTCTGGCCTTGCATATTGTATTTCCTCATGCAGTATGATCCTGGTGAACAAATTTGTGCTTTCTGGCTATAATTTCAATGCTGGGATATCTTTGATGCTCTATCAGGTAATTTTTGAAGTTATAAAATAGTAGGAACTCTGACAATGACTGTATTAGGATTGCTGAAATGCTATCTACTTTCGGAATTTTAAAGCAGATTGGAATATCTTTGTTATCTATTTTTCTTCTTTTTTCTCTCTCTTTATTTTCCTTTATCTCCTCAACAGATTTTGATATCTAATTAGCTGAAATAGCTCAACATATGTTTTGCTTTTGTGCAGAATATGATATCAGTGTTGGTTGTGTCAGTGTTGAGTTTACTGGGTGTTATCTCAACAGAACCTCTGACGTGGAGATTGATTATATTATGGTTGCCTGTGAACATTATATTTGTTGGGATGCTCGTTACAAGCATGTTTAGGTACGACAGTTTTCTTTATTATTCTTTTAGAACCTTTTTGATGCTCACTCCTTTCACATGTAATGTAAAGGAATAATTGAGGAATATGTGCTTTCTATTGAGAAATAGCCAAAGCCTTTACGGAGCCTCGTTGTGCTAGAAAAATTTTGTGATGTTCAGTGTATTTTGAATTGTATATATAGACTAGGAACTGACAAGCTGGCCCATTTTATTGCTACTATAGAAGTTTCTTTTGAAACAATACTAGATATTCTTCTTGGATTGTGGAATGTTTCATATAGATTAGATGTACCTAATCATTTCACTAAATTTTCTTATCATTTTTGTATTTTTTATCTCTTTTCATAATGCTAAACTTTACTTTGTTCCTTTTGCAGTTTGAAGTACATCAATGTTGCTATGGTCACGGTACTGAAGAATGTAACAAATGTAATAACAGCAGTTGGTGAAATGTATCTTTTTCATAAGCACCATGACAATAAAGTATGGGCTGCATTGTTCTTAATGGTATGTTCAACTGTACGATTTGAGTTTGTGATCACAAATGATTGCATACATGGTAGGTTTGCAAGTTGCATTTTAGTGGCACTTTTTTGTGGATTCTTTACTTTCTTACTGAAGAAATGAGACAGGGTATGTCTACATGGAATGGTTACCATTACCTTTCAAAGAAAAGCCAATTGAGCATTTCCTGAAGAAAATAGTTTATGGAGAAAAGATTAAAGGAGTCTAATGTTTCATGAGAAAAGGATGGGAGCTGAGAGTTAATGAAAATTTTCTTTATTTACCTCTATGTTCTGGGCATGAGATAGTATTAAATGAGTACTCAGAATCTTGCAATGATACTTTTTGATTGTCACATTCTTGTGTTACTATGAATCTTGGGAAGAATTTGGCAAATGGAAATGCCTAATGGGAGACAAACTCAAGAAATGTGTCAACTTATAGATTAGTCTTCTCAGTTGAGTGTCAACTTATAGATTAGTCTTCTCAGTTGACTTTTATTTCCCCTTGGATTTACATAGACTAAATAAATATACATTGTAGAAGGATGGAAATATGGTTCAGTGTTTTCAAAGGTATTAGCCTTCTTTGCTTTCAGTTTGCTTTGTTTTGGTCATAGAAAGATATTTAATATGGTTTAGAGAACACAAATCTATTTAGATGCCGATGCTTTTGGACATGTCTGCAGCTACACCCCCATTGGTTGATGATTTTCTAAATCTTAATGATACTATGCACTGAGATAAATTCATAAACCACTTTGATTTCGTGATTTTGCCAGTTAACAAATGTTGGCTTTGTTTTATGCAGATAATTTCAGCTATTTCTGGCGGGATTACTGATCTTTCCTTTCATGCCATTGGATATGCATGGCAGATTTTGAATTGCTTTCTAACTGCATCTTATTCTGTAAGTTTGTCTAGAGGTTGTACCTCTACTTTATACAAACTAGAACCCTTCTATAGTAGATTCTAAAGTTTGACTTCTACATTTTTATGTGCTACCACGTCATGTTTATGGACATTGATCGGCATTTTTTTTTTCAAATGAAATCTTTTTAATCTGATGCTTATCAGCTTCTATTTTGTATATCCGTTCTTTTAAAAGACTTGTTGCATATCTTTATTGGCTTATGTGCTCATTTATATCCCTTAGCCAACTGCAAGGGGCAAGCTTTTACTAGATATTTGAAACTCCAATATGGTTGGCCAAATCAAAATTTCTGTGTCCCAATACGTTAATGACTGACTTTCTTAGTAATGATAGTTTTGTCGAAGTCAATTTGGTAAAACATGGGTCTATCTTGTCTTAATTCCGTTATAGAGCCAAACTTTTGGGTTCAAACACTTCAATTTAGTGTAGCTGCTAGTGCTACGTGCATGTTGATAAACTAAGCCCTCATAATTACTGTTTCAGTAGTAGATTGGGATTCGGAGAGCTTGTTCATATTTATCAAATAGAGTTGTTCAACTTGCTTTTCTATTTCAACTCTCTTGTAGCTGATAGATTGTATTT
This sequence comes from Erythroxylum ulei, assembly GCA_027564395.1. Lineage (NCBI taxonomy): Eukaryota > Viridiplantae > Streptophyta > Magnoliopsida > Malpighiales > Erythroxylaceae > Erythroxylum > Erythroxylum ulei. The sequence continues at coordinate 62,803,924 of JANITX010000210.1, forward strand.
CTGTTATCTTGTTGCTACAGCTGACACTACGTAGGATAATGGATACAGCAAAACAAGTCACAAAATCTGGGAGCTTGAATGAATTTTCAATGGTCTTGCTGAATAATACTCTTTCATTGCCTTTGGCCATAATGCTTATTCTTGTTTTCCATGAGGTGGAATATCTCTCCACAACGTGAGTCCCCATTCCTGCAAATATCTATCTTTGTTTCTGTCTGCATTACTGGATGTTGAGTGTGTACTAAGCATGAAGAATGTGCCTGTTTGATACATATTATTCAGACCAATGATTATCTGAAACTACGGAAGGTCACAATGAAAGTAGCTGGTCCTCATGGGTATCTGTTTTGGGTTCATTAGGAGGCACAGTATACCTTAGTAACAAAACAGTTGATAGCCCTTGTCCCCTTGCCTAATCTCCCAAGTCTTCCTAATTCCAGTGTCTAGTGCCTTATAATCCTGAGATCCTCTGATACATCACAATCCTTTTCAACTCTCTGGATTACGGTAACAGGGAATACGGGTTCTAATGACTTGATGAACAGTAAAGCTCACGTTTTGGTGCTTAACATTACAAATTTGTTTCAAGTTTGAAGCTTTGCTTTGCTGATACTGTTTATCTTATTGAAACTCATGGATTGTGAAACAAATTGACAGACCGCTACTGAGGTTACCTGAGTTCTGGTTGGTGATCACACTGAGTGGATTTTTGGGCCTGGCAATAAGCTTTACTTCCATGTGGTTTCTTCATCAGACAGGGGCTACCACGTACAGGTATGACTGGAATTGCTTAAGGTGGAAAGCAGAAGCATCTATTGCAAGCATTTTTCATGACAAATATACTTCCTATACAGCCTTGTAGGTTCACTGAATAAGATTCCCCTATCTATTGCTGGAATCTTTCTGTTCAAAGTACCGACCAGTCTGGAGAACTCAGCAAGTATCTTGTTTGGTTTGTTCCTTCACTTGCTAAAGAATGATTTGCATACACAAATATGGACACGTTTACGTTATTCTAGTTTTTGTTCTGAGATCTTGAATATCCTTTTCTTTGACTAACAAAAATACATGCATTCTACAGGTCTTTTGGCTGGGGTATTTTTTGCTAAAGCCAAAATGCGTGAGAGATCTTAGTCCAGACAATTTGACTTGTAAAGAACACACTACACCTTTTGTAGACTTGTACACACAGGTATATGCACTTGTTATCCTTTTTGTGGCATTGATGTTGGCATGTGAGCTTTAGTGGCAGAAACTGTGAACAAGATATGTTGCAAATGCTTGAGAGTTCTGATCTGTAATTTAATGAGCAACTCAATTTCCCATGATATTGGATGTCCTAGTTTTTAGGGAGGCTAAAGCTGAAGTCTTGTACTTTGCATTCATAAGTTGTGCAAGTTTTGAGTTTCTGGAAACAATCACTTCAGTCTGGAATGCATTTGTTTGAAATGGCTGTGAAATGAGATGCTTTGTTTTTATGATAATACCCCAGGTTTAGCCATTTCAGTCCTGTATTTTCTATTATTCAATGGGAATTTTATTGGAATTAGTATGCAAGAATCAGGAGGAAAAACATATATGATACCACAGAGATGCATATGAGTTGTGTTTTCGGAGTTGGAGATGTTAATATACATCAACTTTCAGTTGGTAGTTAAAGGCTTTTTGGTACCCAGTTGGAGAATATAGCTTTCACTAGATTTATGTGTATGTGCTGTGTTTTGAGGTGGGATTTCTGAGTCGGCTATGTCAATGAAATCAGGTTGACTATGCCCTTACTTCCTGCAAACAGTCTTAACAAAAGTTGAAACATTTCTTTGTATAGTTTATCAGTTTTCTCAAACATATAGGAATGGTGAACGACCCGAACTCCAGTAAATGGACAAAAGTTTGAATGGATTAGATTGCGGACTACCAAACTATTTAAGTTAGGTTTGAACCAAACAACTTGAGTCTGATTGGACTGAAATCTAAAAAACTCAAATCAAATTCAAGGGATAAATAGTTCAGACTGATTCTACCTATTGTCAACCTTGTTAGCATATAAGAAAGTGACATTGAAGTGAACTTTGATAGTCAGAATAAGTTCACACTTACCAAAGACTAGTTTTAGGAAGTATGGGAACAAATACATGAAATTGACATCAGACCAACCTTCCAATGTTCAAATTCAAGTATGTAATGATATTAAAATGAAGCTTATGTTTAACATTATCCTTTCTGAAAATTATGGTAACAAAACATGAAATTGACATCAAACCAACCTGCCACTAGTTAGTTCAAGTATATAATGATATTAAATTGGAGCTTATATCTAACATTTTCTTACTTTTAGGTATTAAATTTTAAAAATACATAATAATTTATAAATTACTTATTTTAAATAATTTTATTAAATTTTTGGCACTTAAATAAATCTCGATCTCATTGATACTTAAAACATATTTGGATCTTATTTTAACCGCATGAAGAAACAATTAAAAGTAAGAATTTAAGCTTAATATAAACTAATTAATGAAATGATAGTATCCATTGGAAATTGTGTTCATCAACTTTTTGACTACCACAAAAGTGAGTGAGTGTGATAGTCCAATATGGCGATTCACAAAGCTTCTTGGTATTTCACATTTAATTTCATAAAATTCTCTTTTCTTGTCGGCAATCAATATTGAAGGAATGGCGCTTTCATGTGTCACATAATACTTTCAAAGTATTAAAGATTCTAATATCATACATATGCTTTCCAATACCTTAGAAAATATTTATAATTAAGTAGGATAATAATGAATCGAATATTTTAGAAAAACTTCCTTAACTCGTATCTTTTATCGAGTTATTTCGAGATTTGGACATTTTTAAAAACTTAAAACCTATTTATTAAATTAAATTTGAGCTTTTTTAATTCTAATAAATTTAAATTAATTTATTAAAAATAGAGAAACAAAATAATTCAGATTAATTATATATTTCAAGTTGAATATATTTATCATTGAAACAAACTTAAACTTTGTTAACGCATTTAATTTATTAATTATAAGTTAATTTAATTCGATTTACTTCATTATCATCCTTAATCATGTTAAGGGTTAGGCACATTGGATGGTAAAGTCCTTGTCATCATCAAGATTGGAAGTGTGCAACATTTTCTTCTAACTACAGAAGTTGAAAGGGAAAAGGAGAAATGAAAGCATCATTGATAATATCCTCAACCCTAGAAAAAATGGAAGCTTTTATATATCTTGGATGAAGAACATAAGAGTGAACTCTATCCTTAACTAACTCTAATGGATTTTCCCAATTAGCATCTTCTCCTTTAAAAAATAAATAATTATGTGTTTTATACAATTTACAATTGTACAATTAACCACTAATTAAGGAATGTGTTGCGCCACCAACATATAAGGTTAGCAAGACGGCATGAATCCATCTAACTTAATCTCGATTTGGTCAAATCTGAAAACGACATCATTTTAACTTAAAGTTTAATGAGATTTTAAATAATTTAACTGTTTAGATTAATCTCAAAGTTAAACAGCTTAAACTTGGACATGGTTTTATTGTTTTCCTTTCATTATCTCAAGCTTTGTTTTGGCTTTAAGAATTATGAGTAATCCTTAGGAAAAGACAATGTTAGTATTACCAAATTAGCTAATAATTCGAGTAGTTTTTCTTTTCTGTACTATTTTCAACGCTCTTTATTTAATCCATACCTTAATATATACTTGATTAATTAATTACGGCATTGCACATTTTTTCTGAAACATGAATTCGAAGATACAAATAACAATCATGAAATATTAAAAGATAACATATTCAGATCTTTCCCATGGTACAAAGGATGTGGTTTATGCAAGAAAACCTATAGAAATATTAAAAATGATAATTTACATCTCTGTATCATTATTTAGTTATCATATAATTCATTACGTGATGTTTAATTAGTTTTTTTATATATTCATAATTTTAAAATAATGTCATATTAAATAAAAATAGATAAAAAGCAATAACATAAGTAATAATTTTAAAACATAATAATTAAAATAAAAAAGAAATTAAGCTATAAAAGGTTATGATGGATCTAAAACAAATATATATATAGTGATTAAACATTTATTCTTGATTTTCGCTCAAGTTAATTAACAAGCTGAACAAAATCATAGTCACTCGCTCAATTGTTGAACAAATTTAATTATATTCTATTCGAATTTTATTAGATTGAGAATTATAATAATGTTTGGTGCTGATAATTATTATTAATAGAAGAAATTATTGAGTTTTAGTTAGAATTACTTATGACTATTCAGTCATTTCACTATCATATTCATGTCTTAGAAGAGGATGGCATTCCAAATTAATCTGGAATTTCTGGCAAGTCAGTCCCAAGATGATTAGTTAATACATACATACATGTAGGATAATCCTTTTTATGTACGATCATATAATTACATGATCATCTAATTGTCTAAAACTCATGGATAAGTGTGAAAGAGATATATCCATACGAAACTGGAAAATTTTCACAAGAAATTTCAATTATCATGAATCATGTGAAGAAGCTATTAATCTCTTTAATTATATGTTAACTAAAGAGGCTCAAGAATAAGTAGTAAGTGATTTGATGGACATAATTTGTCATCTTAAAATTAATAATATGGTCTTAAATTGCGGTTTATAAATTCATAACATTGCTTTGATTTGTTATAATTATATGGGTTAATTATAAAAAATCTCAAATTGTATTCAAATTTAAAATATTAGTTAAAGCTTTACAAGGTAGTGTTGAAATACGTCAATTGTCAATTTTTAATAAAAATAACCTAACGTTAATTTTTTTCTTCATGTGAATCATAGGCGATCATGTTAAATTAATATTTTTGTTACGAAATTGTCACATATTATATTTGTGCTATGAGTGAATTTTATTATTTAATAAATTAAAAATATCAAAAAACTCTAAAATAATTACACACTTATTTGTAGGTTTTACTTCATAATTATTTTAGGGTGTTGGGTATTATTATTTCATAATAAAACTTATACATGGAACAAATATATAGCCATGTAGTAAAAATATTAATTTAATATCACTTAATACGCCATCCACATTAACAAAAAGTTTAACGTTAAGATTATTTTCACAAAAGATTGAAAATTAAAACAACTTATTGTAAATTTTTAAAGTTTGAACTAATACAAATTACACTCATATTATATATAATTGTTGATAACAATGTGATGTAATATATATTATTATAATTATAATTGTTAATAACAATGTGATGTAATATATATTATTATAATTTAATACCTTGATCAATAATATATATATATAGTTTAAGAATACATTTCTTGATCAATATGTCATATATGATATCTGGTAGACAAGAGAAAAGTGACTTCCCATCCACAAACCCTAGAACCAGATCAATTCCTTTCCAATTACTCACTATTCTTTCCTTTCTTCTCATGAGTTCTCAGCTGATCTAGATTACCCTTCTCGTATATGGTGGCTCTCTTTGTTTTTCTGAATCTAAACTCCATCTTTCTCTCCATATATACAGGAATTTATGGAGACTAATATAGGTAGTCGCTCTAGTAGTGATGGTGGGAAGATTGGTAGTCTTAGCAGAGGTCACTGGCGGCCATCTGAAGACGAGAAACTTCGGCAACTTGTTGATCAATACGGTCCACAAAACTGGAACTTCATCGCCGAGCATCTTCCAGGAAGATCAGGTACTTAATTGTGAGCTAAAGATGTTGATAGTCTTCATTTTTTTGTATCTCTCACTATAGCTTGCTTGATACTTGCTTATGTTCTAAGAAATGGGCTTTTCTCTAAATTTCTCTATCTTTTTGGTTTCACGTTAATTTTGCAGGGAAAAGTTGCAGATTGAGATGGTACAACCAACTTGATCCCAACATCAACAAGAGGGAATTCACAGAAGAAGAAGAAAAAAGGTTATGGAATGCTCATAAGCTGCAAGGAAACAGATGGGCTTCCATAGCCAGACTCTTCCCTGGTAGGACAGACAACTCTGTGAAGAATCATTACCATGTTATGGTGGCTAGAATGAAGCGTCAAGGCATGGCTGCTTCATCTTTTTCTGCTAAGAGAAGTTCACGGCATCTTCGGTCCGATGAGCCAAACCAAAACGGCGATTCAGGAAGCAAGTTAGGAGGAGAAGATGGGTCTGATATCTCTAGGGTAGGGTTACGAAATAGTAAGATATTGATCTCTTCATGTCACTCACCTTCCTGGACTCATAGTGCCTCCATTGTTACTAACGAGTCATTAGGTTTTGATTCAAAGAGATGTCTGCAAATGAACGAACCTTATGATCACGACAACACCAATTCTTCCTTACTTGGTTTCCATTTCAGACCGCATCTGCTCAGTTCTGAGAACCCTTTTGCATCGATCGCTAGTTATGATGATTGCTATGGAAGAAAGGAGATATCTCCAATGTCTTCGGAGCAAGAACAAGGGGACGATCATAACAAAATCACACAACAGGAAGTTCCATTCATAGATTTTCTGGGAGTGGGAATTAGTTGATAGTGCAGAATATCTCTCACGAATATGATCTTCTTTGTTCACTTTCAGAATCCTGTTTGTTACACAAATAAATTAGCTAGCTAGCTAGCTAGGAGGACAAAGCTAGTTCCAATTTCTTTGTGATTTCAGAACATTTTTGCATCTTCAGAATTTCATTAAATGTCTTGTCTTGTCTTTAAATTCAGAAGTTCTAGTTTGTTTTACGTATATACTGCGCCTCCTCATGCATGGATATATAGTACATTTAGACCATCCTATGATCTCTAAGCTAGGCTAGAAAGAACTGTTGGCTGATTTTATGCTTTACCTAGAGAAAGGTACGTACCTTAAACTTGAACCATCCTTGATGGTCCATAACCATCGAAGATATTGTGAACATACTACAATGGCTAGTTAATTCAATGTAAGATTTTAAATTAATTTGAACTGTTATTATAATTTGTGTTCTTATCTTTTGGTAATTATATTATCGTATTATTATTAATTATTATAAATTGTTTATGATCATGATATAATTTGAAACCTTGGTTCCAAGTCTAGAGTCTATGAATCTATGGTGATAGAGATACATCCTTTTTGTTGGTTAGTTGAAATTAGTTGATATGTTTCAATCGGAATATGGTGCACATGAATGAATATAGGGAGCATGTAATGTGATGAAAAGACCATATAATAGCTCTTGTGAAGAAAATATAGACATGTTTCCATTCCATATGTTTATGGTTATTTTTGTTGGAGATATCAACTTAAATCTTATAAATTGGGGCTACTTAATTACAATTTATTCAGAATTAGTATTTAGCCTAAATTTAATTTGGTTCGTCCTAAAATTAAAAATAATTCAATTTCAGTTAAATTTATATTTAATTTTTTAAAATTTTAAATTATAGAAATTCAATAGTTTGAATATAATTTAAATTCGAATTAAATACAAAATTATTTACAAAAAAAATCGAATATTCATTATTAATACTATTTTCATTATTTTTTCAAATATTGACTATTATCTATATATGACAATATATATATAAGTATGAAAAGTTATTATATAAGCATGAAAATATTATTTAACTAAACATGGTTAGCTAATTAATTGTTTTGCCTCCTAAGAATAAAAGTTAAAAGTCCAATTTATGAATTTTATTTTCTCCTTCACAAATGTTTAAAATTCACTTTTTTTTCAATTGATTATATATTTTTTGCAATCCACACCTTAAAAAAGATTTAATCAATACTTCTAGATTAATTATTTATGTTATTGTAAGGCAATTTCGATTTTACTCAAATGATTAATTTTAAGAATAAATTCAAAACAATAATAAGTTACAGCTAAACTAAAATAATTACAAAAATTTTAACTCTAACACAATATTTAATTTAAACATCTCCCTTATTTACTATCAACTAATTACTAATTACATGTTAATAATGCACTTAATAATCAAACTTGAATAATTATAAAATTTTTAGATTTTAACCAAAAAATAATTTAAGAACAGAAAAACTTTAATTAATTAATTAAACGTTGGGAAAACCGTGATGGCTAAATCGACGCCGTTTGGGCTTGAATCGGATGGAATGTGTCAGCGTAAATCTTTAGCTTATAAAAAAAAATCTCCTAATGTAGCTCCCTCTTCGTTGTCACCTGTTTTTGGTCGTCACTGCCGCCGCCAACTTCGCCGTTTCCGTCGCCTTGCTCCGTCTCTTGAGTATGGGCTCAATCTTGCCCAAGTTTCTGCCTATACTTCTGTTAAGCTTTTGTTGAATTGCTTTTGATGTTGAGATGGAGATACATGTTTGTCTGTGCCAAAAGCTAAGAAATTTAATTTAAAGAATGCATTTTGATTCATAAGATGTACCCGAAATGACGCGTTTAGTTTGTGGGCACCTTCTAATTCGAGTCTGGGGCGTGCTAAGCTTTTCTTTTTAGTTCTTTTTGCTCTTTGATTATGGCTGTGAAGTTCAGCTTTTGATATTTGCTTTGCTTTCGATTGTTTCTGCTCTTTTAGTGTTCACTAAAACAGGTGAGAAGCTTGCAGCTGATGTTTAGTTTAAGTTTATGACACTCTGCATTCTGCTTCTTTCTTTCGGAGGACTTATGTTCTGTTTTGTGGTTATAATCCTTATGTGAAGAATTTGCTGCTGCAGGTACAACATGCCTGTAAATTTGAGATGATTTTGATGGGATACCAAGTAGCTGTGATACAGTGAGGATGGACATAATTGAATCTTTAGGTGATGTCCCTGTGCAAGATCCTCCACTGGAGGAGTTCTCTTCTGCTGATTTAACTTGGACCAAGTTTGGCACAGCTGAATACCATGACGATATAGCAATCATTTCGTATGAACGAGTTGACACATTTATTATTGGGGAGTGCTCTAATGTGGAATGCCCAACTAGGTTTCATATTGAAAGGGGAAGAAAAAGATCAGTTGACAGCTTGAAGGAGTACAAGGATGATGACTATTTGGAGTACAAGCTGTAAGCCTCTAAATATACGACAGTTTTTTTCTCAATGGTAGTCGACGCTTTTTTGCATGCTTGTACTTGTATGATTATCATCATCATTTCTATATGAATCTCATGTTTAAAGTGGAGAGTGGTCACTAGAGATGCAATAAATGATATAAAGAAAAAGAAGAAGATGATAAAGAACATAGTTTATATTAGTATGCCTTGTCATCAATTCTATAGTCTTGATTAAGCACAATTTTATAAATGCATCCTAACATTTAATGTTATTTCTGTCTGTACCCATTCTTCAAATAAATTTATTTTTTTTCCAACTTTTAAATCAGTTGTTTAATTTATCATTTGATCTTTTTAGATGGATATTTATCTTATCTTTACTACAGTTATCGATCGTTTACCAGAGTTTTGTGCTTAAACTAAGATTCTCTAATCACTTTGTTAAGGTATTGGTGTTCATTTGGTCCTGAAAACTACGGGGAAGGTGGAGAAATATTACCCAGTCGAAGATATCGACTTAACACCCGAAATCGTGCTGCTAGGCCTCAATCCATGCGTGGATGTACCTGCCATTTTGTAGTGAAGCGTCTATATGCTCGTCCTTCCCTTGCTCTTCTTATATATAATGACAGGCGTCATGTAAACAAGTCTGGTTTTGTCTGCCATGGCCCCCTTGACCGAGATGCCATTGGCCCCGGGGCCAAGAAAATTCCATACATCTGCAATGAAATTCAACAGCAAACAATGTCTATGATCTATCTTGGAATTCCTGAGGAGAATGTGCTAGAAAAACACATTGAGGGGATCCAGAGATATTGTGGTTCTGATGCCAAAGTTAATAGCCTTGCTTCACAATATGTTCAAAAACTTGGGATGATTATAAAACGATCCACCCATGAGTTGGATTTGGATGATCAAGCAAGCATCAGGATGTGGGTTGAGCGCAACAAGAAATCCATTTTCTTTTATCAGGATTCTTCAGAAGAGGACCCTTTTATTCTAGGCATTCAAACAGAGTGGCAATTGCAGCAAATGGTTCGTTTTGGGCATCACAGTCTCATGGCAGCTGATTCAACATTTGGCATTAAGAGATTGAAGGTACATGTTTTCTAATTCCCACTTATAAATGCCTTTTAAAATCATATTTAATAGAACCTGACATCATTGTCTTTTGTGATTGCAGTACCCATTGTCCACACTTCTTGTATTTGATTCAAGGCATCATGCTCTCCCTGTTGCTTGGGTCATAACACGCAGCTTTGCAAAGCCAGATGTCACCAAGTGGATGAAGTCTCTACTTGATCGGGCTTCAAGTGTGGAGCCTGGATGGAGAATCAGTGGTTTCCTCCTCGATGATGCTGCAGCAGAGATTGATCCCATAAGGCATACTTAGACTTGCTTGGAATTTAGTTTTGAGTTAAAGATGTGTAACCATGAACTGTGTTCTTACAAGTGACTTTTACTTGCTTTACAGGGATACATTTGGTTGCCCTGTGTTGTTTTCCCTTTGGCGAATTCGTAGATCGTGGCTGAAAAATATTGTGAAAAGATGTGATAATCTTGAAGTTGAGCGGGAAGTTTTCAAGTGTCTGGGAGATATAATGTACAGCATATGGCGTGGAGTTGATACATCAGCTGTATTGCAAGAACTAACTCGTGATTTTGTTGATCAAACTTCATTTATGGAATATTTTAGAGCCACTTGGATGCCCAAGCTTGGTTAGTCCTCTTTTCTCTTGGGTTGTAATAGTAGACATCCATACTTGCATCTTGTCAAGTCACGAAGTATTTCATTTCTAATAGTTTGTGTATATGTTACTTCTTTAACAGAAATGTGGCTTTCAACAATCGGTAGTCTTCCACTTGCAAGTCAAGAAGCATCAGGTGCTATAGAAGCCTATCATGTAAAGCTGAAGGCAAAGCTATTTGATGATTCACATCTTGGTGCCCTCCAGAGAGTCGATTGGTTAGTGCATAAACTAACAACTGAATTGCATTCAAGTTACTGGCTTGATCGGTATGCAGACGAAAGTGATTCTTTTCAAAATGTTAAGGAGGAATATATAGCTTCTACATCTTGGCACCGTGCAGTGCAAATTCCTGATTTGGCTGTCACCTTTGATGATAAGGATCACATCTTTGCTAAAGTCCAGAGTCAAAAAGACAGCAATTTGACACATATGGTATGGAATCCCGGTTCGGAATTTGCTTTCTGTGATTGCTCATGGTCATTGCAAGGTAACATTTGCAAGCATGTCATTAAAGTCAATATGCTCTGTGACCAGCGGCAACATTCTCAGCCTTCCATGTCGTTCCGGTCGTATAAAGCGATATTAACGGATCTATGGAGAAAACCAATGGATGATTCGATGTCTTTAGATATGTCAATGGCTTGGACTCATCAGATGCTTGATCAGATTAAACAAATTGTTGAACTGAATAGTTCAACAGATATAGGGACTGTGGTGAATAATACGATGCCACTGAAATGGATGTGTAAGAAAGGCAGAACATCAGTTGGCATACCGTCATCAATTCAGGCTCTTCCATCTACTTCCAGGAGTGGTTCAAAGAACACTGTTGCAGGCAAAAGTAGGAAGCGTAAAAGGTTGTCAAGATTGACATGGTAGCTTGAACTGTTTCAGGTTTAGGATTTCTTCACTGATTTAGAGTCCCTGAACCTGTGAAGTTGTTCATCATCCAACTTACTCCAATGTTAAGCCTCCTGAATCCTGAACTTAGTTCTTTTGACCAAAGATGAATATAGGCTTCACCAAAATGGGTGCCCTTTTTAGTCAAGGTCATATCTAAGTCTGAAAATTGCTGGGAGGGATGCCGTGAAAATTGGATTCAGAGCTGAATAATATTTTCGTTCGCATTCAGGTTGCCCTCCTGAATCTGCTTCAAACTAAAAGGCATTTTTTTCAGTATATTGGTTCATTATTTTCATTATATAGTTGTTGTACTGTATGTACATAAGCCTATGCTCCTCATTTATCAAAAATTCAATTTTTCTCCAAGGACTTGGATAGTGTAATGTTCAAACAAAGCAGCTTGTTTCTTCACCTTCTTGTATGAGTATTTTCTTATTAAATGGTCATCACCTCCTTGACAACTTGGAAAAATATTCATATCGGTGACAAGATTGAGTCTTGTAATATAAATTTAGTCACACTATTTGATTAGTAAATTATTAATATTGTGGTTAATTTAATATATGCAAAAGAAATAGTAATTACAAGATATATAAAAAAAACAATAATAATACCAAACTTCTAAATGTATACCATGTACATACACACTGATTTCAAAGTGGGTCCAAAACCCCAACACACCACACGCCGGAACTGCTCAAAACAAGCAAGAACCAACATAATTTGCCAATAGGAGTGAAGCAATCTTACCTTATCCACACCCCAACCACAAGTCCTTATCCAACACAATCAATCCATCTTCCACATCATCTCCTTCGCTATACTCACTGACCACGCTCTCGTTAGTCTTTACCATTAGTCCCAGGTTTACTGAGGAAAGAGAAAGCAGGAAAATTAAACAATTGCTTGGATCAATGGCAACTATGAACTCCAGTGTTTTGGCTTGCAACTATGCCATCTCAGGGACTGGATCATCAGAGCTCAATGCAAAGATTGTTTCAATACCTTCAGTGGCATCTCCTGTTGTGTCTGGTCCTAAGTTGCCAGTGATCAGAGCCCAGGTGTGTAAAGAATCCAAGGGAAATGAAGGAAGGAGAGCAGCTATGCTTTATCTTGCAGTCACCCTTTTCACTTCAGCTTCTGCTAATGCTGGGGTTATTGAAGATTACCTTGAAAAAAGCAAAGCCAACAAGGTAATCAATCTGTACACTTCATGTTTCTTCATTTCCTTGATTCTTTTAAGTCGAATGTGGATTGCTGGTTTGGTAGGAATTGAACGACAAGAAGAGATTGGCCACAAGTGGTGCAAACTTTGCCAGAGCATATACAGTTGAATTTGGATCCTGCAAGTTCCCTGAGAACTTTACTGGTTGCCAGGATCTTGCCAAGCAAAAGGTTCAGACTTTATTACACAATGCAAGTTTTAGTCAAGTTGATTTTGTTGGTTTTTGTTGAAAAACTTCATGGATTTTGCTTTGATTGTTACAGAAAGTTCCGTTCTTATCTGACGATTTGGCTTTGGAATGCGAAGGGAAGGACAAATACAAGTGCGGTTCCAATGTTTTCTGGAAATGGTGAAATGGGCAACTTTTATCTCTTCCAGTGTCTAATCTTTCAAAACCTGTATCTATGTTCCAATGGAATTGGCTTCTGATTATATCTAATTTCTTAGTGTATCAATCTTCTCCATCTATCTCTTGATTCTTCTGATGCTCGAATTACTTTGTTGTGTCATTGAGTATTAACATGTGAAACAAAGTAAGAAACCTGCCTGCAGATAGAGAACCAGTTTTGTGAAAAGTGATAACATTATCAGGATATTGCCAAAAGTTATTTCACCCACCAGAGAAATGAACATTTATAGTTAACAAGCTAATGGGATTGCAGATTTTTATCAATAGATCATTAATTTCTTGATGCTATGCCCTCCTATGAATCGGTTTCACCATCTGGAGGAATGTGTTCCGAGTTGATCCCAAAGTATAAATGTTGAAGTTAGCCTCCCAGAAAGCCTTCTAATCCAAGAAGTTGCATGCTATTACGTACACTCGATCGATGATTTATCTAGTAAGCACCCAAAGAATAGCGATTTATCCAATGTGCACTTCACCAATATCAACAAAAAGAAATGACCATGTAGCGTTCTCCTTGCCATGCAAGAGTTCTGACAATAAAGTCTTCAATTCAGGTGCCAGTAGGATGAACAGAATCTGCGGTGAATTGCATGTAAAATGAAGAACTCAAACATAACAATTCCAGATGGTAATCTGACTTTTCTTTCTCCAATCTCCTTCTTTACATTCAAAGATCATTGAAACTCCAAAGCCAACATATCAGGGTAAGGAAATTCTCCAAGCAGAACGTCGATGCCCTGAAGGCAAGTGAAAGCTCCACAAGGCAGTCAATATCTGTCAAAGATATCAGTCTTGAAACTGCAAAAGAATGGCCTTCTTGGTGCAGAAATATACAATGCAACTCTCAATTCTGATCAGGTCCTTCTACATTAAATTGGCTTCAGTTTGACCTGTTAAACTGGAAGCAACTGGAGTGATCCTCTGAAGATGCTGCAAATTCCAAATCCCTGTGACCAAATTCCTCAACAGGATGAAGATACATTGTTCTTTAATTCCGGACATGGCATTGGAGATACATTTTCCGCAAATCCGGAGACGAATTCACAATGCCATGCTGCGGATGACCGCAGGCCCAGTAGGCTAATGTTCTTCATGCATATACCAGCAAATGGCGATTCCTCTATTCCCTGGATTGATGGGGCTTTTGATGAATTCAGACTAACCACATTACTAAAGAAAATACCCTTCACGTTTGGAACTGCATTTGGATCCCAATATTCATCGGGGTGATCGTTAGCGCCTCTGCTGAACCTCAAAGGAATCTTGACTCTCTCCATTCTTATGTTTGTTATTGTGATATTTACTATATATCCTCCTCTTCCTTTATCAGTTTTTATTCTAACTCCAGCAGCTGAATCCCAAACATGCATATCTTCAACAGTTACATTAAATACTCCTCCAGACATCTCGCTGCCGATTCCAACTCCCGAACAAGTCGGGGTGGTGCCTGAAACTCTTCTCACTATGATGTTAGAGCTTGGACGAGCCATTTTAATACCATATTGGTCCCAGCCACTCTTCACTGCCACAAGATCATCCCCACTTTCAATGTAACAGTCTTCAATACATACATTGGTGCTTGAATCTGCATATAAACATTAATCTAACTTGTAATTCTTGCTTCATTGAACTTTAGTATTGAAAGAACGAGAGAAGCAGATGGAAAGATTAAACATGTACCTGGATCTATACCATCAGTGTTTGGAGCATTCAACGGAGCCAAGATTGTCATGTCTTTAACAACAACATTACTGGAACAAAGCACAGAGTTCATTGGCATAAAATAATGTGATTTGAGAACGTTAAAACAAGACACAGTTTCGTGAAACCATTTTTGAGAAACAATGTTCATAAGTTGATTCAACTCGGAATAATGCAAGGACCTGACTTGTTTTAAAGAGACATCTTAAACTTTCCAACCAGAAAATTGATTTACTGCAAAAGCTTTTGGAAAGGATAAAGATGGAGGAGAAACCTGCAGTAAACAGGATGAATAGTCCAGAAAGGAGAATTGCGGAAGGTGAGGTTTGAGATAAAAATGTTCCGGGAGTTCATCAGTTCTACGAGATGGCCTCTCGTATGGTCCAATGTTCTGTTCCACCATAACTCCCACCACATCCTCCCTTGACCATCGATTGTTCCATTTTTTCCTGCAAAAAGAATAGAATCTGATCATTGTTCTTGAATTATTGATAGCATGAATTTTAAATTGTGATCCACAATTGCAGTTCCAGTTCGGACCTAGGAAGAACATTGATATATTAATTTCATACCAACCATCAGAACAATAGAAACATGATATGAATTAGGAGGCTTATAATGAAACTCTCTGTAGGTCAACTATAGTAAAATATATGAAGGCTACAACCAATGACATGTGGTTTCTGCTTGAAAAATTAAAAATGGAGATGCCTCTTTCCTACTTCCATATACAGAAGCTATCTTAATTTAAAGGAATCGTACAAAAGGAAGCTAGCTCCCAGACCCCGCATCTCACCAAGATTCCTACTGAGACGTTTTTGTTGTTGTTGTTTATATAAAGGAGGCTAGCTAAAAGAGGAATGAATATATACCAGTACAAATGTAAGAGGAATGAATATATGTGCCAACATAAAATTTGAAAGAAACAACCTCCAATATCCATTAACAAAGTCATTAGTGTGATCCGATTCTTTTTATCTCAATTCTTATACTTTGAAAACTATCATTTATCTCCTTATATTGTCCAGTTACCATACAAATCGAGTTTTTTGTCTATTCACAACTCCAAAATGTAGTATTGAAACTTAATAATTTTAATCTATGTGAGGAATTCTTCCCATAAACTTTTAGCAAATAATCAGAAACTTGTGGACATAATTGGCATGACTCTTAGAATCAAGATGAGAGGCCAAAAATACCTGTGATGACAACATCAGTTAGACCATTTCCATGGATAAGACTGATATGCCTTGCCCCTAATCTCTCCCTCCCTCTTCCATAAGAAAGCAATGGCTCCACTAGAGGCCACTCCTTAGGGTCCTGCCATTCAACCACATTAGACTGAAGAATTCACTCACAAGAGGCCAGCAAATTTAACAAAAGTTGCTAAGTCTTTTGTGGTTTATGTTACCGGACAAAACTGTAAATTCTCAAATACATCACAACCTTCATTTTGTGACACTAAATATTACAATCCTATGAAAAATATATGGATGTGTATCCCTATTAAGAGACTCTCAAACTTTTCCATTTCCTTTCCTTTCCCAACAAAGACCAACCTCATTGCTCTTTATGGCTTGGTGGAAGGACCTTTACTGGATAAAGTTCTAAACTTTTAATATCAGATTATGAACCACAAGAACCAAAAATGGCGTCTTTAAACACATTCATGTCTAGAGAAGAAGAGACAAATATAGGAAAAAGGAATCAAATCCGATACTGACCTGAGAACCTAAAATAAATGCACCTTCCTCAAGGAATAATGTGAAATTACTGGTTAAATTAAAACCCCCGGTGAGCCACCGGCCTTTGGGCACATTCAGCTGTGACCCACCCCCGCCACCGAACTGTTGCATGTGTCGGACCGCTCTCCGAAACACCTCCGTATTCGACGTCGTGCCGTCACCGACCCCACCAAAATCCTCTACCGACATGACAACTTTTCTCTCAGGCAACCCTCCGTAGAACCTGACGCAGCTTTTTCTAACTTCACCACCGGAAACATCGGCCTCCGAAGACCTGCCCCATAACAACCGTGCCGGTTCAAACGTTGTGGTCGTGAGTTGAAGCGACAAGAGCGCTACAAGGGTGATCAAGACAAGAAGCGGAGACCAAGACAACCTCGTCACAGAACCACCCAAGTTCTGTTTCTCGCAATCCATGCATGACAGACAGTTCGATCAAAACAAAGAAACAAACTCCTAAAGATGCAATCTTTATGAAACGCGATCAAAAGAACCAACTTCGAAAGATGCCTGAAGGGTATCGAAGATTATTCATTTCTTAGGTCAACGGATTAAGGTGTGAACGGAGAAGGTTCGCGTCATGTCCCAGAAACAAAAAAGGGTCGAGAATCGCAAGAAAGAGAACAAGAATCCGTTTTGCTAGGTGTGATTGTCGGGATAATAAGGGTCAATTTCCAATGAGACAAGGACACGTTAACGGTATCAGATTTTCCATTGGCGGAGAAAGTTGAACAAGAAACGTTACCGCTTGCAGAGGATTGGAGTTAAAGAAGATGAATATTGAAAACTGCAAGAAGAAGACGACTTTCTTACTAAAGAAGAAAGAACAAAAAAAAAATGGAGACTTTCTCTTGATCACGAAAGGTGGTGAAAGAAGGCGCCATTCACGGGTGCATGTTCTTTTCTGCTTTTTTTTTATTTTTATTTTAATATTACACAAAATTTTAAATTGTTTGGTAAATAATATTATTTAAATATTTTAATTAAATGAATTAAAATTAAGTTAATTAATTATAATATTATTTTATTATATTTAATTAGGAGAGAGGATTCACATTGAATGGTGGCAATACAAGGTTGACGCTTGACACGTGGAATTTTTAGTTCTTCTTTTTTTTTTGAAATTAATTTTTTTAGTTCTTCTTGATGTGTGCTATGGAAGAGTATAAATTATGCTTAGCGGGCAGCACAGGGGACAAACACTTATGGAGTTCATAATTGAAAATAATCATAAGTGATCTAAAATTTTAATATAATAGACTTGGCTTACATTCTTAGAATGATTCATTAAGGATGGTATCAGGTCGGACCAGGGACATTTTTATAAGGGTCCAAGTTCGATATGAGATCAAACGAGTTCGAGACTCGTGACTCTAGCTCACTTGATTAAGTACGGATGGCTTAAAGTTCGATTGGACCGGATCAAGTAAGGATGATATTTGGGCTCGTCCAACCCGAGATCAACGAGCCAAGCCTAAGGTTGATCGATAACTATGCAAAAAAATGATGTTGTTTTGTAAAAAAAATTAGTTGAATTAAGTTCGGGTCTAGACAAAAGTTGCCTCAGCTTGGTCTGTCCAATCTATTGTCATCCTTAAGACTAAGTTTGTTTTTTAAATTAATTTAATATGAATTAAAAAATAGTAGCCTTTATAGAATTAGACTCGAAAGATTAAAAAGTAAACAAAAAAGCTTATGATTATCGCTCGAATTCCAACTAATTCGAACCAAACCATTCAGAGCAAATCTGGGCATAAATCTCAATCTTTATAAATAATTGGATAGAAGAATAGAATTATGTTTGATAATTTAATAATTTTTAGAATTACTTTAAATGTTGAGATTTTTTTAAAATATTTTTATATTTAAATTGTTCAACAACAAAACGTAACTGTTCTAATTTAAATTATGGATACTTATGTGAATAAATAATATGCTTTTTATTGAATCACAATGTTTTATTTCCTATAGTATATGTCTAGATATTCCTAAAACTGTGTACATTCATTTATTGCATGATTCCAGATCTTCTATCTAGTTTTTATGGTGTCTTATTGTGTCCAGTAAATTTTAGCCATTCATTTATGTGGGCTCCACGTTTATTTATGTCAAACCCACGCGAGACCCGCATAAATGAATGGTTGAGATTCACTGGACACAATAAGACACCATAAAACTGGACAGAAGATCTTGTTCCCTGTTGCATAAGTATCTACGTGCTTTGCCATCCCTAATTCTTCAAGAGTAACCACTTAACAGTTCCATAAGCGAATAGGTAAAAATATATAAATTTGTTTTTATTAACATAAAAGTTAAAATCAAACATTTTTTATCAAAATATTCAAAAAAACCTTAATATTTACAAATCTTTTTAAAAAAATAAATATTAATGGTGTGAAATTTGCAATGACCTACGGGTCCACACGAAAAGAAAAATTAGACCACACACAAACCCAAGTGAGATTCCATTCTAAAACTAATTGACAATAGGTAGAGTAGCTCATTAGGTTTATATGTTAGTCTTCTTTCTTTCTTTCTTTTTTTGAATATGGGACACTCACATGTGGATATTCTCAACACTCACATGTGGATATTCTCAACACATGTGGATATTCTCAACACTCACATGGTTCAGTCACTTGAAATAAACACAGTGGTAACTGAACCAGGGCGTTGAGACTGGACATTCAGAAAGACAACTAGGAAATTAATAATTCAGACCAAACCAAACCTGCTTTGATACCATGTGAAATTTGCAATAAGTCTACAGGCCTACACGAGAAAAAAAAGTTAGACCACACACAAATCTAAGTGAGATTCCATTCTAAAATCTATTGGCAATAGGTAGAGTAACTCATTAGACTTATATATTAGTCTTATTTCTTTTCTTTTTCTAATACGAGAACACTTATATGCGAATATTCTCAACATAAACCTTAATATTTACAAATCTTTTTAAATAAAAATAAATATTAATGGACAACCTTAATATTTAAAACATTCATACTCTATAATTTTGTTTCACTAATTGTGAAAACTTTCTACAAATTTTTAATAGTTTAGCTCTAAGATAAAAGTAAGTTTAGTAATGGGTCAAGTCGTAATCAGGCTTATCAAGGTTCGATTTCGATTCAAAATTTTGTATTCAAGTTTAGACCCAACCTAAATTCAGTTTGAGTCTAGGAATCTAGACTTGAGCACGATCAAGTTTATGTACCCAAATTTTAATTGAACTTGGTTTAAATTTGATTAAATATTTAAAAAAAAAAAACGATGTTCTTAATAGTTAAACATTTTGAACTTTAGATTGGATTGGGTTGGCAATCCAAATCCTAGCCTAACATAAACTTGAAAAAGAAAAATGATCTCCACTCAAAATTTATTCAACATTTCAAACTTTAGATTAGACAGCGCCAAACATCCCAAACCCTAGTCTAATCTAAGTTTAAAAAAAAGAATTCAACTCGACTTAAAATCCCATTCAACTTAAGTCAAATTTGTTGATTCTTAGTTAAATTGGACAATTTTTGTTATTCATGGATGGTAGAAAATGAGATTCAATCCTTTACTTAAGATCGAAGTTTTATCAATATCTAACCATAAAGCAACCCAATTTGCTCATTCCCAATTGTGGAAATATATAAAATTTAAATTATAAAAAGTTGTATTTAATTTATTTGAAAAAACATTTTAAATATTGAAAAAACTAATTTTGTTTACTATATTGATAAAATTAAAAAAAAAAGTCGGTAAATCTCGTAACTGAAAGGAGATGTAGTGGTCGGAGCATCAGCGAAACATGTGACGTGTAGATAATGTGTATGTGTGTGGAAAACGAGTAAAGCTTGACTGATGCACAAATTTCCAAAGTTGCGTTGACGTATGAAAATGCTTGGAACTATCCTTCTGAAGTCTTTGACACTTTCCCTTCGTTGTTCTTATCTTCTTCTGAGAAAGAAACACAGTCGAGCGACAATTACCATAACGTCCCTTAATAATAGCTTTACGCATTTGTAGCTCTTTGGCGTAGGGTTAGGG
This sequence comes from Erythroxylum ulei, assembly GCA_027564395.1. Classification (NCBI taxonomy): domain Eukaryota; kingdom Viridiplantae; phylum Streptophyta; class Magnoliopsida; order Malpighiales; family Erythroxylaceae; genus Erythroxylum; species Erythroxylum ulei. Next base: position 62,824,722 of record JANITX010000210.1, read on the forward strand.
GCCGGACGGAGTCAACTAAAATATGGGGAAGAATAGACAGAAGGATTTGCATAGCCATTTTCAAACTATTGCTGTCAGGTTTTGTCTTCCAGGAGAAGAAGTTTTGACAGGCACAGGCAGCCTATGGTATTCCAGTCGTCTCAGCGCTGCTAGCTAAAACCATAATTGAAACTAAAATAATAAAAGTTTAATTTTGATAGACACAGCAGCTTAGACCTAGCTTAGGCGTGATAAATCTCATCCATATATTTACGTGAGATTACTGTTAAGTTATCTTTCGAGAGAAGAAATTTTGATAGACATAAGCAGCTTATATATCAACCATATTTTATTAAATTTTATTTATATATTTATGTGAGATTTACATAAATATATAAATAAAATTTAATAGAATATGATAAGAATATTATAATCAAAACAAGAGATCTTATCCCAGCAGTCTATGATATTCTAGGTTTGCGCTACTAAAACCATAATTGAAGCTAAAATAATAAAATAAAAATTTTAATTTTAAAATATTTAATTAATATTAGATTAATATAAAATTGACGAAAGATTAAATAGAATTAAAGTTTTGTTTGATTATCGAAAAATTTGAAGTTTAATTTAAAAATAAATTATTAACCAAAAATTAATTAATTAACTATAGTTTACATGAACTAATTAATTTATAACAATTAATCAATTAATTAATAAATCAATCAATTTTTAATAACAAAAATCATTAAAGAAAAATTAACCAAGAAAATTAAAGTAAAATAGGCTAATAATGTTATGATAATTATTAAAATAATTTGTCAAATTTTTATAAAATATTGTAAATAATAAAATATTTTTATTCTTATTTTTAATAAGCCATGTGTCTTTATCTTTTTATGTCATTGTTTTGCGGCATTTTATTAAAAATAAAAAAATTATTTTACAATATTTAAATTGTTAAAATAATTTTAGAAAATTTTAATAATTTTTAAACTAATAAAAATATAAATATTTGCATTTTTTTACTTTTGATTAAACTTAAAACCTAATTATTATTTCTCTGAACTCGTTTAACCCTATTATTAATGCTTAGTTGTGAT
>JANITX010000210.1:62851779-62887267 GCA_027564395.1 Erythroxylum ulei
TTATTAATTTATATTATTATTAATAATAATATTATTAATTAATAATAGTAATTATTAATATTAATTAATATTATTATTGGTGATAGGTTTGGAAAGATGAGGCTATTTTTGATATTTCCAATTCTTGTCCATAGGACAAGAATTTTCGTACCTCAATTTTGAGAGGAACAAAAATTTATGTCATCGTCCTCTGAGAACAGAACAAAAATTTCTATCTTCGGTAAACAAACAGGCCGAAAGACAAAATTTTTGTGTCCTTATTATCCGCCCTCACCTCGAGCAAAGTAACCGAATACAGCAAAAGTGTTGTTTTAGTTTCAAAGAAAGAATCTATCAAGTGTATAGTTGGGTGTGACTTTTTGACTAGCAAAAGCTGGCATCCTACATATGCGGTCAATTTATAGCAGCTGGTCATCAGGTCCAAGTCTATCAATCATATCATCAGCTGTAGACTGGACCGTCAATGCAAATTCGAAATTGTTAAGCAAAATTTACTTATTGTATCATTCGGTAAATTATATAATAATATGGTTGGTCCAAAAAATATATGTAATCCACTATTTGGCTTTAAATTCTTAGTTCATTAATGGATTATTTGGAGTACTAATTTGTAAATTATTACTTACACTTGATAATTTATTTAGTATATATTGAAATAATAATTATTAAAAAATTTAAATAATAATTTCTTATCCAATTAAAATTTTATTTTCCAAACTAATATGATTAGTAACATCCATTACCATATTATGTTGTTAATTGGAGCTTTATAGGTCATTAAAGGCATATAATTTTTGAAATTACACCAAATTTAATATATTAATTTTGTTTTATTTTCTGACCGCACAAAAGAAATGTCTTGTCTTTGTAACCCAAAAAAAAAAGAAATGTCTTTATATTATAAACTACAAATTTTAGTTAAAATTTTTGAATTTTTTAATGTAGGAAAATAAAATATTATAGAATATTCTATAATGTAAGTTGTTTTAGATGTGACCAATGTTTTAAAACTCAAACCTATCTTAAATTAGGAATTTGATATGGTTTAATCCTAAATTAACGAGGTCTTATTTTTTGATATTTCAAAAAACTACATTAAATAAACATGACTAATAATTTAACAAGATAATACAATAATAAATAAAATATAGACAAAATTGAAAATTTTATAATAATATTTAGTAATATATCCGTTATTAAATTAGAGATAATTTGCATCAAATTTAGCAAAATTTTTAGTCGTTTGAAACATTATTAATTAACAAGATCCAAACTCACTAAGCATTTAACCAAACTTGTAATTTGTTTCACATAAGACACTTGTTAAAAGTAACGTATCCAAGTGCAAAGTGTCTTATACATCTACGGGGGAAAAGGGCAACTTTGCTTTGCACAATTTTGTAACTCTATCAAAGTGGGTAGGCAAGAAAGCAAAAAAAAAAGAAATGTATATTCCAGCTTTCAATATGGAAGATGGAAGCATAGAAAATGGAGTTGTGATAATTACAATAAGAGAAAGTGACAACTAAAATATATAGAAAAAGACAAACCAAAATGGATAAAATGAATCTTTTAGCCATTTAAAGCTAATGGGAAGACTTTTGTCGCTCTTTTTATGGAGGTTTTGAAGGCTACCTTGTCTGCCACTGGAACTTTAGAACAATCCAACCTTCCACTAGTGTGTAAGAAAGCCATGGATGATGCTTGTTTTTAACCAAAAGTTTAGAATGACCAACCATTACGTATTTAGAATCCAAGCCTGGTCTATATACATCATTTCATGTCTTTTCCATGTTTAGATTGATTCAAAAGTTGATTAATAGTCTTAAATCAGAATTTTTAATCAACTCTTAATTAAACTTGTTATATATTAAACTCCCTTTTGATTGATAAGACTGATTTATAAGAGATTTGAATTAAACATTATCTTCTAATACAACAACAATCCAGTAAAAATCTCGCTTGCATGGGGAAATCTAATAGTACACACTCTTATCCTTCACTAGGAGGGAAATTATTTCTAAATGAGATACTTAATTAGTATTTAATTATGAATAATGTTTTCTTAATAACTCCAATTATGCAAATTTAATTATGTTATATGTCTACATCAAATTAGCAATAACTCTAGTTTAAATTGAAGAGATTTATAGACTGAAAAATAAATAATTAAAAATTATTTAATATTCTTAAATATGAATTTTAATTAATTATTTTTAAATATATTTTTTAAACTCGAGAGTTAGACTAATAATTGTATACAGTTGCTCGATAAGACTAATTGATAAGAGATGTGAGTTTGCATGAGAGCAAGAGAGAGTGAGTTAGACATTATCCACTACTAAATGCTTAATTATATGAGTCACGTTGTCTTGTACAAAGTAAAGATTCTAGGAAGCCAAAGTCAGAGTAGGCAAACATTAACCTTGCAATTGGGGTAGGAAGAATTAGGCATTGATTGGCTTTATACCGAATTTCAGGAAAATTTGATGCTCTTTTGTAATATTATATTACTTAAAGTGGGTAATTAAAAATTTTTAATATTGAAATTGGAAGACTCGACAATATGGTATATTCTTTATGTATCACCTTTTTCTTTATGGCATTTTTGCGCAAAGAGTGACGAGAAGAGAGTGAAAAGAAAAAGTTTTAAAGTGATTTTTCAATTGATTTTGTAGGTTATAAATTAGACATTTCCCAATATGTCTTCAAATTTTTATTACAAAAAATAGTGATAAAGTTGAAGAAATACAGAGGAATGTATTAAAATAAAAATCGAACCGAAAGTTATACTAATAAAACAAGAGACTCAAGGTTAAAGAAATTCAACCAGTATTATACTTTCATAAAATTGATTAAAGATTCAAGAAAATTTTAAAATTTAAAATATGATTCAAAGAGGTTGTACTTATTTATCGAAAATTTTGAAGTTTAATTAAAAAAGGAAACTGTTAAATAAAACTTAATTGATTTATCAAAATTGATTAATTTACGAAACCGACCGATTAATTAATAAATTGGTCAAAATTTAATAATAAGATTTATTAAATTCAATTGAATAAAAAAATTAGAAAACAAACTAAAAAATTAGTCGGCTCAAAGTTTTCACAATAAAACCAACTGAATCGGTTAAATTTTTTAATCATTGACCTTAGGCATACAAATTCTCAAATTTCATGATATAAATGACCGTTATTTTAAGAACATTATTTTCTCCTTTAATATTTACAAGCTGTGGATAATAAAAGAGTACTAAAAAAGATAAATAAGAGTGGCTCTCTTAAAAATATATGTTATAAAACTTTAAACAACAATAATATTTACAATCTAAATGCTAATAAATTATGGTACACATTTGAATGTTTCAGAATTACTAAAAGAGTATTTTGTAATATTTTTCAAAATAAATTTATATTAAAAACACTTTTTAGTATTAAAAACTAGTTAAAACTTTGTAAATATTTGTCAAATTACTTTAATACAAATTCGCATGCAATTGTACATATAAAACTATTTATATACACATTGTCAAGTAATATAAGTTTAATATTTTTGAAACAAATAAATCTATTTTGTTAAATTACAAACTAACGTAAAATTATTTAACTCAAAATTAGAGGGAAATTAATTGTGTCTAAATTTAATCATAAATAATTAAAAACAATATTTTGAAAAAAACACAAATTTTCTTATTTAGTAAGATTGACCCTTAATGATCATCAAAAATTGGCTATGTAATTAGGTCTAAAATTATATTATCTCGGAGAGGAAGGAGTAATTTAGTATAGGGCTAAGCTAAATAATGGAAACCATAAAAGGAATAAAATATATATTTTTCTTGAAAATATAGTATTTATATTATACTAAATAAATCATGGTTGTCTAGGTCCTATGTCAACCAATTTGAGCCAAATTATAAGAATCATCTAAATTATAAGTCTTAAAGCTATGTTTGATTAGACGTAAGGTTTTTAATGGAATGGAAAGGAATATAATAGAATGAAATGATTTATAATGGAATGGAATATAAATAGATGTAATATTAGAAAATTGTCGTTTGGGATGGATGAAAGAGTTTATAATATAATATAGTGAAATGTTGTTTGGATGAAGAGTTTATAATATAATATACTGAAATGTTGTTTAGACGTAGGGTTTATAAATCATTCTATTCTATTCCATAAGTTTATAATATAATATAATGAAATGTTGTTTAGATGTAGGGTTTATAAACCATTCTATTTTATTTTATTAAAAACCTTACGTCCAATCAAATATAACGTATGCCAAATGAATTCCTAAAAAGGTGCGGAGAAACATCAAAATGAAAGGTGAAATGGTATTAAATGAAGTTCCACCAAGATTAAAACCTCACATTATTAGGGTTCTAAGTGTTACTAATGTATGATGCTTAAACTTTTTTTATTCATTGGCCCATCTGCTAGAATGAAGTCTTTATTGTTGTGCTGAAATCAATAATTGAAAATATTATAATTGCAAAAATTTTAAAATGTTTAGTTTTTTAGTTTGATTTTAACTTTTCCGATTTAATTTAGTTTAATAACTCTTTTAGTTAGAAATTAGCTAATTTATTAATTAATTAGTCAATTTTATAAATTAATAAGTTATTATAAATTAAAATAAATCAATTAAATTTTATTTAACAATTCTTTTTTAATTAAACTTTAAATTATTTGATTGATAAGGACAATTTTTTATCATATTTCAAAAAATTTAATTTTACTCAAATTTTAACAAATTTTATGATAATATAATACCGATCGAATCTTTTAAATCTTAAATTTTTTTGTCTTGCCGAGTTAACTTTTGATAAGATTTTTAAAAAATATATACACTAAACTATTGAAAATATTAGAAGCTTGTATATCCTAAAATAATGGAAGTTGATATGAAAAAAAAAATCATTGTACAAATGAAAAATTAAGAAACTTCCTAACGTTCCTTCTCTTCAAGTTGTTGAGTATGAATCTATCTCCCTGATGGGTAGTAGCTGTGGCTTCACATAATCCTATAGTATCTTTATACATTTAAGCATCGTATATTGGTTGATCCATTGACGGATCTTTAGTCGTCGATCGTCTGTTAATCAACTCCTCGTTGCTAAATGGATCATCTAGTGCACTAGGAGTCGTTGGCGATGAAACATCTCCTTCTCCCACGGGTCCTGCTCCGACGAACTGTTGCACCACTAACACTGAAACTGTGGCTGCAAAGTCTGATGAAGCTAGCAAGTCGCCAATGGCTCCAAGCTCAGGGCACTCACTCCAGTCTGTGAGACCAGCTGTAAGTGGTGAAAATGACCCTTGTCCTCTTCCGACTATGAACAGGTCATGAACATTGTCCATTGCTCTTATAGCTGCCACAGTTTCCTCTCCATTGTTGACAACTTTCTCAGTGTAAAAAATGGACTCATCATTAGCTTTATGGATTCTGAATTCGTTTATAAGTTCCATATCAAGTTGGTGGTCCATGTCAATGTTTGTTCCAATGGGTAGTGCAGTGAGTTCATCTGAATTACTGTGTGAAACTCTTACAGGTTGTGCTGTTTCATGGCCTGGAATGAACCTAATGACTGTTAGGGTTACTCCAACATGTTCTGACATCCTCCATGCATATGCTAGAGCTTCTCTATCGTCTGGTCCACCAAAGAAGAGCACAACTATCTGATGAGAGACATGGTTCGCAGATAGTCTCGTCGATCCAGTTAGCCCTCTATCGACGAGAATCCCAACTGAACATGGTGCGTTTGCTAACACATTCTGGTTCACAGATCTAAATGCAGGGTTTGTTGGTTCCATACCTCCATCAACTGTTTGCTGCTTGTGAAAAGGAATGATTATGAAAGCGACCCTTTTGTCTTCTGCTAAGTTGCAGATGTCCTCGTGCATTGTAGAGTAAGGTGAAATGGCTGTTAATGGCTGAACTGAGACACATCTGTTGTGTTGTTCATAGTTCTCGAAGGCATTGATGATGTGGTCGGACTGAGCTTGTGTCCGGTTAAGAGCAGGTCGGCCTGAAGTTCTGGTGTTGTGGACTATGAGCATGGCAGATGTTCGACCTGTTAGTTCTACAAGATGGAGGACATAGACACACATCGGAGACTTTTTGGTTGGATTAGAAGCTTCTAGGAGGTTGATGATGGTTGGGACGTTTCGGGGTGTGTGTATACACACCAGAACTCGAAGCTCATAATCTAGTTTTGTCCTCTGAATCGTTCGCCTTTTGTATGCTATGCACCTTCTTGCTGGTTTATACACTGTTGTAACAATTGGTGTAATGATTCCAGTCATGACAACAGCCACAATCACCATGATCGCAAAAGCTTGATCATCTAAGACCTGTACATAATGATAATTGTGCACACATATGACCAATGTGATTGTCAAAGTATGCAACCAATTATATATGTCTGCGTTTGTGTACATACATCAATGTGCAACTAAGATGTTTAAAGAAATATAAGTACCTTACCTTTTGGTCTTTGCCCACATTGAGGACAATCATTTCAACAAGGCCTTTCGTGTTCATCAGCAAACCGAGGGCAACCCCATCAAGTAATGGCATCTTGTAGAAGAGAGTAACAATCATAGTTCCTGCAACTTTACCAGCAGTTCCAAGGATGATGACAAGAGTTAGAATTCCCCAGGTACTGGCTTTGTTAATGGAAGATATATCAGTCTTGAGTCCACTCATAGCAAAGAAAAGTGGTAGCAGAAGTCCTGAAACAAAGTCCTCTAGTTTCTCTATAAGTGTCACACCCAAAGGTCCATTTGGAATGACTAGTCCGAACACGAAAGCCCCGAACACAGAATGTGTTCCAATGGAGTCTGTAATGAAACCTGAAATCATCACTCCTGTGAGAATAAGGCATATGTAGAACTCACTGAATGTTTCTCCTTCTGGGGTTCTTCGAACCACCCACGAGATTGCTGGTCTAACAACAAAGATGCAGAAAACGACGAATGCTACACTAGAAAGAATCACCCACAGAGAAGCCAAAGAAGCTGTTTCATTCTCTGCTAAAGCAATGGCAAAAGCTAGCAGAACCCATGCACATATGTCATTAACTAAAGCTGAAGACATTGCAAGCCTTCCAAGCTCTGAGTTGATGAGTTTCAGCTCTGCAAGGATTCTCGCAAGCACTGGAAAAGCTGTGACAGAGAGAGCTACACCTAAGAAGATCGTTACTGTCCCTTTGTGGACAGTATGTTCACTTTGAATTACGAAGCTGAAACCGAGACTTACAAGGAAAGGCAATATCATACCAACAACAGCTATGAACAATGCCCTTTTCCCAGTTCTTCTTATCACAGATATGTCCATTTCTACTCCAACAAGGAAGAGGAAGTAGAGTAATCCGACGTTTGCCATTGTTTCAAGCACCATCACACTTCTCATAGGAAATATAGTTTCTGCAAACGTTGTGTTACGACCTAGCACAGATGGTCCCAATAACACTCCACCCTGTAAATTTTAAGAACATCATGAAGATCATTGTCTTCTTGAAACGATTCAACTGTGATTTGATCATGATATTGGACGATCATTTCATATTTTTTTCATGTTGGTCTTCATGCAAACGTTTGCACAAATCTCATGACCATCTAATGCAGAATTAAACAGAAGAATAAGAAAAGACTTACCAGGATCTCGGAGATGACACGAGGTTGACGAAGGGGCTTGAGGAAGAACACGAGAATGCGAGTGGTGACTACCACCAATGTTAGCTGCAAAATGAAAAGAGGGAGGGAGAAATCTAAAGGATTATCACCTTGCCACACACCATTTGTGGTGATCATGGTTGGTGCATAGCACACTATTGTCTCCTGTGTTTTGTTCCATACTGTTGATACAGGCTCCACGTCCGCCATTTCTGTACCTTCTTCCAAACCCTCTTTCTCTCTAGCAGCTTGCAATCTCCACCACCTTCCACCACGTTGGTATCGGAAAGATTTGGTGTTTCTGCAGATTATAATGTTCAGGAGACATGAATATATCAAACGGGACGGAGATGAAAACCCTATTTTTTGTTTCTTTTTCTGGTTTCTGATCAGGAGGAATGAGGAAACAGGTAGAGAAAGCTAGGTTCAAGTTTGATGGCTACCCGCCCCACCTGGAGGCTCTCTCTTTTGTGGTGTACATTGAAAATGAAAGTAACTCTTGTGTTTTACTTTCATGTTTTACTTTCATGGAACTCTATTTTAAGAAAGTTATGGCGATGTAACAACTAAATAGCTTCTGAAAATTTGGAACTTCTTTTTACATGCATGCATCTAGCTAGGTTCTGCATTTTCACTTTTGAATTGGACCTGAGATGATCCAAATCTTATTTTTAAATTTAAAATAATATATTTTAATTCATATATTAAAATGGTATCGACATTAGTTTAATATAATCAGGTGGTGTTATGGTTTTTGCACCTTAGAAGAAGGTCTTTCAATGGTGGAGCCATGGAGTTTTATGTGATTGTATGCCAATGTTTAATAAGAAGAGGGAAAAATAAGTCATGAAGCCGTACAATATCATGTTATTAATGTCAAAGATTACTTTTGGGCAAGCGCAACTTGTTCCCAATAAGCCCAGTGCTCCTGTAGGGTGGCAACAATCGCCGTTTAGTTGAGTCAAATGCAATGTTGATGCTTCGTTTGATAAAAGACGAAACAAATCAGATTTTTGGACTGTCCTTCGAGACCATTAGGGCAAGTTTATGATGGAGTTTTCGGGGCATTTTTCTTCTTGTTTCAACGCCACTCTTGCAGAAGCCATGTCGATCAGAGAGGCTTTAACCTGGCTTAAAAGGCTTAATTTGGATAATGTGTTGGTGGAATCAGATTGTTTAAAGGTTATTGATGATCTCAATTCTAGTTCTTCTAATTTTGCTGAAATTGGTTTAGTGTTTGCTGACTGCCAGGAGCTTACGACTCAATTCCAACATCTGTCCTTCTTATGGACGCCTCGAACTACTAATAGCGCCGCTTATTCTTTGACAAGGGTATCTCTATTACATGCAGATCGTTTTACTTAGCATACGGTGCCAAATTTTCTTTCTTCTGTTATTCTTGCTGATACTGTTTCTGTTAGAATTAGTTCAGAGGTGGTTTAGGTTTGGGTGTATGGGAAAAGCTGTTGGCTTTGGGTTTTAGTTTACCTCTTCTTTTTTAGTGTTGATGGCGTGTGATGTTTTAATGTCAAAAAAAAAATTTATCTTATTATCATTCAAATTTCAATTTCATTTAATACAAAATTTAGTGAATAAGAGAAACAATTTGAATAATTACTATTTGTTTCAATTAAGAAAAATTATATATATATAAAGTTGTATATAAAAAAATAGTATACTTAAATTCTTAGAATATATGTATTTTTAATTCATTTTTATATAAATTGACTATAGTTCTTTTTATAATACTTATTTTTATATAAATAATATAAATATAAATATAAATATAAATAAATATATATTATTTATAAGTATATATAACAAATTCATTCAACAAATATATTATAAATAGAAAATTAGAAGAAATAAAAAATAATAATAATCTAATCCTTTTAACCATAAGATCACAAGTTCAAGTTATCTAAAAGATTATTTGGATTATTTACATTCCGAATTTGCAGGGAGTGCTGCGTGAATGCTAAGTTTGAGATGCCAAATAAAGTAAGATAATTTTGTTTAATTATTTTTAATTATTAAATAAAATTATATTATTTTTAATTTAAATACATTTCAATTTAAAATTCAGGAAATTCAAATTTGTCCATCCCTCTTAACAAATAAAAATATTAGTACACATCAAATGGTTTGGGTTGCACGAGCAGATCGATGTGATTAGGAAATTGGAGATCATAAGCAATACAAGAGATGATTTCTGTCAATTGTGGCTTATGCACATTGAAGCCCCAAATCAAAACATACAAAACCCGTCTTCTATTTCCTCTCTTCTCCTCCAAGAGCAAGAGCCTTTCCTCTTCTTACTCTGTCAATATTGTTTCTTCAATGTCTTCTTACGACAAGGAGCTCGCTGCCGCCAAAAAAGCCGCTTCCTTGGCTGCCCGTCTCTGCCAGGCAGTCTCCATCTTTCACTAACAGTTTTATTAAGTACAAGTATTCAATTTTTGGTTGTTCATTTACTGTCTTGTTCTAAGAAAAGGATCCGCATTATGAGTAATACTTTTTTTCTTGTCTGTGTGTGGTGAGATCTTAGCTTTAAATCTTAATTTGAAAGTGACCCAGACGCTAAAGTTTTAATCTTGATTGAAAACCCTTGTTATTAGCGGTTGCTGTTTATGTTCACAGGATTGTTTTTTTCTTTGCTCTTAGTTAATCGTCCATTTTAGCTTCTCTGATGCTTTATTTGCCATTATTGCTTTGCTTTGGTCGTACTGGTGTATTCTTTAGCACAAAAGCCATCTTGGGTCGAACCAAATCATATGCCTTTGTTTTCTTCTAATTCTGTGTGCTACAATTGCATTACATGGTTTTTGGTTATCTTCACAAGATTTAGAGTCTTTGAAAGGACCTGATTTTTTGTTAAGTGTGTTGTGATGGTCTTCAAACAAATGTAATGTGATCGCAGTCACCTTTAAACCATAAGAAAATAGTTTGATATCACACAATGTGCTAATACTACTGTCAATGCTTTTTACTTCCGAATGACTATAGATGATTATATATGTTTCTGATTAACTCATGCAGTTTACAATCTTGATCGTTGCGTTATTACTACCATTTATCATATTTTTTCACATTGGTAGTCAGAGGACCATGTTCTATTTACGTAGAATTTTCTGCTCTTGTTTATTAAGCTAAGTTTATCTATTTCCCTTCTGGTTCCTCAGAAGGTGCAGAAGGCTCTTGTACGATCGGATGTGCAGTCAAAATCTGATGAGAGTCCTGTCACGGTTGCTGATTATGGTCTGTAGTAATTTTAATACATATTACTTCCTATCATTTGATTATGGTCTGTAGTAATTTTAATACATATTACTTCCTATCATTTGAGATACTTAATATTTTTTGTAATGGTTATTATTCTGAATGGGAATCCTAAACACACACGAAAATGGTATTTGTTGGGTGGATCAAACATGCATGGAAGTCCATGCTTTTGGTCGACTAAAATTCCCTGCTGTCTAGTATGCCCGCACCTTGATAATCAAAAGATAAACAGTTCACTTTTGTTCAACTGCAGTAAGTACTTTTTCACGCATTAGCTCAATTTCAAAGCATTTGGTTTAAGTTATTGTCTAGAATAGTAAGACAACTGTAAAGTACTTATCCACAATAGAAAGTTTGGTCATATCATTGTGTTCCCTTGTATTTTTAAGTGACCTTTTGGAGCACTAAGTTAATAGTGTTATTTTAGGCACACAACTTTGCCTAGGAACCTGTAATTTCCATCAGGTAGTACCTGCTAAAATAGTTTGCCATCTTACATAGTGCATCTTCTTGGAAGATACTGATTTCTTTCTGTTTGGATATATTAAGGATGACTTTTTTTAAATGTTGTTGATGAGGGTGCTTGACTTACAAATTGATGCAAAAGTCACGACTGCTAACTATATTTTCATTCCCGCCTAATTTTTGTGGATTTCAGGTTCACAGGCTGTAGTCAGTCTTGTGTTGCAAAAGGAGATTCCTTCTAAACCTTTCTCATTAGTGGCAGAGGAGGTGCTTTTACTTACAAACCTTTTTTGTGGTTTTGTTATTTGAATATGGGCTTCAATTTAGTGACTTTTATGGATTACCTCTAGGATTCAGCTGATATTCGACTAGATGCTGCCAAGGAAACTCGAGAGCGCATAACAAAACTTGTTTGTGATACATTAGCTAGTGATGAGTCATGCAGTGTATCCAACTTATCTCAAGAAGATGTGCTCAGTGCCATTGACAGCGGCAAATCTGAAGGTGGTTCCCGGGGAAGACATTGGGTGTTGGACCCTATAGATGGTACTAAAGGGTAAGCTTTCCATCTTGGGATTTTACATGAACAGTGTGATCAGGTTACATACTTTTATCTTGGACGATGAGCCCACAATTGTGCTCAGTGTTCAAAATGATGAAATTGTCTCTTTATGACTCATGATGCATGTGAATTGAAAAAATTTCTCCAAGATACATGTCCTTAGTTGCAAACTTTGGTGCACAAGGTAATAACATTGGCCGTGTTTGATATCCACAACCTTGCACTAGGGAGCCAATTAGAGGTCTGCTCATGATTTTCAATTGTTACTTCTTATCCACAAATTTTGGACTCTTTTATGTAAATTGCTATACCAACAGTATCCATTTGTTTCTCTATGTTTCATACTTATAATTTATGCAACAATAGTAGATGCATAAAAGGATCGCAAGATAATGATGATAACATATCAAGTAAACTAGAAGCTGTTCCTCTGAAACACGTGCCTTCTTTTACTTGTTTCATCAATTTAATAAATTTTTGGTTTATGTAATAAGTTCTTCTGTCTTCACATAACAACGACTTGGCTATCCCTGTCTTCATCCTTTTTCCATCTTGTGAGATCATTCATATATGCCACCAACTACTACTACACCTTGTCATCCATCATAGTCATGTTTCTCTTCTAGCTTCCTCAGATCAACCAATGACACTAATAGTTCTCTTTATGTTAATGATCATTTTAGCGGGGTTTTTGCTTCAAATTTTAATTGGGAACGTTTACCTGTGTCACACAACCAATTTGAGCAATTGATTGATAGATATTATGTTAAAAGGTGGATGATAAATTTGTAAACAATACTATTGTCACTGGAAGCAAGATCCAACTATTTAGAGCTGAGTAAGCAAGCTCAACTTGATGGTGTTTTCACAGGCAATAAATAGAGACATCCTTACTTTAGTCTCTTTCTCATCTGTAAGAGCAGAAATGCCAAATCAACACGTTCAATTTTTGCGGTCTTGCCAAGAAATTTCCTTACAGAGGTGGTATTTTCCTCACATTATGATCAGGATAATTATTTCTATGGGGTTGTTTTAGGTTTCTAAGAGGAGATCAATATGCAATAGCTTTAGCATTGCTAGATGAAGGCAGAGTAGTGTTAGGTGTCCTAGCTTGTCCAAATCTTCCGTTAAAATCCATCAGCGGTAGCAGTCAGAAAAATTTGCACGGTGAAGTTGGCTGCTTATTCTACGCTGCTGTTGGTTCGGGGACTTACATGCAATCACTGGATGGTTCTTCAACAGTGAGGGTAAGTTCATGAATGGATTTCTATGTCATGATGTCTATTGCTGATGTAAGTGGCACTTCTCTTGCCTGCCTTACACTATGTAGATACAAGTCAGTTGTTGTGAACGTACGTTTGTGAATTTATTTCGCCCACATGACGTCTATTGCTGATATAACTGGCACTTCTCTTGCCTGCCTCACACTTTGTAGGTACAAGTCAGTGCTATTGACAACACTGAAGAAGCATCCTTCTTTGAATCATATGAAGCAGCTCACTCACAGCATGACTTGACTAGCACCATTGCCAGAGTATGATACATGTTCCCCTTTGCAGCACCCACATATACACCCAACCCGTCTCCCTGCGTCCCCTTTCCCCAATCTTGGTACTGTCTTCCCTAAGAAGAAAGTAGGGGGAAGGAAATGCTTACTCTATTTATACGTTGTAATGCTGTTAAAAATCTAATCCTTTTCCAGAAACTTGGCGTTAAAGCACCACCAGTTAGAATTGATAGTCAAGCCAAATATGGTGCCCTGTCCAGAGGAGATGGGGCCATATATCTGCGTTTTCCGCATAAAGGTTATCGGGAGAAAATATGGGATCATGCGGCTGGATGCATAGTTGTAACAGGTACAGACAGTTCATTCCTATGATCTTCCAACCTTCTCACGTATTGACACGAGGATAAGCTTCACATTTTCCCTCATTCTTTTTCTGCTTCCCTTATCATGTAAGGCCTTTTCTCCAAGGGAAAGCTTGGGACATTTTTATTCACGACACCGGGTTTAAGCACTGTGATAAACTCATGATTATGTTATTTCGTAAGGTAATAAAGTTTGCACATCTTGGTTCTTGAATGCCTTCTAAATTCACTTTTGCAGAAGCGGGAGGAGTGGCTACTGATGCAGCAGGGAACCCTTTAGATTTTTCTAGAGGAAGATACCTTGACCTTGACACTGGCATTATTGTTACTAACCAGAAGTTAATGCCACAGCTTTTGAAGGCAGTTAAAGAATCCCTGGAGGAGAAAAGTTCATCATTGTGATTCTTTCTGGTGAGTAATTTCAAAAAATGTTTAGTTCAGATGCCTTCTAAAAATCTTTGTATCCCTTACAAATTGTACAATCTTGATGTTAACTAACTGGCTATGAGATTGTCTGCTATTATGTGATGAGGGGTGCAAATGGTGTTATTTCGGTTACTGCCAATAAAAGTTGTAATGTCACACTTCTGTTGTAAATTGTCACTTCTTTAGTTAAATTTACATTACCTGAAATTTACATGCTACAATTCATCGCATAACTTGCCTGAAACTAAAAGTCTAGAGTGGAAATAAAAACACTTGCAACAGAAGTGATGATGGTACTTATCCAAGATCTTGAAGTGATGATGGCTATAATTCAAGAAGTCGAAAGTTCGAGTCAAAGTGAGGGGGAGTATCAGAGGATGGTTAGTCAAAAGTGGAGACATATTAAGATATACAAGCGATAATTAAAATAACCGACTTATCGACTTATCCGACACTATTAAATAGCCGTGGGATATACCGATATTTTCATGAAACTCTCATTTGTACAGTGATTTTTTGTACTCTACATCTGAATTCATGAACATAGTTTGCTTCTCGTATGTTTTATTCGAAAGTTGATGCCTGGCAATTATACGTATAACCAAGCATATGTACATGGCAACAACGAAGGCATTTGGTGCACCAAGAGCTTTGTGGCCATTGTCGTAGTTGTAACATGTGAATCAAAATGATGACAACTTGGCAAGGGTTAGTGCCAACACCTTCACCCCATTTGCTATATCCTCAATGGATGCATATTCTTCAGGTATATGGCTGTATCCTGCAAAAACCAAATCAGAAAAGTTCATTCTTCAGTCATTGCCAAGTTGATGGATCTATCCTCCTTACGCTAAATTGACCTATCGCGGGAAGGCAAAAGCAAACAGATTCACATGCGGAGGTTCTATAAAGAATCTGGAAGTTAACTAATGCCCACAAGTAAAGAACTACTTGTGTTTCAGGAGATCACTACCTACTTGTAGAAGTGAAAATTTTGTATACTGCATAAAAGAAAGAAGAGAACCAAACAATCCAATCTTGTTGTATAAGAGAAAACTGCTGATATGTAATACATAAAGGCAAGCCAGAGTCGGACCTTTATAACATGGGATGAACAGCATTCCCATGGGAGATACTCTGCAAGAAAGTCATTGTTGCATAATCAGCCACTCGTTTTTTGGTCAGTGACAAGAAAACAGAACACAAGATCTATACCCATATGACCTGGAAGGTAAATTCGAAGTAACAAGAAACTAGAGAGTGAAACATAAACAAAATGGAAAATTTTGCATGTGTGTATCAACTCAATAATGGCACTTCAGCTTCTACAGCCATTTATATATATAGTCATTCATACCTGGCCATAAAGAGGGAATCATGGTAAGCTCTGCTTATCATTGACTTATGTGTTAAGTTCAGCTCTTTAGCTGCAGACTGCATTGCATCAATAACTAATTTATGAGAAAGGGCTGGTGGATCCTGATTTATGATTCTGAATTCCGATAATTTGACACCACGTTTTGATGCTATCATTTCTGCAGACTGGAAAATTTTCTCAATCACATCATTTCTTCGCTTTTGATCAATGTCTCGTGTATCTGCACAATTATTCAACCCACGGTAGGAATATAATAGATAACTTTTATAGCTTCAACTGTCTTAATATCAACTGTAGATTAAAAACCGTACCAATTTCCAAGTGAGATTTGCTTGGGATGCTATTGATGGCTCCGGGATGCAGCTCCAAAATACCTACAAGAAGATAAGATAGTTTTCGGATGACTGGCTGCAAACTGCAAGCAATCACATTTTGAAAACCTGCTTGATTCATATGCCCTCCACTGAACACCAGGTGGCAGATAAAAAGAAAATATAACTTTTACGGAAGGTGTGAAGAAAACAGTATACCTACTGTACCAACAGTATCAATTGATCCAGAATCTAATACATGCTTCTCAACAGCTAATGCCAACTCTGCAGCTGCCAAACCAGCATCATTTCTGATCCAAATTATTCATGAAATTGTTAATAGTTTCATACATAAAAAGAAAGGTCAATTGAACCACAGTGCTCTCATTGTTTTTCAAAAAGCCATCTATTTTCATTTTTAATTAGCAGGACCTTGTGGTTTGATAATTAGTCAAATAGACCCTTTATTGCATTATTCTGCAAGATTAAGGTCGTAATATTGTGATTAAGAATAAAGTATATCTATTGATCAAATCTGTTTTGTCATATGTTAGGGTCTCAGAACTTTATGGAAAATAAGATATCAATTGTAAAGGGGATTAAAATCTCAGAATTGCAAACAAGAATTGGAGATGATTGACAGATACAACAAAAACTATAGAGAAACAAGGGGTTGGACAAACAAACTATTGTAGCTTATAAAGATGCAAATAATATAAAATAAACAGACATTTGAATAAGGATAAAGTAACCTGCTTGGCATCAGGACAGCCCCAGCATGGCCTCCGTTGCCTTCGAAATCCACCCTTATGCTTGCAGGGGCGGCAATTGCAGTTACTATACCAACGGATATGCCTGAATTCAATCTCAAAGTGAGTCATAGCAAGAACTTGTAAATTACGACTTCTGAAGGATAAAAGCAGCCGGGGAAAGTAGCCGACCTTCTTCCTCTAGAATGGGACCCTGCTCTATGTGCAGCTCTACAAAAGCTGAGTAACTACCTTCCGTTAGAAAAACTATAGACAAATCATCATGATCCTTTGCGTACCCAGCAGATTTCGCTGCCTCAAAGAATGATATATTTTGAGCATCAACTGTTGTCTTTAGAGCTTCAGCAAGTGCCTCACTTCCTGCTAATAACCGGCTGCATATTAAAAATAACTATGAGAATCTATGTAAAACAAACAACTGACAGAAACTCCTGATGTTAATACTTACTCAAAAAGTGAAGGTAAATTATGTAGGAAATTGGAGTGGAAAAGAAACTGTTATGAGGAAATTGTTTGTTTTACCTATAAACTTAGCTGTTTAAGAGGTCCTTACCTCCCCAAGCAACTTATCCCAAAACGTGTAGGCTCCTCTGAAGTGAACAAGATAATTTCTATTGACCTTTTAGGTTTAAAGCCAGACCTGCAACACATATCTCAGGTTAACAACGTTTACAGGTAAAATAACAATAGATGGAATAACAAAACATATAGCCCATGATAGATAACTACTTCAACTTTCAAAGACCAAGGGAAAGGCATTTCCACATTAGGATATGCAAAATTCTGCCTTAGGCTGTCAAAACCATTTCAAACATCACAATCTCAAATCCTACAACACAAGAAGACCTTCTCTATTTAGGATGATTAAAATCTCAAATTTCTCCCCACTTATCCTGACATTGGTGAATTGGTTTGATCATTCTATGCAAATTATAACTTTGTATTTTCAGTTTTGGTCTGCAAGAAGGATTCAGATTACATTCTAAATATATTGGCTGCATAAGTGTTTTAAGTGAAGACAAATTGCATTATAATATATATTGCATCTGGAATTAAGCAATAATGATTTTATCATTTTTATGGTAGTGAATTTCCAGAGAAAAATTATCCCCCCACATCTCTGATGACAATGGGTTAATCATTTGCAGCTGCAAATTGGACATCATCTTTCAGAAATTACGCAACTTTGACTAGTTGTAGAAACCAATCAGTGCATACCTTTTCAGTACATTAATGGCTTCTATTGCACCTAACACACCAACAACTCCGTCATACTTCCCTGAGTATGGAATAGCATCAATATGAGAACCAGTGGCAACTGCACTGAGCTCTGGTTCATTCCCATCCCTGCATATGGAACACAAAGAAAGGTATCTTTTAACTTGAACTACGAAAATGTACAGAATTAAGGATAGTACATTGATAAAAACTCAAGGGAAATAATGACTCAATCATAAAAATGGAAAATGAAAGAGAACAAAATGAGTAGAGTCAATCTGATCACTTCAAACATCTGAGATATAAGCTGGAAAACAGAAAGGCAAAAAAAGAATATAAGAATAAAAAATGCAAACAGTAAATGAGAATTAAGCGAATAAATGCACCAGCATATAATTCACAGAAGAACTTAATCCTAAGTTCAGTAATTGATGACGTCATGATCCTAAGTTCAGTAATTGATGAAGTCATGAACTCACCACCGCCCAAATATGTTGCCAACAGCATCTTCTCTAACAGAGAGGCCAGCTAGTCCCATCAAGTTTTTGATGTACCTATGTTTTAATATTTTTGCAGAACACTAGTCATCAAGCTTAGCATCGTAAAGAATGTCAGATATTTACGCATCCACAGCAGAGTTACATAATCGTCTCAAATGTTGCAAAAGAAGTGGAATGGATGAGACAGTGCCAAAAAATGTTCTTGTTACTATCAGACAAACATTCATAACTTATCTTGGGATATATTATGCATTTGTCCTCCTGCATTCTGAGATTACTAAACCAAAGGAAAGCGATTTGGATAAACACTATTCGCACATCTGAAAGACGCTCATCCATCTCTCTATTGAATAATAATAACAGAAATAGGCAATCAAGTACTTTCCATAGAAAAGGGGAAAGATACAAAGATCTTACTTTAGATATAGAAGTAATTCTAGGCAAGGTACCTCAGAAGTCAGAACCTCAATACAGGCAAAAGCACTCAGTAAAACATAAGGATGAAATTAAAATTCCCTCTTTAAGTGAAAAAAAGCTGTGGTTGGATGATTAGTTATTTCCCATTACCAAAGTAGATCCATCTTGTTACCTGCGAGCCAAAACATCATTATCTGTGTAGAGTATCCTTGTCACTGATGGAGCAGGCGCATCGGAAAAAGTGGATAATTCATCAATCTAAATCAAAGTGAATTCAAGACAACAACTTTACCAGATTAATCAATCGCTTCAAATGATACTCAACTGAACAATTAACAAAGTAAGCTAAACGATTCAGCTTTCACTTGATTATGAAGCGAACCCAGGAAAGGAAAATGCTTCGGCTAGCCATCTTACCTGTTTTCGAAGATTTTGAGTGTCAACTGATAATGAAGAAAATGGAGAGCTTGAACTAAACGAGGAAGATGGTTCCTGAAAAGGGTATCCAGAGAAATCCTCCATGGTTTTGATAGTTGGGTCTTCATTGCAAGTTGCAGAGATTGAGCAAACGAACCAGAGAATGAAACAGTAAGCGCACGAGAATCTCCGAGACATCACGTTCCTGCTTGGTTTTAATGAAACGGTTCACGCGTAACTTTATTGTACAAAGGAATAATGGCTGTCTTTTAATATAAGATTCTGCTGGAAAAAGTGAGCTTCAACTGATACATGCGGTGCTCCTTACTGATAGCTCAGGTTCCAATTCTCAAACATATAAATATAAAAGAAAGAGAATTTTAAAAGAATTATTAAGGTTTGTACATAAATTGAATTTGTTGAATAAAGCAAAAGTCATTCCAATTTGGTGAAGGTCAGTGCTTGATTTATAAAATATTTATAGTTCGAAAGTATATTAAAAATTTCCATAATTTTTATAATTAATTGAAGTTCTCAGGTGGGAGGGACATGGCAGTTCTTAAGATAGGATGTGTGACTGTAAGTTGATGCACAAGATGTGAAAGCTTGAGGATCAAATGGGGATAAAAACCAGTGATTGTCACAAAAAAATGGAACAATGAAAATGATTCAATGTGATCATGGAGCGGTAGAGCACTTAAGGTCCCTAATTTCCAGATGCATTGCCACCAAAAACATCAACCTTGGGACGACCCTTCACTCCTTTCTTCTGAAAAAAGCTCTCACCGTTAACCCCTTCACGGCCAATCGTCTCATAGGTATGTACTCCAAATTTGATGACTTGGGCAGTGCCCAGAAGGCCTTTGACGATATACCCATTAAGGACATTCTCTCTTGGAACTCGATGGTTTCTGCATATGCTCGAATGGGTCTGCTTGATAAAGCTCGTAACCTGTTTGACGAAATGCGTGAACCGAACCTTGTAAGTTATAATTCATTGATTTCGAGTTTGTCTCGTCATGGGTTTTACAGAGATTCCATAGATATCTTTAAAAGAATGCAAAACGACCGTTGTGGTTTAGGTTTTGACGAGTATACGGTTGTAAGTGTTGTGGGTTCTTGCGCTGGTTTAAGGTCTCTAGAACTGTTACGTCAAGTGCATGGAGCAGCAACACTAGTAGGATTAGAGTTCAATACGATAGTTTATAATGCTTGGATTGATGCTTATGGGAAGTGTGGTGATCCGGACACTTCTCATTGCATATTCAGCCGAATGCAAGAAAGAGATGTTGTGTCATGGACTTCAATGGTTGCAGCATATGCTAGAGCATCTAGGTTGAACGATGCTTTTCAGGTTTTTCACGAAATGCCAGTCAAGAACACCGTTTCTTGGACTAGTTTGATTTCTGGTTTAGCACAAAATGGGCATAGTCATGAAGCTTTGGATCTTTTCAAGAAAATGCTGGAGGAAGGAGTCTGTCCTAATGCTTTTACTTTTGTTGCTGTTTTAAGTGCATGCGCAAATCTAGCACTCATTGAAAGAGGCAAACAAATTCATGGACACATCATTAGGAGTTGCCATATAGGAAATCTGTTGAATGTGTTCACCTTTAATTCCTTAATCGACTTGTATTTAAAATGTGGAGATATGAAATCATCCAAGACATTGTTCGAGCTGATGCCAGAGAAAGATACAGTGTCTTGGAACTCATTGATTGTGGGGTTTGCTCAAAACGGGCATGCAGAGGAATCACTCGAACTTTTCGGGAAGATGATAGAAGCCAATACAATTCCCAATGAAGTCACATTTCTCGGGTTGTTAACTTCTTGTAGCCACACAGGTTCAGTTTCTGAAGGAGTTCAAATTCTACATTTGATGCAAAATGAATATGGCGTTTATCCAAAACTGGAGCACTTTGCCATCTTGGTTGATGTATTAGGAAGGAAAAATAGAGTAAAGGAAGCTTTGGAGTTGATTGAGCGAGCACCAAATGGATCAAATTATGCTGGAATGTGGGGTGCGATTTTGGGTGCTAGTCGGGTTCATGGGAACGTAGATCTTGGTGGTAGAGCTGCAAAAGCTCTATTTAACTTGGAACCAATGAATGCAGGAAGATATACTATGTTATCAAACATTTATTCTGCAGCTAGTAAGTGGAATGATGCACATAGTGTGAGAGGGCTCATGCTGGAGAAAGGATTGATAAAAGAAACAGCTTATAGTTGGATTGAGCTAAAAAGTGCAAGACATGAGTTTAAGGCTAGAGACAGATCCCATCATCAGATGCAAGAAGTAAATGAAGTGATTATTAAGTTAACTGATCATATGAAGGAAGCTGGATATCAACCCAGCATCGGTGGTTCTTGTTTATGGCACAAGGATGATGACCATTTCTGATTGAATCATATGATGTGGATGTTGCATAACAGTAACCGTGATTTCAATGCTAAATTTCAAGAGAGTTTTCGACTTCATGATCTGTATAGCAGACCTTTTACTCAAAAAATGTGCTGCCAGATAATTTTGAGATGTCTCGGTATCTTTCCAAAAAATTCGAACCATTTGAGAAGTTTTGGCATCTTTGCAATTTGAAGGTTTCATTGGTCATGAGTGTCATAACTTCTTGTTGACACATACTGCTATAATGAAGCCATCTGATTCTGGCACTTTTATGTTAATTTGCTGATGACAAGCAGCTGGGTTACATCACCATTGTGCATAACTTCAGAGGTATGACATATTCATTGGGCATGTTCGTACGATAGCTGGAAAGATTCATAATCATTTGAATCACACCGACAATGATTATTATTTCAATATAGAAGAAGAAGTTTTATGTCAGCATTTTATGAACTAATTTGATGTTTCATGCGCGGTAACATGATAGGGAGGATATGTACCAGAAGTGCATGAGCACCAGATGATAATCGGAATAAGTCCGCATTCTAAGCCTTAAGCTTTTGTTGGACATAACCATGATTGAGAAGGCACCATTCAGAGAAGAAATGAGTTGATATTGAGCTGAAATTTTGCACTTTTGTTCTATAAATAATAGGAACCTAATTTGCAGATAGCTTTTGCCGCTCATTATTTGAGTTTCTCTATGAGAAGGTAGTGTACTCAACAGCATTCTTTGAAGCTGCAATTCTCATTATTCCATTATAGATCACTATAGGTATTTGCTTTGCATTCCTGCTATGGATTAGCTTCAAGGTACAATCTCTTTTCACCTTAATTACAAGTGATATAATCTGAGGGCACTAAGTTGGCCTGAAAGGTCTTTAGAGAACTAAGTTTCATGGATACCATGAACTCTATTCCTTGTCATTTTCTTTAGATATTGGTATAACCCGCAACCATTATTCTTTGGGTGCTTACCGAGTAAACCGTTGGTTGGATGTAATAGTACACAAACTACGTGCTTCGGATGAACTACTTGATGAGCTAACGATTGATAATCAAGTAACGGATTTACTGGTCCTTTTGTCTTTATTCCTGACCAACTATCTTCTTCAAGATTGAGGTGAGCTGCAGTCTTCTTTTTATTGACTTGAACCTTCAACCTCTTAATTTTAAATCAAGTAATTATTTATATTAAACACTTCTATGCTGTTTCAAAATACTTGATTGTCTTATTGGTTTGTTTATTTTGTGTATATGTTCAAAGATATATAGGCAAAGACCATGTTCAAAGTAAGAGTCAAACATGGAATCTGTAGTCATAGGAATTAAAGTTCCATCGTCTTAAATCGAATTTTCTTGTGATTAGATGATCTCAGACCACAATTTGAGGCCAGAAATACATTCTAGAACTCAATGTTTTATTCTTTCTTGGCCGGTTGATGTGATACTCTCATATTCACCCCTTTTTTTTTTTTTAATTATTTCATAATATTGCCCTTTTGTCCTTCTAGAACTCAACGTTTTATTCTTTCTTGGCCGGTTGATGTGATATTCTCATATTCACCCCTTTTTGTTTTTTTTTTTTAATTATTTCATAATATTGCCCTTTTGTCCTTATAGTTAACACACATGGCTCAAAAGGAGAAAAAGGAAATGGGACCTAAATTCAGGAACACAAAAAAAAAATTTCCCCTTTTATTGAATAAACTATTAAATACATGAAATAACATATAAAATGTCAAAATAAGTCTTTACAAGTTAGTAAATTAGAGTCAAGTATGGATTCAATGTAGTTAGTATTTACACTGCAATTCAAACCTGAAACCTATAAATTCTATAAACTGGACAGCCTCATCCCTTAAGGGCAAAAAGGAGCTATTTTGCAACAAGAAGAGGACTCCATTGAAGGGACTTTCTTCTTTTATCAGTTGATCTTAACAAGAAGTTAGAAGTTCGAAGCTGGTAGGTGTAGTCGCTATGCTTTATTATTAATTTTAGATGACAAGGTGTACAGAGAAAAATGTGACAATAGCGGTAGTTTATTCAAATCAATTGATGTTGACAAATGGAGGAAAAGTGAGAACTTTGGACCATTAATTCCTGAATCACCCCATTTAGGACGGCAATGACTTGTTTAGTCTTCTCCTGTGCGGGTTTGAGGAGAAAAAAATGGCTAAAGCTTCCATCTTCCCCTGAAATTACTATTCCTCCTATTTCAATTTTCGAGACTAGACATCAGTTTTTGCTCCAGCTAAGCTACCGATCATCCCACCTCGAGAAAAACCATGTTTGACAGCCATAGCCACCTTTCTAACTGCAATTCAGCCTACAACACATGGGGTGAGCATGACTCTTCGAAGAAAGAAGCAGCCTTTGATTTCTGGGGTGAAAATGAAGTTCAGTATGGAAGAAATTTGAGTAATGGAAGAGGAAGTGAATTGGAGTTTCAACCACAGTTTGAACAGAAGGAGTTCCATGATTACCCAAGACCTGGGAGTAGTCCCAAATATGAATCTTCCCCTTTATTACACTACACAAATCATGGGAGAGGTCCTCCACCGGAGTCACAGTCACAAGCAATATCCGAAGCTAGAAGGCAGCTCATGGTGATGGTTGGTAACATGCCAGAGTCCAGTCAGGAACTCTCCTTAAAGGATATTGTTGATGAGCAACAAGTTTCACAACAGGAAGAGGAAAAAAAGCTCATCCTTGAAGATACAAGTTTTGATTTCAACTCTGGTGATCAAATCCCAAAACAGAAGAGAGTGAAAGCAAACAATATTAGTATGATACGTCCTCTTTCAAAGACTGCAAGTATGGACAGAGAAACCTTCTTGATCAGGATGTTCATTCCAACATCTTTCAGTTGGAAAAGGAAGGTACAAGCAAGAAATGACTCGAAGATTTCTCCTACACAACCCTTTGATGGATCAGAGGGCCATCTAGAAAGGAATTCACGGATAAAAAGATTTTTCATCCTGGGAAAAAGTCGGAAAAGTGAAACTAGCAGCAGAAGTTCTAGCAGTAGCAGCAACAGTGCAAGCAGGTAAAATTATTAACTGAGAGTTTGTCACTATGAAAAACTTTTAAACGTTGAAGACTATGTTTTTCTATCCGTGTGAGCCTTTACAATAATATGTTATTCACATCTTCGTTTGTTTGGCAGACATACCTCTTTCTTCCTGAGTTGCTGGCCTTCATTCTGTAGAAAGGACAGGAAAAGCGGGAGATGCATCTTCTGAAGCTGTAGTATCAGCAGAAGTGACTCGACCAAGAAAGGTTGTTCTTCAACTCTGCATAGAATTAGCCCTGATATACAATATTATGTTGCTACAGGTTTAAGTAATTAGCACAAGTACCCCATTGATACAGGAAAGTACAACAAGCCACCATCAATTTCAGTTGTATTAATCAGCTCCATGAGTAGCTATTTGCTTGAAATGTAGCAACTTTATAGCATTTGTAACATTCGATCATCCTTCAAACTTGTCTTTAATATTACTGACAACAATTCAGAACCACCATTTATCAGGGTCAACATTCAATTATAGGAAAAATATGTGATTGACAGCCGAATAACATTTTCTTAGAGAGTTTCATCCTGCTGTATACTGCCTACTATGTACATTTTCTGTTCTGACCGGCTGAAGTATTATCCTTGGCTGTTCTGTTCAACAGTGATTACCCTTTTACGGAATTCTAGCGAAAACAAATTTGTTGCTAGAGCTTTTCAATTTCAGAACATGAAGAAGAAATGATGGATTGGCTTTTAATTGTCATTGTCATCTTCTGTATCCTGCAGTAGGGCTCCCCTTACTTTTGTCCTGCCCAAACAGTATGTAATTAATTGACAAAGAAAATAGAGGTTCATATTCACAGGAAAGCTGAAGTACCTGCGATATGTTGGAACAACACGGTTAGTAACTTTTCGATCTCGAGTTGATCGCTTGCCTGTTGTAGAATGGACAAAGGAATTATTAGCTTCTCCATTTTTTGTTCCTTCATCAAGAGTCTGATTTGAATGAAATTCAGATTTATCATGGAACTAATATATCACTATCCACAAAAAAGACCGACGCAGTATACACATAAAGAGATTCCCCTCATCACTCACAACAGTTGATTAGTCATATCTCAAAGGATAGTAGAGAAACATGGATTCATCAGAGGAAACTAAGCTAATGAAGCTTCAACGAGAAGAAAGTTCCTTAAATTCAGTTTTGCAGTGTCCTATGATATGCAATCAACATATTTATTAGATTTAGCAAATGTTTTCCTAGTTAATCATCCTAAATGAAATATATTGGATTCTCCAGCTTGTAAAACAAACTTCCATGGCTGGTTAAAAATCATCAAGTCCATGCAGCAGGAAGAAAAAATCATACCAGGAGAATCATGTGAGCTATTGCTGGCCACAGAAGCTGAGTCAGCTGCTTTAGATGACCAATTCATCTTTTCTATCTCATGTCTCTTTTCAGATTGGGCCTCGATATTTTCTTTCCTCTCCTGACAAGAGAGTCCAGATTAGCTGATCGGTGATATATTATATTTCTATAGCTATGCCAAATTAAACCCAATTAGAAACTCATTTAATTTCCAATCATGAATCCCTTTCAATCTCAACTCTCAAAATTATACTCTTACCCTTTTGTTTCACATTTACAATAAGGTCACTCTAAGTGGAACTCCTGGAGCCACCATAAGGAGGGCAGTGTTATATATATAAATATATTATCCATATGACGCAACATACTTTAAATAACAATATTTGATGAGATAAGGTATTAATTAATTAGATCCATTCTTGCTAAGATAACCAAATTATGAATGGTTTTAGCATAGTTAGATCATAACCAAGAGAAAACATAAATACAAATTGGATACAGAAAGCTTGATATAGGACAGAATATTCAAACTATTATTGCTAAGGTGATGCTCACGACAGACATTTTGAATGAATATTCATAACAATCAAACCTTAAACTGATTATTGTTCTACAGTTGGCTACAGTCAAAACCTACCTTTTCTGCATGTATCACTTCTCTCAAATCTGAAGAGTGCTCTTCCCCTAAACACCAATCGAAGAAATGGGTCAGTAATTTCAGAATTAGGCCACTTTTACATGTAAAACCACGTAATACAAACAAAAAGTTAGAAAAGCAAGAGCATAGCAAATTGTCTTCTAACCTAGTGTAAGACTAAAAGTGTAATCTAAAAATTGCAGGACATCCATTAATCTGGCAATAATTAGATTGGCATATTTCTTGAAGAATGTATTTCAAAAATATTAGTTCTTGAACACTAATCAACTTAGTGTAAGACTATAAGTGTCCTAAAATTTACAGGATATCCATTAATCTGGTAACAATTAGATTGACATATTTCTTGAAGAGTATACTTGAAAAATATTAGTTCTTGAACACTAATCAAAAACTCCTTCATGGCATACTTCATAGTTTCTTTCTTTTTGTCGAATATTTGAGCCTTAGTGAAGATTGCATCCATATCAGGTTTGTTTTAACTTGATTATTTCCTCAAATCAATTACATAAACCCAGCCGAGATTATACACTTTGCATGAATTTGGACACCAATGAGGAACGACTTCTTGTTATCTCTTCTTTTCTCTTATGGTTGCTGAGAATATGTAAGACACAAGCAACAGAGATAGAAAGAATGACTGGAATTCAAAAAAGAAAAAAGAAAGAGCAAAAAAAACCTAATACTTGCATGTGGAGAAGAAAGCAACCGCAATTTAGTACACTAAGAATAACCTTGGGATACCAATTTTTGCGTTCCTTTCAATGTGTTGTATAACCCAAAAGACATAGCTGCCATAGCATCACTAGCAGCTGGCCCTGCTACTCTTGTGAAAGAGATTGTAATTACAGGCATTCCTTTGGATTTCTGTGCAACTAATTTGGCATGTGCAGCACCTGAAACATGGGATTTAAGGAACGTATCAAATGAGTTTAGTCCTCAATGCTCTTAATCAATAAATAATTCAAAAAAAGCAATGTAAAACTATGAACTTTTACGATGAAATTGATTCCAATCACCAAATCACCACCTAGTTATTCTTTACAAGTTCTAAATATCACACCTTAACTTACTCCAACTAAGACAAAAACTCTTTTCAGTTAGCCGTTCAACTATATTTCTGTCATTTGTATGTGAAGCAGATATTGCAGATATTTAATTGAATGGTAGTTATCAAGGATGCAAAAATTCAGAAGTGTAAAATAATAACATACACGATAAGTTTATGATATCATGCGAAGAAGTAATCATATTTAAACACACATTAGTTGAAAAATTATGTCATAACAAAGCATATATTAACTTGAGCAGCTTCCCTTTTCCCCCATCCCCGATATCATGCAAAGAAGCAATCATATTTAAAAACACATTAGTTGAAATATGATGTAATAACAAAGCATATATTAACTTGAGCAACTTTCCTTTTCCCCCATACCCCATCTCCCATCCAATTACCAATTATTTTCATAGAAAGGAATTCCAACAGAAAAAAGAATTCAAATACTCTACATCCTACCCAGTGGGAATGGCATAACATAGCCTAAACACCAAATAAACATCACCAGCAAAATTGAACAGATATACCAGTGTTCTCGAGTTTGCTTCTAGGATGGGGAAAAAAAGTTACCGTCTGGATTTGAGTGTCCATCAAGAACAAGCTTTACATCTTCAGATCTAATGGAAGCTATGATGTAGTCAACAAACTCAGGCCATGAACCTCCAATTCCAGTGCTATCCCTCTATACACAGTGAATTCATAGTGGTCATTGCTTCAGCACATAGAAAGCTACTTATCATTGCCCATTATCTAGAATCACAAAGGACTACAACATAACTAAGCAACGTGAACAGAATGATTAATTTGGGGCCGACTATAATTAAAAGTTCAAGAGCTTGGTTCCACAAGTGCTTCTTTAACAAAGGATTGATTCTGATCACTACCTTCAAAGTCATCTAATCAAAGCCTAAGCATTAGTTCATAAGCTACTTTATTCATGGCACTGTTTATTGAATAAATGGTATGAATTAGAATTTGCCCAGAGAGTAAAAAAAGGAAGATTTTTCAAGACAATTTAGGAGAACAGCTCCCAAAGGAGTAGAGATAGCAACAAAGTAATATATAAAAAAAAAAAAGTTAAAGCAAGATGGGTTGTAAAGAAAAGCTTTGAACTGACCATGTCCTCGAGTTGGTCAATCGATTTGACGGCCTCGAAGGTGCTGGAGTAGAAATCAGTGACATGAACTTTGAGACTGTAGTAATCCAGAGCAAAAACATGCATCAAGAATCGCCGCAATGGAAAAGAACTTGAATCCGAGTTCTTGGCCCACTCGGCCTTTGGTTCGCCAAAGATTGGTTCAAATTTTTCAAAAACCATTCTCTGCTTTGATTCAATAGAATCAGTAATCTCAAAGTCACATACTTTGTCGCATGAAAAGGATTTTTATGCATTTGCATACACAATTAACAAGAAAATCAAAAAGCAAGCTGGAAAATTACTGTCGATTCCTCCCATTTATCTAACGAGAAAATGAGGGGATATTGAAACAGATGAAGAGAAAAGGAAGATAACCCAGAAAACAAAAAACCGGTTAAGAAAAGAGAAGAAGCATTACTTGCTAGTGAATAAACCGAAGTGGTCCCGGTTAAGTCGGAAAACTGAGGGACGTCGTAAACGAAAATTTTAGAATTTTCTCAGGAACCAAACAGATTATTGGGCCTAACGAAAAAAAGGGTAGAAACTCTCAAGTGTTAAAAACGGTGGTCTGCACTCTACTTTAAAGAAGCGGTCTCAGCCACCAGTTCGAGCCACTCGAAGTAAAGGTCTGCACTGACCTTCTTGAACAGTCTTAGAGTTGGAAATCAAGCTTGAGCCCGGCCGTCTCAACCTAGTCCAAAGTAAATTGGCATCAGGGCTCAAGTCTGGCCTAGGGTCAAGTTAGGGTTCCAGTTGCTTAGGCTCGGCCCAACCGAGACCTACTAGCTATAAGAAAATTGAAATTATTTTTGTAAAAAATATTGGGTTGAACTAAGCATAATCGAGTTGCCTAGGCTAGATTGGGCCAGGTTGCCTCGGGTCCAATTAAGCCCCAGGCAGAGTTTGCGCTCAGGCAAACGATTCATTACTACCTTTATCTAGTTTGAATATATTTAATTCGATTCAAAATTAATCGAGTTCGGTTAGTTTAGAATCTACATCTTGTGGTTCATTTTAAAAAAGTTTAGGTCAAGTTTAAATTCAAACTTAAGCTTCTTTTTTGCAATGATTACAAAATATAATCGGTTTGGTTGATTTATTCATAAAAATTTTGAATTGATTGACTTTTTCGTTCGATTATTTATTTTCTGACTCGATTTATTATAATAATCTCTATTATTAAAAACCGACCAATTTATTAATTATTCGGTCGGTTTTATAAATTAATTAATTTTTATAAATCAAATAAAATAGGATTGTATTACTCACTAACTAACTAGATCGACATCATTTTATAAAACTCTATTAAAATAATGTCATTTTATTTAAATTAATTTGAAATATTTAAATTAGGTCAAACTATTCATTTAGTCTAAATTCAACCTAACATTCAATTTATTCAAATTTGGCATGTTATTTTGGCTAAAATGTATTGTAGACCTCGTCGTTTACAACAAAAAACATAATAAACTTGAAAGTTTCGAAACGTTAAAATTGAATTTTAATATTTTCAAAATATTTAAAATAGACTCTAATTAGATAAAAATTTAATAAATTGAAAATAAATATTATGTTAGTACTAACTTAATGTTATTTCTGACGACGATTCGATTTCGGTAGAGATGGCAAATCTCTCCATTGATGGAGAAGCAGACGACGGCATAGTTTTTGAGGATGATGACGATCTAGATGTGGTTGCTGAACAATCGTTTCTTTTGATTGGACGTTTTTACACAGATAAGACCATTAACATCTAGGCTATAAAGCAAACCTTGGCTTCCCTTTGGAGGCCTTTCATGGGGATGTCGGTGGCGGAAGAAGGTCAGGGACTTTACATCTTTCAATTCTTTCATATTGTGGACTTTGAGCGCGTGTTAGAGATGGCTCCTTGGACTTTTGATAATCAACTCCTATTGCCTGGCAAATTGGATGGTTCTAATCTTCCCTCTGAGGTTCCTTTGTACACAACTCCTTTGTGGGTTCAGATACACAAATTGGAGGAGGGTTTTATGACTGAACTGTTAAAATTAATAAAATAAATTAAGCTTGATTCTAGAATAATCTTGGAGGATCAAGCTACAAGTCCCTTGGTTTTCTCACATGCATGAAATGTAGTCTAGTGGAATTAATTTGAGTCTTTAGAAATTCAAGCTTTAATGGTAGAGTTATAACGTATTCCTAGCTCTAGTATAAATAGATGTATGTTATAGCTTTTTTAATCAAGCAAATACGAAGTGAGTTCCTCTCCTCCAAAACTAGAGTATTCTTGTTCTCTCTATTCTCTTTATTTGTTGTCTAACAAACTTATGTGGAATATGTCGAGACCAATGAAGGTGATAGATCTCGAAAATGATCTTTTCCTCGTCAATTTAGTGGAAACTGAAGATTACCTCATAGCACTTACAAAGGGACCGTGGGTGATCCTCGGGCATGCTTTAGCGGTTCATCCCTGGTATCCGAGGTTCCGCCCTTCATAAGGCAAAGTATCAAAAGTTGTGGTGTGGATAAGATTTCCTGAACTACCGGTGTCGCGATATCATCCAATCATCCTTCAAGCGTTGGGAAATTTGGTCGGACGAACAGTGAAGATCGATGAAAATATTCAACAGTCTCAAAGGGGGAAGTTCACAAGAGTGGCGGTGGAAATAGACCTATCGGAACCACTTGTAGCAAGAGTGGAGCTCGATGGAGAAATAATCAAAGTGGTGTGTGAAGGGTTACCACAGATATGTTATACCTGCGGGAGAGTCGGACATGGAGAAGAGACTTGCCCAACCAAGGTACCGACCCCTAAAGAAGCATTAACTACGGCAGGCCTCAGATAGAGTCAAGTCAAGGAGTTCCACGAAATACAATGACAGTTGGGGAAGATACTCTGGCAGTGTATGGACCATGGATTCAAGTGCAGCGATATGGTAGACGGACTACAGTACAGGCATACCAATAAGGACGACATAATATCACCGAGACCGTGCAAACAAGACAAAATGGCTCACGTTTTACCACACTATTGGGCAGTTAGCTCATCGAAGACAATCCTACAAGATCTTATGAAACTGATAGGAACAAGACAGCTTAGTCAGTAAGTCTAGCAAGGGTTAGATCATCTGATGTAGGAAGGAAGGAACCGAATCGAATGAACCAAACACAGAATCCAACCAAGCACAAGACCAGCTCAACTTACAAGGGAAAGGAGGTAGCACAGACAAACTCCCAAAGTAACGCCATGCAAATAGTACCTGAGATATCTGACGTGAGCAGAAGTCGTAAGGAACCCATGTATGCAAAAAACTATTTATCACGTGAAGAGTGAAACCACATAGCAATAAATATCCCATCTCACACCGACCTCGTATACCAAAATAACTGTTTCCATTTACCTGACGAGGACGAAATGGAGTATGAGCACCTAGACGCGGAGATGGAGGTTTTGAATGGGAATCAACCTCCAAATCACCAACCAATTTCCACTAGCCCTCAGCCTAAACCGCTCGATACTAGACGGGATAACACAGGTGTAGGCAATGTGGAGACGGTTTTTGAATCGCAGCAGGAATCCTCCCTAAAGAACATAGGGATGGACGCAACAGATGTCATTTTTGACGAAGTAAGGTCCACCTAGGTCTAAGCACAGTGGTGTTATTTTCTTTATTACTTATTATGTCGATTATAATTTGGAATTGCCAAGGAGTGGGAGGGAAGGCTCTCAAGCCAGTGTTAATGAACTTTGTTAGAATACACAAACCTTTCATGGTGGTATTGGTGGAAACCAGAATTAGTGGCAGTCGTGCAGACAAAGTCATTTGTAGATGAGGTTTTAAGCAATCCTTTCGGGTAGAAGCGGCAGGGTATTCGGGTGGCATATGAGTTTTATGGAGGGAATCCGTAGAGGTTAATGTATTTTTAGCAAACAGACAATTTGTACATATCTCTATCAGTAAAAACGGATATTCATTTATGTTTACCGCAATCTATGTAAGTCCAAGGTACCAATATCAAAAATATTTATGGCAGGGCTTGACGAAAATTAAACTGGTAACCAACGGTGCATGGTCACTTGGAGGAGATTTCAACACAAAACTAGAAGCTGGAGATAAGCACGGAGGATCTACACGAGGCCTATTGTTACCAAAGGATTTCTGGAGTGTATTCACAGATGTCAACTATAAGACCTTGGCTTTTCAGGCTCAAGATTTACTTAGAGAAGGGGAAATGTAGCAGCATGCCTGGATAGAGCATTTTGCTCCAATGAATGGCAAGATTTATTTCCTAATATTGTAGTCCATCATCTCTCTTTCCTCAAATTTGATCACCGTCCCTTATTAATCAGATTGGTCCGAGGTATCCTTATACCACCACACCTTGAACCTTTAGATTTCAGTCCGCATGGTTAACTCATGAAGCCTTTATCTCAATTACGCAAAATTACTGGGTCTCGAATGAATTTTGTGGCTTTCTAAGAAGATTTGTAGGAAAGTTGCAAAGATGGAATAAAGATGAGTTTGGGAACATTCTTTTGCAAAAAAATAGCCTGTTATCACGTCTAACATGAATCCAACGAGCCCTAGAAGGACATTAGTTAGCATCCTTGATATAGTTGGAAGTCTTCCTAAGAAAAGAATTAGAACACGTGATGTGTGAAGAAGAATTGTTCTAGCATCAACAATCTAGGTCTCAAAGGTTGTCTTACGGAGATAGAAATACGAAGTATTATCATGCCACGATTAACGCTAAAAGGCGACAAACAAAAGTCAGCACTCTGAGGGACGAGGAAGGGCACCTGATCTTGGAACATGCGCTGTTGAGGAGGTTGGCTAAAAACTATATGGAGCAATTATACATTTATGAGGATAGTAGAGTGGCAAGTATTCAGATTAAGGGGACGTTTCCTGCACTCCATTCTACAACCAAAATATGTATGGGGGCTCCGCTATAGGTGATAGAAGTGAAGAAAGTAATCTTCGATATAGAAACAAATAAAGCACTTGGAATCGATGGGTTTCACACAGTATCTTTCAAAAAAAATGGGACATCATTGGTAACTCCGTAGTCGACTATATCCAGAAAGTATTCAGACTTGACGCATGGGAAGCAGAGATAAATAAAACTATCCTCATACTAATCCCTAAACTTTCCTCGCCTACGTCCATCACACAACTCCGACCCTTCAGCCTCTGCTCGGTCATATATAAAGCCATTGTGAAGATAGTGGTTCACAGGATACAACCGTATTTAACTAACCTAGTAGCCCCCAACCAGTGTAGTTTCGTCCCAAATTGACTAATCACGGACAAAATCAACATAGTGCAAAAAGTGATCCACTCTATGAGCAAAAAGAAAGGAAAATCCAGTTACCTCGCCATCAAAGTCGATCTTGAAAAAGCATATGATCGACTGAACTGGGAGTTTATACAGGAAACGCTAGAGCTTGCGGGTATACCCGAGACACTCATCAATCTCATATTAAAACGTATCACCATAGTTTCCATGCAAGTTAGTTAGGAAGGCGAGCGATCTAAGGAATTTAAACGTACTCGGGGAATTCGCCAGGGAGACCCACTATCGCCATATATCTTTATACTGTGTCTCGAGAGACTGGGGCATATGATTAATCATGCAATAGCCGAAGGCCACTGGAACCGAATCAAATTGAACCAACGAGGTCCCGCTTTATCACATCTATTCATTGCTGATGATCTCATTTTATTTGCAACAATACAGGATGATCAGGTGATGAATATTCAAGCTATCTTGGATAAATTTTGTTCGGTTTCTAGCCAAAAAGTGAGTAAAGCCAAGACGCGTTGCTTTTGTTCCAAGAATATCTCCCACCCCTTGGCTCTTGCGATCAGTCGAAAGTTGGGGTTCCAATATACACACAATCTGGAAATATATCTCAAGGTACCGATTATTCATGAGCGAACCTCTAGACGATAACCTCTAGACGGTCTTACCAGTATATTATTGATAATGTGCGGAAGAGGCTTAATGGGTGCAGTGGAAAACAACTCTCCCTCGCTGGTAGGATTAACTTAATACAATCGGTGCTTTTAGCTCTTCCCCTCTATATGATGCAAATAATGCGGCTCCCTTGTTAGTTATGTGATGATTTGGAGAAGATTACTCGTACGTTTTTCTAGGGAGCAACAGAGGAGCACAATAAGACAAGCTTGGTAAGCTGGGCACAGGTGTGCAAGCTGAAAGCATCAAGTGCGTTGGGTCTAAGGAAACTCCGAGAGAATAATGACGCTCTGCTGTCAAAATTCGGATGGTTTCTGGTTCAGTCGGATTTTGCTGGGGCTGAACATCATTGTTTGGATCCATGATTCTGGATGGTTTTGGCTGCTGAACACCTACAAAACAAGTAAAGGCTCGCCGGGGGTTGTTTCCCGGAAGGCCCCTCCGACGCTCAAGTTAGTCTTTTTAGAGTAAATCGGTCGAAGAGAACGAAGGAAAAACTAGGGTTATATTGTCGTACCTCTATCATGGTAGAATAGTACCTTATATATGCCGTGGACGCTAGGTTTAGGTCTTCACGTAGATCATTGTGTT
>JANITX010000210.1:62887367-62898737 GCA_027564395.1 Erythroxylum ulei
AAAAATTTGATGACATGTTAAATGTATTCGAAAAGTTGGGAAGAATGGTTTGAATAATTGAGGAAAAACGTGTAAATCGTATGAGGGATGAAAGTAAAGAGAAATTTTTTTTTGGAATTATAACACCGATATTACTTATATCGTCTGGATTTGGAGATTTTCTAGGATGCAATGATGTTTGTATAAGAGATTAGATAAGAATAAAATCCAACATTTGTGGTATCAGAGCCCAGTATTAAGATCTTTCATGGGCAACTTTCGGGACATGTGTCAAATGCAAGAGCGATTGTTAAGAGTTGGATTCCGGAAACGAGATCCAACATGTGTAGTGAGGGGCTCTGGAGCTTCGTTTATTGCTGGTCGTGCATGGCGCTATCCGGGTTTTTTTAATGCAAAGGTTGCAAAGGCCATTGCTATACATGAAGTGCTAAGTTGGATCAAGGCACGGGTTTAGCAACGAGTGATGTTTGAAATTGATTCTCAACTGATTGCGCAAGCTATTAATAGTGACAATTCTGATGATGTTTCTGGTTTTAGTTTAATCATTGAAAACTGTAAATATCTCTTGTCCGAGATTCCAATCGTTAAGTATAATTTTGTCCATAGGTCTGTGAATGTAGCTGCTCATGTTTTAGCTATTGGTAGTTATCCCGATGCAGGCTTAGGAGTGTGGAATAATTTGCCTCCTCCTAGTTTACTTGATGTCTTACCATTTTCTTAATGAAACCCCTTATTTAAATTAAAAAAAAACAGTGAGTCTGACGATTGTACAGTAAGTGAGAGCTAATATTTCAAATGTATAATTGTAAGTCTTATTAAAACCTGACAATAAGATGTACTTTTGGATAAGTCAAAAACTAATTATGTACTAGCAAGTCTCACTTTTCTAATTTTGTGACACCGACATCTTATTAATTTACTAAAAGTTAATCTCTTCAAATTTTCCGAAAATTAAGAAAATGTTATAATGCAATTTAAATTATTTAAAACTTTAGAATTTAATTTACTTTTTGATTATTAACGTTGAGGATTGATAATACATTTTCTACCTCGAATGTAGATAGAGGAACGATTTGATCTCTGCACGTATCAGCGCCCCATGATATATAATACTTAAGATACAGGAACCATTTGATCTCTGCATGTATATCAGCACCCCATGATATATGATACTTAAGATACAGGAACGATTTGATCTCTGCATGTATCAGCACCCCATGATATAGAATACTTAGTAACGCTTGTTTCTTCAAAAACTTGAAGCTTTTGTGCTCAAACCACCGGAAAACTTCCCGCTAACTCCATGTTCTCATCCTCGCGCGTGATCATCTAATGCAGAGATCCGGCGCTTGATTTGTCCTCGACGAGGAGGAAGCAACTTCCGGTCACCGTTCTTTTTCTCCACCTGAGAACGACATCCTGACGGAGCAACAGCAGCTGCTGGACCCACCCTCACCTGCATGAACGGAGCTTGATGAGCTGAAAAATGAAAGTGAAGCTTGTGTGAAGTATGATGACGGAATAGATAGTTGAGTTCTATTTATAAGTCTTTGTATGAAAGCAACGTATACGGAGCCTGAAGTTGCGGCTGTGGAGATTGTGACTGAAAAGCCCGAAATTGCGGTTATGGAGATTGTGACTGACAACGAAGCTTCTTGTGAGTAGACGGAGACTTGCGTATCCAATTAAGAAGTGATAATTAGGAAAAAAAACAATAGAGCATTTATTTTTTTATTTCAGCATTTTAATTTTTTAAAAAATAAAAAATTTAATAACTCAATTTAAAAGTTTGTTTGCATCTTATTCTTTACAGTCATTTCATCATCCTCACCAAGACGTGACGTTTAGAGAGTTTCGATAGTACGTAACTTTATTCTTACTTAATAGAAAAGTTATTTCCGATAAATCTATAAATATGTTATAAAAATATTACAAAATTAAAAATAAATATGCATTGCTAAGTGAATAAGTCAAATAAACATTAAAATGTAATAAAATAACTAGACACATAAATACAAATAAATAATAAAAAGAAACAATACTAACAGTAATAATAAAAATAGGTAAGGCAATACAAAAATATTTCAATGATCTCTACCATTTTATTGATATAAATAAAATATAAATATGTTTTAAAGATTTTTATAGAATTTAAAATAAGTTTTTAAGGTTAATATACAACTATTATTAATTCCACCAACAAAAAAATTTATAAATAAAATTTATTAAAAATGTAAAAGGTAATATACAATAAAAATAAATGTTTATTCATAAACAATGTAGGATTCAACTTATAAACTATAAAACAAATGGTCCTTATTTAATTCCTTTAAAACCATAATCCTAAATTGGTGTTAATAGAAGAATCAAACCAATATCTTAACAACATTTAGTTATAGATGTGATCAAGTGTTTATCCTAATTAAATACAAAATATTTTCAAAAAAGTAAATGAGATTATTCATTAGTATCAACAAAATTGATTTTTGGTTTAATTAATAATCAATGTCTAGTCTATTATTACAAAAAATTTTAAAAAACAAAATCTAATGTTTTCAAAATATTAAACAAGACAGGAGGTTTAAGGTTTAAAAGGTTCAACCGATATTAGATCGTTATCAAACCAGTTAAAGATTGAATAAAATTAAAAATTATATTTATTTATTGAAAATTTTAAATTTAATTAAAAAAGAGACTATTAAATAAAATTTATTGATTTATAAAAACTTACTAGTTTATGAAAATTGACCAATTAATCAATAAATTGGTCAATTTTAAACAACAAAAATTATTAAACTAAATTAAGCT
The DNA here is from genome assembly GCA_027564395.1 of Erythroxylum ulei. Classification (NCBI taxonomy): domain Eukaryota; kingdom Viridiplantae; phylum Streptophyta; class Magnoliopsida; order Malpighiales; family Erythroxylaceae; genus Erythroxylum; species Erythroxylum ulei. The sequence continues at coordinate 62,890,176 of JANITX010000210.1, forward strand.
AAAAATTGAAAATTAAACCGAAAAGTTAGTCAGTTCAAAGTTTTTTCTTCCGAATATCAGAGGTACGTGGCTGAAAATTAGCCGACAAACAAATATGATCTAAACCAAAGTAAATATGCATCTAGAAAATCTGATACAAACTCTTATATTTAATCAATTTCATAAAAATTGGATAGCCTCTTTTTAAAATGTTTATAATTAGAGGAGTGAAAGTGACCAATGGACCTTTTTACAAATTTTCTTTTCCTTGTCAACTTGTTGACCAAATGATTCTAAAAAATTATTGTTCTATGTCTTAAAAATAATAGAATTGTTTTTAAAAATAATTATTTTTAGGAAAATCCTTTTCCATGTTCATCTCCGACAATCTCTCTTTCCCTTCACTTTCTTCTCCTTTTCAATTCCACATAGTATAAGTAAACCCTTTTACATGTTTTATTATTTAAATTTATTTATTTATTTATGTATTATTAATTGAAATAATTAATTTTAGTTACTTATAGATAAATATAATATATAACATTAACCTCTTTCTGTTTCACTTGCCTTCATTTCTCTCTCCCTCTCTCTGTTTCCCTTTTTAGCAAAGTGATTCCATTGATAAAGCTCCATTTTTTCTCTGTTCTTCTCCATCTCTCTGCAACCGGAGGAGAGAAATCAACATAACAAGCTAAACCCAGATCTGTTTTCCCATCTTTTTCTATATTAGTGAGTGAGGTATGCGATTGATTCCACTTGCTTTTTCTCTGGCTCTGCTAACGTCCAAGTTTTCACCTTCAAATCTTTACTCCCTCATCTACGTGTTTCTGGGTTTTTATGCTGTCTCTTATGTGCGGGTATGTTTTTTGTGTGTGCTTGTATGTGTTAATGTGAATAGGTATGTATGTTGTGTGGGAGCTACTCTGTTTTGTAAGGTAATTATGGTCATGAGTTGCCATGAGATGCAGATCGGAGTGTTTGTGGGTATAACTAATCACAATCTTATGTTCAACTTTTTCTTTTGTTGAATTCATTGGGATTCCTGTGTTCTGTGTACAATGTAATTCAAGTTTTTGGTTTATTTGGATTAGAGTCGCAGCTGTCAAGAGCTTTTCTATCCAACTTCTCTGTTTCTGCTAATGGAATTTGGTTTTTCTATTAGTTTCTTATCCGTGTTTCACTTCTTCTTGAATTTTATATCTGTAAGATCATAACCCAGTCTTTGTTATTGTTATTATAATATTATTTGCTGAAGCTTGATGTCAATTTCCTGCCAAAGTTCTCGTTTTATATCACTGGATGTCATTGGTTGGAGGTTAATCTAATCTTGGTCCAACAACCAACATTTTTTTGGTAGTTGGAAGACATGAGTATCCTGGATATCGACTAAAATTACGAGTTTTTCTAATTTTCAGCTTTGATCTCCAGGTGCCAAACTTCCATGTAATTAATAGACCAGTAGACCATTAGACCATGGCGTTAGGGAAGTATACTAGGATAGAAAATAGAAGACAAACTACAAATTACTGCTCGACAGTGACAATTGTGGTTTTTGTGGGGCTATGCTTGGTTGGGTTGTGGATGATGACATCGTCATCTGTAGTTCCTAGTCCAAAAGTAGATGTTCCCGGTCAGGAAAAAAAGAATGATGTGAAGGAACAAGTGATTGAGAGCAGTGGAACCAATCCTAAGCAGTTTGAGGATAGCCAGGGTGACTTACCTCGTGATGCAACCAAAGGAGACACCAATTCCAATGTTTCACAGGGAGAAAACAAACCGAATGCACAAGAAAATCAAGAGGTAAAGCCTGAGAACTATCCTGAAGTAAAACCAGAGGAGAAGCCAGAGAAACCTGAAGCAAAGCCTGACGAGGGAAGTAATTCTGATAATCAAAATGACAAGACTCAAAGTCAGGAAGGTAATACAGAAGACTTGGATTCTAAGAAACCAGAAGGAGAATTAGGCTCAGAGAATGTAGAGGTGAAATCTGATAATGGAGGAATTAATGTAGCTGGACAGGGAGATTCAGAGGAGAATTCTGCGGAGAACCAATCTGATTCAGGTGATTCTGAGAAAAAATCTACTTCTGATGAGACTGAAAAGAAGTTTGAAACTAATGAGACAGACTCACAATCAAATCAGAATGAGAAGGCAGAGAATGGTCAGATTGAGGAGAAGGTAGACCAAAATGATAACAAGGAGTCAGAGAAAAGCACCGACGGGCAGGTTACCAACAAGACTCCAAATGAGGTATTTCCTCCAGGAGCTCAGTCTGAGCTTTTGAATGAAACCACTGCTCAGACTGGGTCATGGTCAACTCAGGCAGCAGAGTCAAAGAATGAAAAAGAGGCTCAACTATATAACCAAAATAATGGATACAATTGGAAATTGTGCAATGCCACTGCTGGGCCTGATTATATCCCATGTCTTGACAATCTGCAAGCCATTAAAAGTCTCCGAACTACCAAGCACTATGAACATCGAGAGAGGCACTGTCCTCAGGAACCTCCAACCTGCCTAGTTCCTCTTCCTGAAGGATATAGACGTCCAATCAAGTGGCCTATAAGCAGGGAAAAGGTATGGTGATATTAGTTTATAAGCTCATTAACAGCTTTATTTTCTGAGCAATGAATGATACACCATTTTTCTTGCAGATATGGTATTACAATGTTCCTCACACCAAGCTCGCTCAAATTAAGGGGCATCAGAATTGGGTGAAAGTCACTGGTGAATACCTCACTTTTCCTGGTGGTGGAACCCAGTTTAAACGTGGTGCTTTACATTACATTGACTTTATAAATGAGGTGAACTTGGAATTAATGCAATTATCTTTTGAACATTACATATCCATACAAAGCATTCAACTGGCTTGGATAGATTATTTTATTTGCTGTGTATCACATTATCCTACCTGGGTTTGAAGCTGCAATCTCAGATTTGAAACTAGGTCTACGTACTCATCATTTATAGGTTAGTGTTGTTGGGTATGCATTATAATCAAACTAAGATCAATCATCGATTTTATGATAAATTACTAATTAACGGATTGAACCAACTAACTGAGAAGCTGGTTTTCCATGGTTGAGTTTTCTCCTCTATGTACATTCCTTTATGTTGATCATTACTGTCTATTCATGTACTTCTTGACTTAAGGGATAATTCTTATTGAGATGTCTGTTTCTTCAGGCTGTCCCTGAAATTGCTTGGGGAAAGCGCTCCCGTGTAATCTTGGATGTTGGGTGTGGAGTTGCAAGCTTTGGAGGCTTTCTTTTTGACAGAAACGTACTCACGATGTCATTTGCGCCTAAGGATGAACATGAAGCACAAGTGCAATTCGCCCTTGAAAGAGGGATTCCTGGTATATCTGCAGTGATGGGCACGAAGAGACTTCCCTTTCCAGGCACCGTATTTGATGTTGTACACTGTGCACGCTGCAGGGTCCCATGGCATATTGAAGGTAAGGGCATCTCTTTTCATCTTTTTATGTTATATGATGATTAACATGTTCAGATTATGATTTTTGTTTGATTGAATTCCCCAACTTGCTGTTAATCATAAATCACAGTTGTTTAAAGTAATTCATTATATCTTTTGCATATATTTGTCTTTCAAGTGCAGCATATAAATGCAGCATACTTGGAGGTGGTAAACTTGTTCCTAACCTCATTTCTTGTATGTCTTTTGATAATTTATACATACAGGTGGCAAGCTTCTTCTGGAGCTGAACCGTGTGCTGCGACCAGGTGGATTCTTTGTGTGGTCTGCTACTCCTGTCTATCTGAAGCTCGCCGAAGATGTTGAAATCTGGAAAGGTAGGTGCTATTGCACAGGAACATGTCTATTACACGGGGTATCTAATATGTTGGTTTAACTCATGCACTTCATGGAAACTTTTGCAGCCATGACCGAACTTACAAAAGCCATGTGCTGGGAAGTTGTGTCTATTACTAAGGATAAGGTTAATAAAGTAGGTATAGCTACATACAGGAAGCCTGTCTCTAATGACTGCTATGAGAAAAGATCAGAACAACAGCCTCCCATCTGTGAAGCATCTGATGATCCTAATGCAGCATGGTATTCTTTGTTCTTATCTGACAGATAATAATTTCATCGTTCTTCTATATTTAATCTTCTGCTAGATATTTCTGTTGTGACTGCTTCATTTCCATGTCCTTAAAGATATTGAGAGTAAATGTGTAACATTAAGATCCATTTGTTTCTAAATCTATCTTGAAAAGAAAAAAAGAAATTATGGGAAAGCACAAGAGTTTGCAACTTAAAGAAAACGCTCTAATTTCATTCCTAAAACAAGTTTCCCATAACCTCGTAGTGTCCATCATCTGTCAGTTCTAAAACATGAGTTGTTAACTTCTGTCCCCTTCATAGGAATGTGCCACTGCAAGTTTGCATGCACAAGATACCATTGGATTCTCAGCAAAGAGGGTCTCAATGGCCAGAGCAATGGCCCATTAGACTGGAAAAAGCACCTTATTGGATGCTGAGTTCGCAAGTTGGAGTTTATGGTAAACCAGCATCAGAGGATTTTGCTGCAGACTATGAGCACTGGAAGCGGGTCGTGTCCAAATCATACCTAAATGGGATGGGAATAAACTGGTCAACAGTGAGAAATGTCATGGACATGAGATCTGTCTATGGAGGGTAAGCAAAGTCTTCTGGTTCCTACTGGAAAGAGTTTTAATTGTTTGAAGTCTCCTGCCTCTTCTTTTCTGTCTGCTGATGCTTAAGATCCTACATCCTTAGTAGTCTGTGATACGAGCTTGGCTTGTTGCAACCATTGTAAATTCTTCAATCTGTTCGGGAAATGTTTATGATAGTATTGAGAGTATTATAATTTCCACATGAAGGGCAGTAGTCTTGTTATTTTTTGATCATCAAGGGTTTGAATTAGAAATTCATATAATCTTTAGAAAATGTTTCTCCGTCTTCTCCTCAATATCTGATATCTGCATTATGCTTGCAGTTTTGCTGCAGCTTTGAAGGATTTGGATGTGTGGGTTATGAATGTAATTACAGTGGACTCTCCTGATACTCTGCCTATAATTTATGAACGTGGTCTTTTTGGTATCTATCATGATTGGTGTGAATCATTTAGCACCTACCCTAGATCTTATGATCTTCTTCATGCGGACCATCTTTTCTCCAAAGTTAAAAAGAGGTGTGTACTCGAAATATATTCTCAATTTCTATTTCTAGCATTGGCCGCAGGACACACTATACGATTTCTGTATCAAATGAAGCCTAACGTTCAAATGGTTGATGGCTCTCGTAGGTGTAACTTAGTTGCCGTGGTTGCGGAGGTTGATCGGATTCTCAGGCCAGAAGGAAAGCTGATTGTCCGTGACAATGTTGAGACAATTAATGAGCTGGAGAAATTGGTGAGGTCTATGCAATGGGAGATCCGGCTGACCTATTCCAAGGACAAAGAGGGATTGCTCTGCGTGCAAAAGTCCATGTGGCGTCCCAAAGAGTGGGAAACAATTACATATGCTATTGCTAAAACATGACTACAATGGCCATTTTATTGAGGCCTGCCTTGCCATGAGATTAGATTTCCTTACTTGAAAAGTTGCTACTTGCAACTCGTGATAACTGTATTTCCACGTTAGCTGATGTACCATGCCAAGTAGGTTCTTTTCTTCTTCATCTTGGGCTTAGCGTCATAGTTTTCAGTATCAGTTGATACTGTTATTTATTGTCCAAGAGTGAATTATATTCTTCAAGTGTAAAGTCCATTTTCAAAATCTGGACGAACATCCTCAGATGAGTTCTCATTGTATCATGTTTCTCCGAACATGTTTTGCTCTATTCTTAACGAAGAAGGCTTGTGCCTGCACCTTCTCTCAATGTTCTCCACCTTGCAAGATGCAGTAGTAATCGTGCAGGTTCTGTTTTGGGAATACAATGCCAGAATCCTGATGCTGGAGAAGCTTTATGTATCAGAATCATAATCTTGTGTACTTAGTTCATGGCATTGTAACACATTTCATGTTTTTGCTTATTCGGAACTCGTTTGACTCCTTTCCTTGACGCTGTATATAGAATTTCTACATGTTATGTTGGTAGGTAGAAGTTTCCTGGTAATGTTTAGTACTTGGAAAGTTCTATGAAAGGATTGACATGCCTGATTGAATGTGAGTTAGCATTATGATAATCTGGTGATATTCTGCAGAATTTGCAGGTTGTTTCTTATGATCTCAAGGAAATGTTTCAAATTGTTATTATCCAACAATTTGTTTATAATGACTTCCAAAACCCAAAAACAAACTTCAGACAGGTTTTCAGATTTACAGTCACTCAATACATCAACACTTGATATAATGCCAATTGAATCACGTCTACCAGTACTATGAATTTCTTATAGTATCTGTCCGTACCAGCCAAGATACGATACATAACAGTGTGAAATGCTGAAAAATATTGAATCAAATTTGTAAATTAGGAAAAAATCAAATGGTTAAATTGAAAAAGGTTCAAGAACTATTTAAAGGATGAAACTTTGGAGGGGTATATGATTTTGCAGCAAGTAAACTGTCCAGTGTCTACCAAGAGCTTTTCTCTGTTCTTCTGTCAAAACACATGTTATTAATTCGCTATCTCATTAAATGATTTATTCCAAACAACACGTAAATTATAAATTATTACATGCACTCGACAATTTATCAGTTAAACTGAAAAAGAGAGTTGCTGATTTTTGCTTTTTTTGGTTGCTTATTACTATTAGGCATGGAAGTAGTTACATAGAGAGGTCATAATGCAGTCAAGACATGGCACAGAATCATCAAACCGCGTCCAAGATGACAGGAAGAAGTTAGTTAAATTATCGTACCCTTCTCACATAGAGCGAGTCCCTTGGAACTCGAAACAACCTATTATCAGTATGGTCTTGTTGTCCTCTCCTCTTCACTTGCCTACTTTCATGCTCTTCTTTCCTTCATTTCAGTCCATAAAATAACCTTTTAAAACATTAATCAAAACCCCAAAAAACAGATAATCTCGGCAATCTTAACATCAACAACATAAATCCAAACAAAGGGTGTTGTCAGTTAGATTCAAAAGATAGAAACTTGAGATGGAGAATGAGAGCCATGGAAGTGTGCCAAATGGAGGTAGCCCTGAAAGTCCATGCTTAAAGAGCAGTAACAGCACCAACAACAATAACAAAGAACAAGATCGTTTTCTTCCTATAGCCAACGTTGGCAGAATAATGAAGAAGGTGATCCCAGGAAATGGGAAGATCTCAAAAGATGCAAAAGAGACAGTCCAAGAATGTGTGTCGGAATTCATCAGCTTCGTCACCGGAGAGGCATCTGATAAATGTCAAAGAGAGAAGAGGAAGACCATCAATGGAGATGACATTATCTGGGCCATTACAACTCTTGGTTTTGAAGATTATGTTGCTCCTCTTAAACTCTATCTCAGCAAGTACAGAGAGAATGAAGAGAACATCCCCAAGCAACAAAGAACAGAACAAAGGTTACAACAACAAAACCATCATCATCATCATCATCAACAACAACAACAACAAGAACATGAGCAAAATATATCACCTTACAGTACTGTATATTCTTCTACCAGTCTCATGTCTCAGCCATCTTTTGTTGCCACTGATCCAACTTTTTCTTTAAATTTTTCCCCTAGTACTACCATTCAGAAACAATTGCAGCAACAAGACCAAATTGATTCCGTCAGGCACTGGTAAGAAAAACGAAACACCAGCCTGCCAGAAAAAGAAAAAAGAAGAAAAATATTAGATATTGCATGTTCTTAATTTTTTTTTTTTGATTGTTCCAGCGATTCTACACAAATATTTTTGAATATATCATATATAGATATATACAAGATATCTTCCATGTAACCATACCTACATATATACTTATTCTTTGTTTTAGCCTATATCAGATAGTTGTATTCTGCACAAATGTAAATAACAGGCTCTCAATATACATGTGAACATGATGATATCATCTTCTGCTTATTCATTGGCACTGATACACTTTTCTTCATTGATTTGATAAAGAAAAAACTACTCATCATCAAAGATTTCTGGGAATTTTGATATACCCTTTTGAACTATTATTCTGAAGTTTCAAAGGGTCTTAATTACTTACAATCATGTCATAAGAATTCTCCTTTTTTTTTTTTCTTACTAAGTTGAGCATTAGGATAGATGACTAAATTCATCTTGATCCTTGTTTTGAATTCAAGCATAAAATTTTATTTTAGTGTGGTTTCTGTAACTTTTTGCTCTAGATCATTGATAGTTAGATTGTAACGTATTTGCAAATGTGGAAAATTGTAAATGCTGTCCAATTGCAAGTTTTGGTTATGATGATTGAACAAGAGTGAAGATTATCTTCTGTACAGCTCCAAACTTCTTGTGTCCTTATAGTTGATGCTGCAATTGACAATTATCATGTTCATTGTAACCATGGTGGATTGACAAGTTCTTGGAAAATTTTTCTATACAATAACTTTGCATTTCCGTCTTGTGAATTGATTCCTGAATCTCTCTAACTTTCACAAATGGCTACGCCACCAGGAGTCCTGAAAGACACCAACAGC
>JANITX010000210.1:62912496-62923891 GCA_027564395.1 Erythroxylum ulei
ACCATTGGGTTATAGAAGAGAAGCAATTATTAATGGGAGTAAATAAAAAGTGAAATTATGTGTGAATTTGAGATAGAGACCGATAAGGAGAGAGAGAGAGAGAGAGAGAGAAGGGGGGGGGGGAGTGTTCTGGTACGGTGGCGAGGAGGAGAGATTTTGCATGGACGCGAGGAGGTTGAGTCGTTCACTATTGGATGCGTATGGTGGGAGCCACTTCCACGCACGTTTTGGGGCGTAATTCCACTCCCCCTCCTCGTGTAGAGATTGGATTAGAAAGATGCAGATTCTTACGAACCCGTAAACCCCTAACGGAAAACGTCACAGGGCACACTCGCGGGTATGGTGAACAGCCGCACGTGTGTAAAATTAAAAGAAAAGGTGTGAAAATGGAAGCGGGAAAACGTTGTGGGGTCCACATATAAAGGCTAAAAGACTGCTTCAAAGTTGCACCAGAAAACGATCGGCACCTTCTCCCCGCCTCAGCGTTTATCGGCGTCGTTTGTACTTTGTAGCCAGAACTTAACCACAGAATACGGACACGTGTCCTCCTCCCCCTCGTCAATTGCATACCATAAGATAGTACTAAACCACAGATCGAGCGTTACGATTATTTAAGTTTAATTGCGTTACGGTTAGTTTACACGCTATTTTATAACTTGGCCTGTTAATTACTTAACACGGAATAATGAACTTACATTTGTCATGTCCAATTTCAAAACCAATAGAGTAATTAGCATCAAATAGAAAAGTATGTGTTACGTGTAACGTTAGTAATGTTATTAAGAACTAATCCAACGAGCTCGATCAAAAATATCAAGTAATTCTAGTTCATTACTTAGGCCACACACCACAGTCAAGACAAGTCATAAGACGCAAAGGCAAAGGTGCTTTGTTTTGACGCACCGCCAATATCATCGCCGTCTTTACTATAAAAACCAAAGGCCTCTACTTGTAAAGGCTTTCAAACTCTAGAAGACGCTTTATTAACAAATGGCCGATTCCGCTACGTCGGTGCCAGAGACCAAACCTACAGAGGTCAAGAGATCATGGGGAGACGAGGTAGAAGAGGAAGAGGAAAATCCAAGCCTCGATGATGAGAACAAATCTGAAGATAAAGCCGTGTCTCAGTTGAAAGTTGACGAATTGAGTATCGCCGATGAGAAGAAGGTTAATAAGTTTCTCGATGACCCAGACGACTCAAGGATACGAGCTGTAAGATTTTCTCTTCTTTTTGCTTTTGTTTTTCTCTCTTATTTTGCAAATTGTAGTTAGTGAATATGCAAAATTGTTGTTTGGGTTTGTATTATAGAATGATGGATTTTGATCATCTGGGTGTGACAGCTTTTTCTTCTTCTCAAAATTCTTTTATTTGCATACGTGAAATTATTAGTTTTAAATATGAGCAACTATGAGACCTTAATTTGTTTTTTCTTTGCACTCATACATGTAGCTAGGTTGAATGGCCTCTCAGTTCGAAAGAGAATAGCACAACAAGTAACGTGCTTATATGATACATTAATTCTAGGCGGCATACTTTGTAGAGAAAGGTCATAAAAATGATAACCAAAGTAGGTCTTAGTAATCAAGTTGGAATAATAACGAGAATTAAATACATCACAGCAAAATATTGCTCTTGGAGATAATGGTAGTTGAAGTTTGTTGGATCGTCGCATTTAATAAATATGAGATTCATGGAACATAAGCGTTAGGATTTAGCACCATGTGAATTCCATGGCAACTAATTTGTCTTTTTAGTGTTAAATTAAAGAGTCCTTGTATTAGCTAAGCGATGGATTCACTGCTATAATGTATGAAAGCTGCATATGACTGAAACACATTTGGTAAGAGGTCATTACAAATTGAACATTGTGGAACTTGAGATACAGTTCCGATATAATTAGAATTGTTTAAATAAAATTTTTAATTATATTTATTTAATTGAATTAATGACTGAAGAACACACCAGTCTAAATATAGATGGTAATTTTCCTTATACAGTTTAGATGCTGGCACATAAACATTAAAACCTATAATTGATGCTTACCCTTTTCAAAAATTTTCTCAAACCTGATAGTAGGTACTAATAAGCAGGTTCAATGGTTTAAAATTCACTTTACTTATCCTGAAATTGCATAACTTAGCATACAAACGCGTGGACAATGAAAGTTTCTTTTGGAATGGCTAGATTATGAATTTCTAGAAGCTTTGAGCTCGTACAACAAATGCTAGAGTTTCTTTTGATTGATTTTTTTTTTTGGGGCATAGGTTACCGCTGGTGATACTCCCTACAGTTCAGCAGCAACATTTGAAGAGTTAAACTTGTCACCCGAGCTGTTAAAGGGTTTATATGTGGAGATGAAATTTCAGAAACCAAGTAAAATCCAGGCGATTAGTCTTCCCATGATCTTGACTCCTCCTTACAAAAATTTGGTAGCACAAGCTCATAATGGTTCTGGTAAAACCACCTGCTTTGTTCTTGGTATGTTGAGTCGGATTGATCCACAACTCAAGAGAACACAAGCCCTTTGTATTTGTCCTACAAGAGAGTTATCAATTCAGGTGAGGGTTTTATTCCCACTTTCTCTTGCATACAATTCTTTTGATTGTTTTCCTTTTCATGATAGAGGGCCACAGAAGGGCACCTTTTAATAATTGTGGGAATGTAATATATGTCACAGTTTGTCTTGGAAACTGTTGCTCATGCTTAGGTTCTAAATAACACACCTGCTTATCCATCGGAGATTGTCAAGTGACTAAACTTCAAAAAAATGCTTATTCTGCAAGAAGAATATTTGTTGCATTGATGTTTTTATATCCCTTCTTTCAGATGGCAATTTTTTTTCAGTTCTGAGAATTGTTGAAGCTTGAGCCGTTAATCTGAAACCTAAGATTGTGGGTTAATGGTAACAAATGTTCCTTGCAGAATTTAGAAGTTCTTCAGAAAATGGGAGTTTACACTCAAATAACTTCTGAATGTGCTGTACCTATGGACAATACAAGTGGAGAAAGATCCAAGTTTCGTCCACCCATTTTTGCACATGTAGTGATTGGCACTCCTGGTACAGTTAAGAGACTAATGTCTTTGAGGAAATTGAGTGTTACTGATTTGAAGATTCTTGTTTTTGATGAGGCTGATCACATGCTGTCCAAGGTACGTATATTACTATACTCATTTAACTCATTAAATTTTTGATTTGGTTCTTATGTATATTACTTATTATAATTGGTTTTTTTTTTGGGTTGCTCGGCACTTATATTTCTCTTTCAGTTAAATTTGACCATTGATGGGACAACTAAATTGAAAGATATTGGTGATACATAGTGTTTGAGGCTTACTGTTTTAATTGGCTATGTTTCTTTATATTTTTGTTATGCTTTTAGATTTTTTCTGCAAAGGAACAATCGATGTTAATAAATCTGGGTCCTATTCCTCCCTGACCACATTGAAGTGTCTTATGTACTAGATTGGTTTACTATCACAATTAGTTTATATAAATGTAATGCTAAGCAGGTACTATCACAATTAGTTTATATAAATGTAAAGCTAAGCAGATACTATCACAACTAATTGCTACCACAAATTTATATCAGTCATATTTTTAACTGTGACGTTGATTTTAAGCATCAATATGCTGTAAATGCCATGTGCTAGGGAAGTGTCTGCCAATTTGTTCCTGCTACCTCGATTGGTTTTGGATTTCTCTACCGATTGCATATTTTGTTGTTAATTAAGATTCAATTGATGCAGGATGGGTTTCAAGATGACTCCATGAAGATAATGAAGGATATAGAGAAGTCCAATACTAAGTGTCAGGTTTGTTGAGCTCCCAACATAATAAGATATATTTCTTTGTTGACATATTCCCAAATTATCTGATGCAAATGTTTCCTTATTGTTGAGACATTTACCAAAAACAAAAGAGGAAAAAGAATATGCATAGAGAACAATGAATGGAAGAGGCAAGAGCTGATCATTTATGTGTGTAAATTACAATTCTGAGTCTGTGACTTGTTTCTAGGTTCTTCTTTTCTCTGCAACATTCGATGAGGCTGTCAAGAACTTTGTGTTGAAGACTGTTAAAGATTTCAATCAACTTTTTGTGAAGAAGGAAGAACTTTCACTGGAGTCTGTAAAGCAATATAAAGTAAATTGTCCTGATGAGCTTTCCAAAATTCTTGTGATAAAAGATAGAATCCTTGAATTTGGAGAGAACTTGGGACAAACCATCATATTTGTGAACTCAAAACGTAGTGCTAGTATGTTGCACAAGGCACTTGTTAATTTGGGCTATGAGGTCACAACAATACATGGTGCCCTTACTCGTGAAGACCGGGACAAGATAGTTAAAGAGTTCAAGGATGGACTTACGCAAGTTCTCATATCAACTGACCTTCTTGCTCGAGGTTTTGACCAAAGACAGGTACATTTTCTAGTGTTCCAGATGGCTGTAGTATGAATTTGTAATTTTGTTGCTTAAACTGACAATTACAGATATCATCACTCATATGCAGGTTAATTTGGTGATCAATTTTGATCTGCCTGTGAAGTATGAAACTCCTGATGAGCCTCACTATGAGGTGTACTTGCACAGGATTGGTAGAGCTGGACGATTTGGTAGTAAAGGCAAGTTTTTTTAATTAAAAAAAAACTATGGTTACTACAAACCTCTATATATTTGATAATGGGACTTCTAGATACGATGCTCGAAGTTTTCTTTTTCGTCTGCTTCTTTTTATATGTTCTGTATGGCCTGAGAAACGAAGTGGTATTATTTCTTTCTAGTAAATTATTTGATTAAAAATGGTTCGTTGGATCCTGCAGGTGCAGTTTTCAATTTCTTAATGACTGATGAGGACCACATGATCATGCGGAAGATTGAGAAATATTTTGACATTCATGTGACCGAGGTAATGTTGAAATCTTGCCATGGTTTATTGAATGTTTCTTTTATTGTTTCTTTTTGAATATGGAGAGGTGAAATAGATTCTCTACGATCTTGCTGTAGAACTGGATTTTGATGATGTTTCCTATTTCAATCCATGTTTCGAGTTTTTTGTCATGTTTCTTGTTTTTTCCCTAAAAGTTGTACATATGATCTTAGTCAAAACTTTATGGTATCATGGCATAATTTTCTTTTACTTCTGGTGTAATTCAGGTATCTTCATGGAACAGCGATGAAGACTTCAAGGTTGCTCTCAGGGCAGCTGGGTTGGTCTGAGGTTAATTTAGAGCTAAGCAGAGAACCATTAGAGAATGGATAAATATATATATATATATATATTTTTTGGGATCTCGCGTCACTTGTGATATGGACTTTCGTGCAACAAGCAGAATCGACATTTAGTCAAGTGTGTGGAATCCGATTCGGAATCTAAGTGTTGCACGCGTAAGAGTGGATTGACGTATTCCTGGTGCTGTACGCAATGTAAAGTAGGTTGAAGCAGAAAAGTGGTGTACTTTCACCCGTTTAAGAAGTCTTAAGGGAGATATGTTTAATAGAATTGGCAAAATGTGCCACTTGGACCTTAACTTTTATATCATAATTTAATTTATTTGTTAATGTAAATTTAATTTAGATTTTTAACATTTAGTAAGTTCTTAAATTGATGATATTTTAAAATTTCGTTAAGTTTTATTTATGTAGATTTTTTAATTTATTAGGTGTTTATTATTATCAATATGTCATTTCTATTAATAAAATTAGAATATGCCATCTGTAAACAGAGAGAGACAATGTTATCTATGTATTTTTTATTAAATACAAAGTACATATATATACGCTAGAAAATATAATAAGGTAATATATAATCTAAGGTCAAAATTAAAGACGACTTTGATTTGACGATGTGTCAAAGTCACATATACGGCAGGCCCATGAAAAATATTATTGTGACCGATTTGGATAACAACGTAATGATCACATTGCAAAATAGTAGGAGAAGAGCGTACAATGCTCATATCTTAAGAGTGATCGTCGAAGTTAAAGAAGTTCAGAGACAGTGTCAGTAAGAATTTGATATTTAGCTTTAGTACTAAACTGAAAATTAACTATTTGTTTGTTACTTAATGAGGAAATTAAAGAATCGCCTAGAAGGAAAAAATAGTTGGTCATTGAGCGATGGTCCATAGGATCATTAGCTCAATCAATATTGGAATAAGTTCTCAATTCAAGAGGGGAAGAACTAGGGAAGTGTAGACCATGAAATCGAGTAATTTTGTCGTAGCAAAAAATATGAAGAATAACGGCAAAATGAAAGGTGCAAGAAGACGAGTATACAAATCTCCCAACTAGCCGGCAATAAAGATCATCATCACGAAGAGGGGTCCATAACATAGAAGTTGGCATTATCCTTAATTAGAGTACTCACTATTTTCTTATCAATAATGTCCAGATGAATAACATCTTAAGAGCAAGGAAATAATTAAGATGTCCAAGATATTTTATTTTAAATTGAGTGCTGAGAAAGGATATGAGATTATTGATGTCTTGTAAATCACTGCTAGTAATTATCATATCATTTACATAAAGAAGAAAGAGAATGCATCCCATATCATTGTAACTAATGGAAAAAGTATGATCATATAGACTAGAGTGAAAACCAATCTGATTAATAGTTGAGATGAACTTAGCAAACCACTCAAAAGACTTGCTTTAAGCCATATAGATCTTTTCAAAGACGACAAACCGATACAAATATTTCCTCATAATCAATAAAACCCTTAGCTACAAAGTGAGCCTTGTATTGTTCTATAAATCTATCAACTTTAGTCTTAATTTTGTAAACCTAATTACATTCAATAACATACTTGTCTGGTAGTAAATTAATTAAATCCCAAGTTTGAGTGCTTTTAAGAGTTTTTAGTTCTTCTTTCATTACTTTCAATTAAAGAGGGTTAGTATTAGTTTTGTTATAAGCATTAAGAAGTAATAGCAACATAACAAGGATAATCAAGAAGAATAACATTGGGTTTTCTTATTTGAGTCGGAAGAGGAGGAATAGGAGATGATGAAGACAGCAACATAAGGAGATGGAGAAGAGCTAGTGATAGAATCCATAATAGGAAGGAATTCACTAGAAGTAATGGAATATGAATTGACACTGATGGTCTTACAAAATAATTATTAGGAAAATAATATAGGGATCAGTTAGAAAGATAGGAGTATATTAAGCAAGAAAAGATGATAAAGTAAAGAACATCTTATATTCCTGTAATTAGAAATGATGGGAAATTTGAAAGCATATTGAAATAGGATCAAAATACCTATAATCCTTATGTTCAACACAATACCCTATCAAAAAACAAAATTTGGTTCGGGGTTCCAGTTCTGTATATTCATGAGGATGGAGAAGTATAAAGCAAACACGTTTAAAGGCACAGAGAGTGATACGCTCATATTTTCACATATGTTTAGGACTTAATTCATAGTCTTTTACATTCATTTTAGGTTTATCTATGGCTGGTTTATCATGTTTATGTTGGATGCATTTTCTCATTAGAATTAATGACAGTTTCCCTTAATTTCTGGATTAATTATTGGGTTTTACATATATTTTACCCACTAATTTGTTTAGTTCTCTTGAATCTGCGTTTATAATGGGTCTTGTTTAATTTGTAGGAAATACACTTTTTTAATTGAAAAAAAGACCACGACAACAATTAATTGGAGGAAGGAGAGTCAAGGTAAAACGATGCAGTAGAGAGAGCTGAAACAATCCTAGCAAGAGCAATCCAAAACGGCAAGCCCCAAGGAGAAAACGAAAATAACGCTACACAAGAGTCTTGCTACAGTAGAGGCACAAACAGGAGAGCTACAGTGGAAAAATGAAAACAACGCAGGAGGCACCACGTAGACACAAACATCACGCATAATAAGAGTGGAGCAATAAAATTAAAGAGGTTGGTGAGAGAGGAGAGTACGTTGGCAGCTAGTGAATGAAAAGAGAAAAAAACGTTAAAACAAGAGATTAGAAAATGGGAGGGTAACGTGGAGTAGCTGGTGAAAATAGCAAGGAAGAAACGTGGAGCTGAAAAAGAAAACCAGCAGAGGAAGGCTACATGCAGTTAAGGAGAGATGTTGGCAGCTGGTGGGTTTTAAAGAAAACAGGGAGGAATTAACGCAAGAGCCCCACCAAGCATTAACGCTGCTTTCTTGACACACACAAACTCTTTTCTACTAAGTAAGAGGAAGGATGTTAAGTCATTTAAATTGCACTTATTTTGAGCGTAATTAGTGTTAAGGTATTGAAATTATTACCCGAATTTAATGGAATTGTTCTATAATTGTTTACAGATGGTTTTCAATACTCTAAGGATGCAAAAGGACCAAAAAGGCGCAAAAGAAAGAAAGAAATACGAAATCCCCAATCTAGACGAAATTCAAAGATTAGGCGTGGGCATGCTTAAGGACAGAATCCTAAATCTGCAGATTTTCCAGAATTGGATTCCAATTAAAACACAAATCGTCCAAGATCCTTTTGCCCTCTTTTCAAGAAGTTTCCCACTTAAATTAGAAGACTACCTAATCTGGACAAAATCAAATCAAGATAATGAAAAGATTCACTACAAAGAGGAAGCCTATAGTTGCCGTACATATATATCCATGTATTGGGGGAGGAGGCTGTCGTGAATTAGATTAGGGTAGATTAGGTTAGGTTTTCTCTTCTTGGTGGCTGCCGCAGCTTGTTGATCTGCTGGCTTTTCTAGTTTATATCTTCTGCACTTCTCAAGTAGGCAATCGTAGAATTAGCTTAGGTTTTATAATAGGTTATGTAGGTTTTGGGGGCTGCACTTTCTGCCCTTATTTTCTTTATGTTTTCTGCACTTTTTAGATAGGATTTTCGTAGCTTTCTTTTAAAAACCAGGTATGGAGACTATTTGTTTTGTTATTTCTTTTGATTTCAATACAAGTATGAGTAGTTACTTTTCTTATCTTGGTTGAGGGATCCATGTTACATGTTATTTTGGTGAGATTATTTGGATGTTTTTCATGATTGTTAATGAACATTGGATATTTTCAGATCTGTCTTTTTAATTGGATTTGTTGGTTTCTAGGAGCGCTACTAGAGATTAATTGATTCAACCGCTAGGTTAACGAAATATGACGTTCAGTTTCGGTAATCATAAGTAGCAATTAGGATTAACCTCTCTACGTTAGAGTCGGAAAATTCTAAGAAGATATTCGCTTGATTGATTGCATGTCGTACATGTTTATCACTTGTCATTGGTTCTTGATTCTTAATGCTATTATTCAATTTACCTATGATCATATCTAGGTTATTGTTTAATAAGATTGCTAGAATACATGTTTCTAGTCATTACACTTAAGAGAAGTTCCTCCAATGGATGTTTATTAATAATTGTAATTTTACGTCGAGGATCTATAATAGCATGATAATATCGGTGACCGAAACCAAGGTATTTTTCTATTTAATTTTCAGATTTAATTATTATTTCAATATGTGATTTTTTTCTTTTATTTTATATAATTGTTGTGACAAAATCTCCCTTTCTATTTTGTCTGAATTAGCTAACTTTTACCGTTAAAGATTCCTCGTGGGAATGATATCCGCTTACCATTACTACATTAATTTATTTTAATAGAAATGATTTCTTTTATATTTAGTTGCAGACGACAATATCACCACGTTGATATTCTTCGTGTCTGATTCTTGACCACCGTGTCGCTGATCCCTTCTTAGAGAAGGCAAACGTAACATCTGGAATAAAGATTTCAAACCACAATCATTACAACAGAGATTTAATGGATAAATGAGTAATAACTTAATTGAAACAGAGTAATTGAAACAAAAAAAATGATGCGTAAAATCTGAAGAAGCTGAAAAATACACAATTTTGGAAGTTAGAGTGAAATATATTAAAAAGAAATAGCAATAAGTTATTTTTGTCCTTTTATTTGTATCCATTTTTAATCACTTTTTCTTTTTTATTAGAAAACTAAGTGATGTTTAATTAAGGTATACTCTTTTTATTTTACTATGTGAAACAATGTTGAAAAAAGTCAATCGATTATAAAAACTTTAAACCGTTTAATTTTTTAGTTTATTTTTTTAATTTTTAACTCAAATTTTTAAAATAATATTTGATGTTAAAAACTATTCAGTTTAATAATTAATCAATCAATTTTGTAAATTAATAAGACCAAAATAAATAAATTTATTTTGAATTAAATTTTAAATTATTTCCTTTCAGTCATATTTTAAATTCTTTATTTTTGTTTAATCTTTAGACTGTCCAATATCAATTTGATCTTTTAAACGTTATATATCTGATTTTTAAAATCAAGAGATATTGAAAATTAATTTTAAGATATTAATTAAAATTAAAAATATTAACAACAATAATAAAAAATTTTGTTATGCAATGTTTTCCATAAATAAATTCATACTACAATCAAATGTTTTTTTTTTAATGCTAAGATTATATATAAGATAATCAAATTGATCTAATTTGAGTATTGAAATAATACTAACACCCTGCTTGGAAAGCAAGGAATTGAATTCAATTCACTTGTTTGGAACACTTTTTTTAACATGAATTCAACCCATGTGTGAGTTGAAATCCATCTGTCTATGTAAATTGAATTCACGCCACAAAACACGTGAACTGAAATCTCAGAGCAGTTGAAGCCCTATTCTCGTCTTCTTCCAGCAACAGCCGACCCTCTTCTCCTCTTCTCCCAGCAACGACCGACCCTCTTCTCAGACACACCAGCAGAGCAGACCGCCATCGCCGACGGACCAGCAGAGCAAACCGGACGGCGCACCAGTAGCCTCCCTTTCGTCCACACAACACCTCCTCTGCCTCCTTTTCCTAGCTCTCACTTTTATCCTAAAGGTATTATTCGTTGCTTCAGCTGTTGTATTATTGATTCTGGTGGTGCTTGAGACATGAGTATTGTGTGCTGTTCATGTTTAATGACCTAAGACAGAGTAGGATTATTGTGTGTAATTTTCTATGATAAACAACTTCAGTGTCATGGCAACACAAATTACTGAAAAACATAAAATGAATGATCTACATCAAGATCTGCTGAAACCCACCAATGCGCCAAGCTATATCATGAATCATAACACCCTTTGATAGCTAGCAGAGTATTGATCCATTTCGTGAACTCGACTTTGTTTGGTACTTTCATTTCTTATATACATTGTTTTTCATGATTCTGAGAGATGCTTATCTTCATCAGAGAAATGGAAGTTAGTTGTAACTGCAAAATCACCTTTGTAAACTTTCAGTACGCACAAGTTAAAATTGCAGCAATCAAGAAGTTGACTATCAATTATCATCATTAATTCCCTTTGCCAAGTAGAGGTCTAGCCTTTTTTACATCAAGTTCTCATGTTCCAAAACGAACCAAAGAAGCTTAATATT
>JANITX010000210.1:63032560-63045075 GCA_027564395.1 Erythroxylum ulei
ATGCATTTTCCCAATTTCTCACAAAATTTTCACAATTCACAATTCTAGCCTCATCAAGGGTAACGGGATGTTACACCCTTCGTAGAGAAGGCAAAACGTAACATCTGGTATAAAGATTTCAAGCCACAATCATTACAACAGAGAAAGCAAATGTGGACTAAAAAGTTTGCCCATTGCCCATGTGAACTTTGACATGGGGATAAACACTTTCTCTTCCTCAACATTTGAATGAAATAGTAACAGAACTCTCTCTTTTCCTTAATCTTCCAGAAATTGGAGGACTTGAGATAAAATTTATTTGTCTAGTTGGACCATAAGAACTCTTTAATTATAAGTAAGCTGATCCTTTTTTATTTTAGCACCTTTGGAGTTAACATAAGAACTCTTTGTTGATCTTTTTAACAAGGAATAAGTGTGGACTCTAATATATACGAAGGCTTCCCAAAACTGAAGAGACAAGAACAAGACTTCTACATAAAACAAAGCCTTGTTTTGCCAAGCATTGATTCTATTTTTATACCTTTCCAAAATTGGAAGAAAATCCTGGTATCTTAGCTTTTTGGAAGAGATGGGAACACCAAGATATTTAAAAGGGAGAGGCTAAACATTCAATCCTATCAGCATCCTTAATCTAGCTATGGATTTAACATCTAAAGATAAGTATAGCATGCTTTTGTGTTTAAGCATTTTTCTTAATTATGATGATAATTAAGATAAAAGTTATAAGATTTAAACAAGTGTTTACTGTAGAGAATCTTGTTGAATTCTTTTATTAAGCTTCTATCTTATTAATAAGATTTATATCATATCATATGGTGATATGATATAAGATAGATAAATGATTGGTTTAGTGTAAGTGGAAGATTGTTAGTTTATGGCCTATAACCAATCGATTGATTATAGTTTAATGACAAAATAATTTAAATGAATTTTTTTATCTTATACATGTTTAGATGTATACGATAAAATCCATGAGATAATTATACATTGCAAAAAAAAATTATAATGAAATTATAATTATAAAATTCATATTGCATTTATTATTATCCCTAAATTGTTCCTAGTAGCTATTCTATTAAGATTGGACATTAATAAAATGTAAAAAGACTTACCCACATTATGTTTTTTTCTTATGAAGGAAGTTGTCGATTTTATTGATTAAAGTATGAAAATACTTAAACAAACGTGTGGGTGCTTGTTAGAGAACAAGTTAACTGAACTAACCTAATATGAGAAATCCACTTGAAACATTACTTGTATGTTTATGAAAATTCTCATTGTAATGATTGTATGAGTGATCCTTTGACTTTAAGGTCTCCAAAGTTATCTTGTATACGAATTGCTATATTTTGATACTACTTATGACCTATTATAATCATAGGTCATTTAATCGGTAGTCATGAGATGTAGCGTGAACTATATGGAGGTAGCTGTTTAATCTAGATATGATTCATCACCCTAAAGAAATTTGGGGGAATGTTTTGCTCTTCTCAATTAGTGTTGATTCAGGAAATTCTTAGCAAATGTGGAATTCTGTATTGTAAATAGTTTACAAATGTTAGTAATTAAACCAATAGCTAATGGCGGAAAACTAATATGATTAGACTCAACAGAGAGTTGGCATTACTTCCATGCTATATATCTAATTGGAACATTGTGTGATAAAAGGATTTTTGAATTATACAGAAAAATTATATACAAAAAGATTAGTAAAAACTATTTTGACATTCCTAAATATTTGGGTAATCATGATGTATTGTTAGATGTCAATCTTGATCTATGATTATAAATTGTTTAACTGGAGAATAAAAAATAAATTAAAAGAAATTTTAATTGATCTCATTCTAATTATGAATTAAAATTAAAATTTATAATCATTGTCAACATATTTAAGAATCTAATGAGTCTTACATAAAGAATGAGTTGAAGAGAGCAAAAATATTTGAATCAAATTGGACTTGATTGTAAATTTTGACAAACTTTATGATTGAATATGAGATATCTAATAAATAAGGATTAATATGAGATATTGGATCTTATTTGAACATAATTTTTATTTAATTATAATTATTTATAATTATCATTAAAGTTTAATTGAATTTATAATTTAATTTCAATTAAATTACTAAAATATCTTAAACTTATTATAAATAGACATAAGCTCTAATGGAGCTAGCACTTCTTGCTTAACCCTCTTTATATGAGTGATATAGTTCTCTCAGCATATTCTGTAAATATTGTTAGAAAGTGGATATTTGTGCGGCTACAGTGGTCGGGATGAATCAGTTTCAGAAAGGATTCAAGGTATACGACAAGAAAATAATCAAGCTTTAGAATAAGGTATAAATTAAGATTTACGTTTTATTATGATTTATGTGTTAATCATTTTATATAATTAAAGTGATATTAGTTTCAAGAAATTAAATTAAAAAAATTGTAATTATAATTTCTTTAACTTCAGAACGTAGAATTGTATTTCCTGAGGTAATTAATAAAATTTAAGTACCTTAAGGATATGGACACGCATTGACTAATCATACACCAATTTTTATTCGTGTAAGTTAGAATGAAATATATTAAAAAGAAATAGTAATAAATTATTCTTGTCCGGATCCATTTTTAATCACCTTTTCTTTTTTATTAGAAAACTGAGTGATGTTTAATTAAGATATACCCTTTTTGTTTTACCATACGAAACAATGTTTAAAAAACTCTATGAGTTCAATTATAAAACTTTAAACTGTTCAATATTTTAGTTTTTAATTTTTTAGCTTGATTGATTTTAATAATTATTGTTGTTAAAAACTAATAAATTTATTAATTAATCAATCAATTTTGTAAATTAATAAGTTCTTATAGACCAAAATAAATCAATTAATTTTCATTAATTTTTTTCAATTAAACTTTAAATTTTTTCCTTTCAATCATATTTCAAATTTTTTATTTTTGTTCAATCTTTAGTTGATTTATAACTGCCTAATATCGATTCGATCTTTTAAACCTTAATCTCTGATTTTTAAAAATCAAGAGATATTAAATTAATTTTAAGATATTAATTAAAATTAAAAATATTAACAACAATAATTAAAATTTTTGGTATGCAATGTTTTCCATAAATAAATTCATACCACAAATCAAATCTTTAATTTTTTTTATGTTAAGATTATATATAAGATAATCAAATTTATCTAATTTGAGTATTGAAATAATACCAAATTTAGAAAATAGAGCCTCTTTTCTATAACCATTGGATAATATCTAAAAGCAATTATTGAGTGTTTGTGGTAAAACAAAATATATGTTTTAATTTTCGATTGAGAAATTGGTTTTTAAAATTATCTTGTATTTTCTTTTCCTATGGAAAACATCCTTATCCTTTTGGCTATCATATCGTAATCAAAGTATGATTCCAAAATCGTTGTTCAAAACCGTATCTTAATATGACCAAATACATGCATAAATATAAGATTACATGTCCATATAATTAATTAAATACTAATATAATAAACTTGTAATTTAATTACTTGTTAAACTAGAGTTAACAAATCCTCCTAAAATCAGGTACTAATAATCTCAGGTTAACGCAACTAATTAAGACGATAAATCTGCTTCAAATACAAGATTACGACGTAATTTTGGTATGCATATCACATACAAGTTGACAAATTTAACTTGAAATTGTATAGATAACTATATATATATATATATACACACTCGCATATACATACATACATGTATATATATCTCTATAATGATCAGTTCCAAGTTGATAGGATTATTATTTGTATTCAGGACCTTCTTCCCATGTGATTTTGATGATTCCTGTAATCTGACAGAGGATGATGTGGGTGATGATCAGTGTTTAGAGAATGGTCTTTGTGTTCCGCTAGATCCTATTGAAGAAGTTATTGGCCTCTTTCCTACTTTGGCTAATGAACCCATCAATGGTTTATGGTCAGGGACACAAGATTCTAAGATCTTGGAGTATACTCGAGATGAAAGGGAAGAACATGACAGGAAAGTAGCAGGGGGATTTCTTGGAAAACCTGAAGCAGTGTCAGCCGAGAAAAAGTCGGGAACAATACCTTGCGTAAAACCTGGAGCTTCTCCAGAGAAAAAGTCAGGAGTAATACCTTGGATTAAACCTGGAGCAGGGCCGTCCGAAACACCTGAAACTGAACAGTTGAAGAGGAGTTGGTCAAACCATTATTTGAGACTAGGTTTTGGCTGGAGAAAACGAAGAAGCGAGCGAGCTTTGAAGCAGCAGAAACTTCTGAGAAAGATAAATAATGAAGTAGTACAGAGTCAAAGAAGATGCAGCCATTGTCAGACACAGAATACCCCACTGTGGAGAATGGGGCCAATGGGTCCTAGAACGTTGTGCAATGCTTGTGGGGTTCGTTACAACACAGGCAGACTCTTGCCAGAGTACAGGCCAGCGGCGAGTCCAACGTTTAACAAACTCAAACATTCTAATTTTCACAAAAAGATAATAAGGAGAAGGCAGGGATGTTTTGTACATTAGATTTTCTAATTCAAGTCGTCAGATAGATAGAAAATTTTGTGTAAATAGTTAGAATAGATTTTCTCACTTCCTTTTTCTTTTGTACTTATTGATGACTTAGATTAGGGTGCAAGTCTCTGATGACTTCGTTAGACATCATTCTGGTTTATAGACCAGGAGGTATCACATACATATTCAACTCTAAGGTATTTATTAAATGGTTCAAAATTTCTGCAACTTTTTAATCATTGCTTACAATCCTATAATGTATTTGTAATAGGTCTCTACAAGTGATCCAAAATTATACAACTGTAAATTGGATCAGGTTATACATGAATATGAAAATGTCACCTCAATTAGGATATGTACGAATATGAATCCTAGATAAATTTGTATGCGTAAATTGGATTAGATTATGCATGAATCTGAATTCCATAAGATTTCACGTCAAACTATATAATCTATTTCAGTGTGAGATTAGGTTATACATGAATTTGTTATCTTTCTAGATTTCTATATCCCTCCTTCAACCTGTCAATCTCTAATCAGGATTTACAGAGATTGTACAAGTACTAATAATTATAAGTTTAATAACATGTGCTTCAGATAAATCTTACTCGTGGATTCCCGTCCATAAGCTTTGCCTTTCCCTTTTTCCTTCATGAGAGATGGC
Source organism: Erythroxylum ulei (assembly GCA_027564395.1). Classification (NCBI taxonomy): domain Eukaryota; kingdom Viridiplantae; phylum Streptophyta; class Magnoliopsida; order Malpighiales; family Erythroxylaceae; genus Erythroxylum; species Erythroxylum ulei. The sequence continues at coordinate 63,037,738 of JANITX010000210.1, forward strand.
TGCCAGTCTGCTCCTGATCAGGAATCAAACTCTTTTCAATGTCTGACACCAATATCAAAGATAAAACATCATGGAGAAAGAAGCATATCAGGAACTAAACCGTTTCCACGGTCATTCCTGCTTAGATCAAATTCCTGAACACTGGTAGCTTCCAAACAAATTCAACAATGGAAACCAATATCAAAGAACAAGATGAGAGAAAAGAGAAGGCGGAGAAATAAAGGTTTTTACTTCCAAGAACAGAAACTATAATTCAATTAAAAATCGCTAGCCTTGCCATGACTACCAGTAAAATACCTCACTTATGGGCAATAAGCCAAATAAACTTACAAATGACTTTGAGTATCTTTTTACATCAATGGTGGAAAAGGAAAACATATGGCTTATCACCTTTTATAGAAAACTGCAACGTTAAACACCTCATATCCGTGAATGTGAAGGAAACTAGGAAGGATAAAAAATGGGAAAAGAAAATGTAGCAAAAAGGAAACTAGGCTGTACAGTAAGGGCTGTAAAGATTAGGTATAATGATTCGGGTAAACTACATCTGCTATGAATAAAGATTGTCTGATGTTGTCGATGTTGGGGCTCTTGTATGAGCAGGTTGAGGTGGCTGCTCTGTGCGAGCATAGGTAATAGATGATGAATTCTCAATCAGACCTGCCACTCCTGCAGCTGAAGATTGGGCACTTGAAGGAAGGAAGAGATCATGCGTTAGATCCTTGTAAGTTTTCCAAACCTGCAAAAATGTTTCACGTGTTATGAAACAAGGATTTTGATTCATGCTAAAATATCAGTACAAAGTATAAACTCAGTACTAGTTACTACCTAGAAAAACCTACAACCGCCACATCAGAGAAATGACTGGAATCAAAATTATCAAACAAACTTCCAGAAGAATGATATTGTAATGAGATGATAAAGTTCTTGAAGAACACTGTGTATCAATCATCAGCACTTACATCAGAGGCATTCAACAATTCACGCACTTCGTTGCAGTGTGCTCCTTCCGTTGCAAAAGCATGCAAAACCTGAACCGGCATTAGATACAGAAATGCATGACATTAATTTACAACCAGAAAAAAATTATCTATTTTCCAGAGTTGCTTCCTGTAGTTACATCAGCCCAACAAAAACTAAAAATTCACATAAAACCTGCCAAAATCTAATTGCGAAAAGTAGAATAAATATCTAACTTCTTGACTTATCCTGCATTGCTGAAAAGTATTCTGTGGAAAAGGGAATGCAAGTCTGTCAGAAGACTTGAGTTTCAACTGAGATCAAGACAAGAGGGAAAAGCCCAAACCTAATCTGAATTACCTGTGCAATATGTGGAAGGCAACAAGGACTTGATAAAATTCTCTTTACTCTCGCGGTTGGGGTAACTATTTCTCCAGCATCATCTATATCTGAGTGAGCATATACCATGCTGTGTAATATGGATAATGCTGCATCCCCGACCTAAATAGAACGTCCATCAGTTAGCAGATGTAAAGAAAGCATAATAAAGAAGAGCGGGAGATTATACAAATACTTCACTGAAAGCAAGAATAAAATAAAATCACATAAAAACTGCAAATATATTTTTAAAGATCACATAAATATTTAAACAAGCATAGTTATGAAATACAGAAAAAAATAATATCATTTAGCGATGTGAAATGATGCAAACCTGAGATGGAGTGAGAACAGGAACACGAATAGCTAGTGCCCACTGAAGTTCACGAATGTCACGTAATCTCTTCCACTCCACCATCCCAGGTGCCCAGCACTTTGTTGTCCAATCAATAGCTGTCTTGGACCAGAACCTTCTTATAGCATCCTTCTCCAGAGGTCCAACTTGTACACCATCATTGTCGATGACCATCCATTCTTTAAGTGGTTCAGTGAAAGCAGTAGCAGCTAATAAGATAGATTGTCAAGGGGATAGCAGTTCTCTCTGAAGCTTCATGAACCGCTGCCAGCAGATCAACAGCCAACACACACCCTCCAACCTTAACACAATCCTCAATGTTGGACAAGATCTTCATCAACACCTGGAAATAGAGAACAATCAGACAACCAAAGAAAGACAGCACCATAATTCTAGCATGCTGTTCCATATTGAGGTGGCATATTGCAGTAGCTTTTAAATCTCATACAAATAAAAGATACAAACTAATTAAATTAGAGAAAATAAAGAAAGAAAGAAGGAGAACCCAAGGTAAAAGCACCTAGACACATCCATGGCAACACATATAGCAAATTTCACAATACCAGACAATTTCAGGAAGCAAATAAGATATAAGTACTGGATGAAAATTTGGCAAATGCAATTAAAATGTACCTTCAAGAGAAGAAGAAGACGGTGCCTCAAGGCTCTATCATCTGTTCTGTCCAAAAGAACTGTAATATGTGCAACGCCCTCGAAATGATTTATCGTACTATAGTGCTGTTCATATACAATGGCCATTGCTCTCGCACATAGCTTCTTGAGAGAAGAATCGTCCCCACCTCCAAAACCATCTAATCGTCCCATGTCACACCAATCATCAGATGCACCCAATTCATCAGGAACAGCACCATCTACTATAAGCCCTGTGTCTGCATCACATACGAATCGATGATAAAGTGCCCTAAAGAAAGCAACTGGATCCCGTAGAGGGAAACCTTTTGCCTTACCATTGCTGCTACTATCAAGTAGCAAATGTAAATAATATTGACCTACACAAACTTCTTTGGACAAGCTAACATAATTCACTGAAAACTCAGAGTAGTTCCATGACATCTAAGGCACACCATCTCGTCCGGCCAATATATGTAGAGTAGCACCTCCTGGAACAATATCTTCAGTGCGCTCCTCCTCAACATCCAACTTATGAACCTCGGTCTGTAAAGCTTCTCGCAGTTCTTGCGTAGTTCGCTCATTCCAGATCAAATCTGCTCAGTTATGATCCAGACCGAAAGCTCTCCAAAATTCATGCCAGTTACAACACAAACGACTAGAACCCACAGGAGTGTTCTTAACAATCTCTTGAGCAGGTGTTGGAAGACTTGAATTCTGAATACCTGTTAGGTTGGCATCTGAGTTAAGAGAAAGGGAAGGACTATGCTCTGATATCTCATGAATAACTGTTGATGATGCATCACCTGAACTCAACACAGGAACATGATCATTTTGGGGAGCCCCAGTTGATGAAATATCAGCATTTGAATTTCCAATAGCCTGTGCAAAGGATAGTTGTCCAGAATTCGAGTCCAGAGTAGATCTTTGATAATCTAAGACTTTTGAAGTAGCAGCATTACTCTGCCTTACATGATCAGCAGAATCATAAGTATTAGCGGGAGGAAACGCATGATCTTGGGATGACAATCCTCTACCAATATGACCTTTTCTTTGCTGAAGCAAGAATCGTTGCCTTCTAATGATTAGTGATCCTTCTTGGATTGTGTCTTCAAGTTGATGACTATCAGAACATGTGTGCAAGTAAGCAACAAGACCAGTAGGTAGAACTCTGGACAATAAGTCCAGAGCTGGTTAGTAAGAGTCCGCCCAAAGGGCAACAAGCTGTCGACTAACCTCTCCCCAGTCACCAGCAGGAAGGAAGAAGGCTTGCAATAAGTGCCTAAACAAAGCGCCATCACGAAGAGCAGCACCACGCATGGACTCTGCAGCAATTGCACGCATAATCACAGCAACTGTTTCCTTCACACTTTCAGCCGGATGACCAAACAATGCAAATAATCGACTCCACAAACCAGCAACTTGTCGTAACAATTCAACGAATACAGTGTACTGGGTAGTGTCACTGTGAGATTCACATACCATCGCCTCAAAAACTTCAACAACAGCCATTGATAACAAAGGTGATACTGACATAGGTTTCAATCTATTGTTAAGGATAATAATATAACCATTATCAGCAAACAAAACAGACTTCATGTGCATTATTGTGGCATGCTGCTTGCCTTTAGAATCAATTAGTAAACTTGGATCCCCAGGTCCACCGCCTATAAGGGCAGTAACAAGGCCTGCAGCTTCAGCAGCAACACCCTCTGAGCCATTTCTAAGTAAGCCCATTAATCTTCCAACAGCAGAAGGAAATAACATCACATGTGAAGCTGCACTTCTTGATGTCAATAATCTTAAGCATGCAACAAATCCCATTACAGTTGCAGCTGCTTTGGGAGAAGGAGGCGGAAGGGGAGGAGATTCTGGAGGAAGATTTGGAGTAGATGGAAGCATTGTAATCAAGGCCATCAGGGTTACCTCAGGCACTTCAACATTAGGAGGAACTCCACTATATGGAATACAAGCATTGAACTCTCTTATTTTACACCACAGTTTAGCTCTCGAACCAGGAACAGAACCACCCTCAGCAACAGCATCTTTAGCAGCTGCGGCTAAATGTTCCAAATGCATGGATACACTTTCCAAATCAGTAACTGAGCTTTGGAATCCTAGTAATAAATGCACTCTCCCACAAGGCGGATCAAGGCGATGACCTGGCATTGTTATTCTTGGTAATACAGGTATTGGGCACTGACCCTGCATAAATAGACACCAAATGTCAAGGACAGCATATGAAAGCTGTCCACGAAATATTCATGCAAGATTGAAATCATAGGCTCACAAAACAAAAATCACTGGAACCATGACAGATCACAGCACAGTATGTACTATAGTTTAACAGACAAAACTCAATAGCATCAAACAGCAAACAGCAAACAGCTATACCTACTTCTGTTTGCAGCAAATCACATACTGCATCCAGTAAGCTATCTCGAGACGTGCTTGAGTACACCTAGGTTCAGGCCATAAGCATAAGATACACTTGGCAGCAAAGATTATTGTTGACAGAAGAGGTAATTGAAGTTTTGACAGGAAATCAATTTCTTATATGGATGGGGCAGCCATCATTGAACTCAACAGCGAACATTTGGGGCTTGTCTGCGAATCGCACAAGTGAACTGATTGCTATCAATGGACGAACAATAATGGCCTGCACACATCTAATGCACATTCTCAGCATTTCACATGGTTGAGGAGTACATATTATCATATAAATACCTGAAGGAACCTTAATATTTCTCACAGTGTAAAGTTCAGAGGAAAATTAATAGCACCTGTGACTATCCTACACTGGATTGTTATTCATCAACTTACTTCATAGTTTTCTGGACATCTTTCGATAAGTGAAACACTGGTTAGAATCAGTTGACGAGGAACAGTATCGCCATGCTCTCCAAGTCCACCTTTTGGGTAAACTCCCAGACTCAATCCAGAAATATTTTGAGTTCCATGTGTAGCAGACCGCAACCTTGTTACCAACCAACCCCTACGAGGTGTTTCCTCTGCTCCAATTGCCTCTTTTGATATATTCCAAGCATAACAGGAAACAGAATGAATAAGCGAACGTAGAGAGCAAAGAACCAATCAGGAAACAGCAACAGAACATCTAATTGTGGTACCTCTTAGCTTTATATACTCCGCCACAGTCAGCGATTGAGAACTATCCACAGATAACAACACCCCAACCACAGACTTGGCAGTTTCGATATGAATAACAATATCAGGAGAGATAATGTGACAGAGTTAAATGAGTGAAAAACATGAAAAAAGAAAACAACTTCATGTCCTTAGAACAAGGTCAAATAACCCACTATTAAACATATCATCCCTACCAAATTTGAGACGATTGTAGAATTTGTGGTCCCGGCAGCAGCTTGGAAAGCTTTAGACTTTTTCCATACGAAGGGCAAAGAACAAAACCTCCATGATCACTACTGCTCTTCTTTACGGTAAGGATCAGAAAGGAGAACAATAGCAGGTGAATTCATTTCTCTAAAATCCAAACACCAACGAAGGTCTCCGGATTTCAAATCAACCAACTCAACACCAACATAAGTAACCTTCAATTTCTGCACCAGAAATCCAAAAACTACTCGATCACATATCACATCCACATTAAACCAACTCAAACCCAAATGCAAATTAAAGGACTTACAAATGGAGCCCATGTTACAGCCAATTCGACAAAGAAGACAATTAAAAAAATCAGACGTAGTTTGATAGTTGTTTGGCGTGATGATACTGTTCGTACGAAGCGTAGAATAAGTAGAGTGTACTCGAGTGTAGAGGAACACGGCGTGAGGCTTTTAAGCCGTAGGGTTCAGAACATTGTACGCATGTCTGAGGTTGTTCTTTTCTATTGTATTTCCCTTCTGTCTTTCGTCTTCTTGTAATCCCCCTGTCTGTAGTTCTTACGACAGTCACTGTCTAGAATCTTCGGACACGTGCCTTGGTCGACATTCAGTAATTCTATAACAATTGGTATCAGAGCGACGATTCTGGCCACAATCATGGCGGAAGGAACCAGAGGTGCGGAGTTTAGGCGTTTGGAGGATACCTTGAAAAGTTTAATAGAGGCACAAGGGCGGCATGAACGTTTATTATTGGAGCAGCAAGATCGGAGTGACCGACAGCTGTCGGAGGTTCAAGGGCGGACGGAAAAGCTGGAAAAGGACGTGGGGGAATTACGTTTGACACTCTCCATGGAGGGTTCGAAACAAGGGGAGGGAAGAAGCCTGTCGGAGCCGCTGGCACGACCCACTACTACTTCCATCAACCAGGATGACAATGGCCGCACTCTTCGGGTTGGACGTCTTGAGTTTCCTCCCTTTGATGGCGACAATGTCAAACTATGGCTGTACTGCTGCGAACAGTTCTTTGAGGTCGACCAAACCCCTGAGAATATGAAGGTGAATATTGCTATCCTTCACATGGACGAACGGGCGCAGGAATGGTACCGGCTCTTCCTAAGAAACCGCCTTAAGACGGAGACACTTGAATGGTTGGAGTTTACGAAAGCCCTGAAACAGCGATTTGATGTAGAGTTATTCAATGATCCGGTCAGTGACTTCAAGGCGTTACAGCAAACGGGGACAGTGCTTGATTACTGTGCTCAATTTGATCACCATTCCAACCGCCTAACACTCTCGGAGGAGTACCTCGTGGCTTTCTTCCTGAAGGGTCTCAGACCCGAAGTTGGAGTGGCAGTACAATTGCATGAACCTCAAACATTGCACCAGGCGTACACCTTGGCAAGGAAACAAGAAGCTATTCTCACGACCACCGGCGTTTCTACGTTGAACCGTGTCGCTCCTGTTCGATTCCCGCTCAGTGGGAAGTCACCCGTGCAGAAGAACACGGTTCCTCCTAAGTCACCACCGAAGGATGGGTTATTACCCACACCCCCTGCCTCTTTGCGGATGACTCCCATGTTAGAAATAATACATTGTTAGTGGACTAATATAATCACAATTTAATTCCATATGCCTAACCACAAATTGAATTGC
>JANITX010000210.1:63048417-63062283 GCA_027564395.1 Erythroxylum ulei
TTTATTCTTATAAAATTTTCATCTTATTTATTATATTCCGGTTTGATAGCGGTTTACTACCGGTTGAACCTCTAAACTTTAAACCTTTCCTTCGAGCGGTTCGATGTCCGGTCCGGTTTTTAAAACATTGATTTGGCCTAGTTTATTTTTATATTTTTATAATAAATAATAAATAAACGTCATTTTTTATAATTGTTAGGTCTCAAACTCGGTCGAGCTTGGACAGCTCGAGTCTAAGCCTAACTTGAATCTCGATCAATCCAAACCTGACTAGTTGACTTTAGGTTGAGGCAAGGCATATTGGGTCGGATCCAAATTTAAAAATCATCTCTAATTAATCTAAATCTGAATTCATTAATGTTGTTAATTATGAGTGTCAATTAATTCGACCAATTTAATTGTAAAAATTTTGAACCGATTAAATTTTCAGTTCAATTTTTAATTTTCTGATTCAATTTATTTTAATAATTTTTATAATTAAAAACAGTTAATTTATAATTAATTTAATTGGTAAATTAAACATCAACAAAATAAGAGTCACCCAGGTCTAATAATACACAATTTTAACTCGACGCGATAAGTTATTAATAAGTGTTTATTTTAGCTCAAGGCAGCCATTGACAAGTATCCCCATCCCCATCCAACAGAAGGGGGAGAAGAGGCTAAGAAAACTGATATAGCACATCATGAGAAACACAGGACCAGCCTGCCCACTTTTTGCAGTAACTAAAAGAAACTAGTTACTGCAATTGCCTGCAACTATAGTTTAATCCCAGAGCTCATAACCTAAAACTTTGAGCAAAATATAAATGGCTCACTCTAGAAGGGGAATGAAATTCCTGGTCCTGATGCAACAGGGATTAAGAACACTTTACATCTAATGTGAATTGGTACGAGGAAGCTGAAAGGAGGACGCTCGACTATTGAAACTTTACAACTACAACCTGAGAGCAGTATCAGAAACCTGTTCATTTTATTATGATGATGAAAAAGGGGGCAGACTTGCATCAGACCGTACAAAGTCCAATATTGAATAAGTATGATATCACACTGTAAGCAAAGGAATCCATGGTCAAAATATTTGCAAATACAGCAGGTAAACCAACCAAATCTTCCGACTGGATCAGATTTTTAAATTACAATTCGCAACTGCAATTACAGCCGCCGCAAAGATCGGCTGCAATATTGATGTTGCTGCCAAGATTGGAGGCGGCACTTATTCTTACAATACCGATGCAATCCTAAAAGAAAGCATGCTTTATTAATAGTACATATCAGACACATAATCATCTTAAACCTTGACCTTTCCTGCGAGCATGTATGTCTTGTAGATGACAGTTCTCACCAATTCTGGTTCACCCCAAGCACTTTGGAACTCCTTGATCACCTTATCAGTCAATAACTCAACCCCTTCATCCTTGGCTTTCTTGAGTGCAGACCATGACCTCAGTAGTCCCAAAAACCCTGGAAAAGACATGTCTTTTGGCATGTCCAGTACCTTTGGATGCCCTTCACTTCCTAAACCTACACTCTCAAAAGGAAAAGGAATGGTCTTGTAGCATTCCAAAGCGTACCTTACACCTGGATTTTGGTAAGGAAGAGTACTCTCACAGAAACGCTCAATGAGAGGATCGAATTCTGGGCTAACTTGAACCAGGTTATAGGTCCACGCAGCAATAACCCCTCCAGGCTTTTTAAGCATGCGATTAACAAGAGAGTAGAAGCTTTCAAGATCAAAGTGATGCAAAGCTGTAGCTACCGTGATCAGATCAACGGAGTTTTCAGGAGCAATCAACTTAAGAAACTCTTCATTGGAAGTTGATAATGGAGTATGCACGTAACTAACATGTGGGTGCTTCAATGAGTGCTTCAACTGATCTTCACTAATATCACTTGCAATCACATGCTTGTAATGCTTGGCCACCTTCAAGATAAGAAAAACCTAATTATATACTGGAAACAGAGAAAGTAAAGCGAGATAAAGAAAAAAGCGAAGAAGAACTCACACCGACGGCGGCTTGGCCATTGCCGGTGCCAGCGTCCCAAGCCAAAGAGTGGTCGGAAGTGAGATCGGCAAGCATAGAAAACCAGTCGGTTGGATAAATTGGTCTCGCGTCCACATACGTCTCTGCCTCGTACTTGGGGGCCTCCATTGTTGAATGCTTTTTCTGCTGACTCTTGATCTTTGATGGCTATGGAGAGTATTTATAGGCACTCACTCTCACGATTATTACCAATAATTTCATAATATCCGATGAGACCTGTAGAAATTATTTAAAAAATAAACAGAGATTTGTAAGCACAGGAATGGAGATGGACGATCAGGTTCTACCAAAGCTTCAAAAAGACCTGACCGTTTCAGGTTGTTCATCCTTCTAAGTTCTAACAGAAAAAATCACAAGTCCTTACAAAATGAGAATTTTGAAAAACGCATTTATTAGAGATGGACTTAGGGTTACATTTTTTGGCCTAAGAAGGACTAATTCAATCCAATTTATGCACATCAATAGATTGGGTTACATTTGACTTGCCTAGGCTTAAGCTCAATATGAATTTTAATTTTAAAGCTTGAGTATGAGTTCAAACTCAATCGAGCTTGGATATATTGAATCTTGACAAAGTTTGATTAAATTTATTTTTAAAAAATTAATCCAAAATAATTTCATTTTGTGTGAAATTTTAGACTCGGGTTAAGTTGAGTCAAACTGCTTAAGTCTATACTCAATCTAAAGCTAAATTTTTTTAAAATATACTCAAGCTTAATTTGAAGTTTGGTCAATTTAGGTCATATTTGTTAATTTTGGATCGAGTTAGGTCAAGTCTGTTCTAATTAAGTGTTAAAGATTCAAATTTGTCATAATTAAGCTAGTAAAATGAAGTTGTTTTTACTGTAATTGCGTAAAGTGATATTACTTTTATTTTATATTTGAATCGAAATGATATAATTTTAGTATAAATTGGAGACAATTGAAATGCAAAACATTTGTCCAAAAATCTATAAAAAATAAATTAAACGTCAATGGATCGGACTAAAGGCAACCCAACCAATTGACATTTTGCAAAAGTAAGAAATTCTGCTAATCAACTTGATTGAATTTAATTACACAGTTACAAAGTCAAATGAGGAGTTCCGGTAAGATAATGTTAAAGATAACTATGATTAGGAATGGCAAAAGACTTGTATTCTGATGACTCGATTGGAGTTTGGGTGTGAGGGATTAAATCGAGGTTTAGCCCTAAAACTGGCTTCCTAAATCGTGACATCAAACAGTATCTTCTGTTTCAGAGATTAATACGTTAGCTGTAATTCTCATTTTTAGTGAAAGAAATCGACAAACAGATTAAGGACGGTTGTTCCCGTAACATAATGATAATAGAAATATGAATAAATATAATAAAAAATACGAACAAATATAATTATCATAATTTAGTTGATTAGATCGAAAAAATAATTACCATTACAATAAATCTTAAGAAATAAATTTTAATTTTAATATATTTTAATTAATTATATTTGATATTAATATATTATAGTTCGATCTGATTTTGTTGAGGTTGGGTGCTATTGTTTGGATCCATTAGTTCAGTTAACTTCAGCTAGGAAGTATCTGCAAAAACTATAGAAGGCACACCGAGAGTTGATCACCAGCCGGCCCCTCCGATGTTTAAGTCAGTTCTTTGGTAATAGTTTTTGTGACTGTGAATAGAGAGTATTAAGGTTCTGGCGTCATACTTGCGTTATGATGAGGTAGTGAACTTATATAGTGAATACCTGCCGAACTTAGCTCATCATCTTAGGAATGGGTTGATCGGCCCACATGTCATTCTAGGGTTGAGTCTGGGCATAGTACGACCGACCCAATCATATTATATTTAATTAATTATATTATTTTACAAAAAGTAAAAAGTACATCAAATTTTAATATATTTTAATTAATTGTATATAATTTTAATATATTCTAATTAATTATATTATTTTGCTCAAAAAGGAAAAAATACAAATTAGTTAAATTTTATATGAAGTTTTAATATATTCTATTTAATTTTAATATATTATAATATATTCTATTTAATTAATTATATTTAATTATATGAAGTATATTATAATTAAATATTTTCTAAACTCATGAATGAAGCAGCTCCTTATCTTTTGGCAACTCTAATGATTTGTGCCCATACAAACTCTTTTGACTCGAACACTGTTCAAAAATAAAAATAGAAGCTCAGGTCTTATGGCCGAACCTAAGCCCTATCGATGCTTGAGAGACTCGAAGTTGGATCAGGCTGAATTAGACTAAAATTATATAATAATATGATTTTTGTTTATTATAATAAAATAATATTATTTTAATTAAAAAAGATAGTTGAGTTTTGGGTCGGGGTGAGCTTCATTTAAAGTGTTGATAATCTGGGCGGACCCAAATTTTGATGATTAAAACCATTAAGCTAATTGGGCTGGCTTATACTTTGCACCCACACTCAACCCGACCCATTTCTCTCGAGGACTCAGCTTCGCGGGTACACTGATAATAAAAGCAAACAATTGGACGACATTGCTCTTCCCCCGTTCCCTTCCTCTTCTTCCATGTCCTCCTCCTCCTCACTCCTTCTCCTCCTCCTCCTCCTCCTTCTTCTTCTTCAAATCCAGCAGTAGTAACAACACTGTTCGTGTGCGTGTATGTGAATTTACTTAGACATGGCAACGGCCTCCACAATATCTCTCCATCTCTCTCGCGTTTCACGTTTACACGTCTCCTTCTCTTTACCTCTCCTACACAAGTCTCACGCTCTTTCATTCCGTCGCTGTCCTCGACGGAGGCTTGCGGTGTTTGGATTCTCCCGCCCTTTTTCGGTTCCCGCCACCGCCACCAGCTCTCCAGGTTTCCGCTTCTAACTTTCTCTTCTCTATATTCTTGTTTATATGTTAGTACCAACTCTCACTTCTGATGACTATTCACTAAAAAGCATGAATTCTTTGCATGTCACGTAAAATTTGAAGCTTGTATTGAAATCTTGGATCAGTTGTTGCTACTCTTGTACGGGTTAATCGTAGTCGGACATGATATTATGATACTTCTGTTAACTTACTTTCCCAATTTGGAAAAAAAATTACAGATTGGAGTAGTCATGGCGGAGCCAATGATGAAAGATATGATGTCATTGTGGTTGGAGGTGGACACGCAGGTTGTGAAGCAGCTCTTGCTTCTGCTCGTTTGGGGGCAAAAACGCTTCTTCTCTCATTGAATATCGATAGAATAGCATGGCAGGTTATCCTCTTGAACGATTTATTTAACATTTAGATGCTTGTATTTGAGGAATGGTTAACTGGTGATAGCCACTGTTTCATGAATCCTTTATGCGAGTTTACTTGAATTTGTTCGATGAAGAGAACTGATATCCATGTTTTCAACCATTTAAATACCCAAATGCTTTTCAACCAAATCCTAGAAGTTGTTTGAGTATCTCTGAAACCACTCACGCTCCTGAAGAAAGGGTAATATCCTGACCAATAGTTTCGTACAGCCTTGCAATCCAGCAGTTGGTGGACCTGCAAAGTCACAATTAGTTCATGAAGTGGATGCACTGGGTGGTGAAATTGGGAAGGTTGCTGACAGGTAATATTCAATACCACACTATGCTTTTGAAAGTTACTATCTGGTGATTTACTAGGAAGTGCAAACCTTGCTTGTACTTGCTTTTTATTGATTTGTATTAGATTTTCTCAATTTCTCTGAAACATAGGAAAGCTTCTCAGACATGATTACCAAAAAGGAACCAGAAGTACATTTTCCAACTGAAACCTGTTGATATTTCTTGATACATGAAATGAAAAGTATTGGTGCCAAAAAAGTGCTTTTATGTAGTGGACATCATATTTGGTAACTTATTTATGTCAAATTTTAAACATAATTGTCATTTTTCTTCATGCTTTAGGTGCTATCTACAGAAGCGTGTACTCAACAGTTCAAGAGGTCCTGCTGTCCGAGCTTTACGTGCACAAACTGACAAAAGGGAATATGCGATGCAGATGAAGAAAATAGTAGAGAGGCAAGTTATTCACTCTTTCTCTTTGCATGTGAATTAACTAAGATAAGGTCTAGCGATGCTACCACACCAGAATCACATGCCCACCACAGTGATGCAACTTTGGGCCTTTGCTTGTCTCAGTTTTGCGGTTTGCTCACATGATAGATTTTTTTTTTGGTGGACGAAAAATAGTTTCTCATCTCTAAATGAGAATTAATAGGCTTATACTTGATCTAGTGACGACTGAAAAAATTTCCTAATTTTACATTTTTAATGCTTATTGAGCAAAGGACAGAAATAAAAATGAAATTGAAGGTACCAGAAAATTTGTTAAAAAGTTTTTGATATTTTCTCTCTGATTATTTGTCTGAGAAGGAAGAACACATAGCAGCAATGATTTGTATTTTCGTTTGATTTCATTTTTATTTGAGGAAGTACAATCTAATAGGCAAAATAATAGAGCAATGTATCTAAGATTATGTTTGCTTTATTGTGTGTTGGTACACATTGAAGAATTATGAGTCTCTTTTGTGCTTTGGAAGGAAGATGCAAGCTATAATCTCTTATTTCTGATGCGTTTTCGCTGGGATTACTTGTTTATGTATCATAACATTTGAATTTTCTTTTGCTGTCAAACTATTCTTCCAAAACTTTGTTTTATTCTTCTTTTATGTAACGTCTATGGTAGAAAGCTTTTAAGTTTTTCTTTTATCTATCAAAAGGCAATCACTATGTCAAGTTTAATCAGTATTTAGCATTTTACCGGCGTTTATTTACTCCCAAAAAACTGCTTTCTTGAATGTCCCTGCGCCTGTCTGACTTCTCTGTGTGGTTTGCTTCGATTACAGTACTCCAAATCTTTCCATGAGAGAGGCAATGGTAACAGATATACTATTAGGGAAAAATGACAATGTGGAAGGTGTCTCTACCTTTTTCGGCATGAACTTCTACGCTCCTTCAGTCATTCTCACAACTGGCACTTTTATGAGTGGTAAGATTTGGGTTGGTAGAACTTCGATGCCTGCAGGAAGAGCTGGCGAGTCAGCTTCTCAGGGACTCACAGAGAATTTGCAACTTCTTGGATTTGAAACTGACCGGTTAAAAACTGGAACCCCAGCACGCGTGGATATTCGGACTGTAGATTTCACAGTTTTGGAACCCCAGCATGGAGATGAAGAGGTCCTTCCATTTAATCTCATATGTAGGTTCAGAAGATTAGTTATAAATAATTCCAGATGTCCAATGGTGCTTCACAATCTACTTTTATGACAAGCATAACCCCAAAGCGTACTATTCCCATTGCTAGGATATTCACCTTTCTTGTAATGTTCATTACTAGGCCAGGGCAATTTGAACAAGAAAGAATGTTAGCGCTCATCAATTTGTGCTGTAACATTGAGAAAGGTGCTAGTTGATTGGCTACAAATTCCAAGTAGCTTTGTTAAATCTGTAAACTGATTAATGTAGATATTGAAGAGTGTTATCTAGGCTAAAATTCATAGTTCATCAGCTAGACTAATGAAATGAGAATGAGGTACATTTGTTTATGGTTATTGAGTGTTTACTTGTGCTTCATAATGGGGTCTATGGTTGATAGGTTAGCTGGTTTAGTTTTGATGCTGATGCTCACATAGAAAGGGAACAGATGTGTTGCTATTTAACACGCACGACAAAAGTCACTCATCAACTTATTAAGGATAACTTGCATGAAACACCCACTTATGGAGGATGGGTGGAAGCAAAGGGGCCACGGTACTGCCCGTCAATTGAAGATAAGGTGCACATTTGTTCTTGTCTGTTTTCATGAAAGTGTTTGTTCTTCTTAATTATTCGATCTAAGTTTCTTGTCCTCAGTGAGAGATGTATATAGTCAGTTTGGTGCTTTCTCTCTCAATTCAATGTGTCATAACTAGATACGGTTTTCATGTCAATAAAATTATCGTACCTATTTTACCTTTTGATTTTTGTTGACAAGCGCTCAACATGTGTACTTATTTTTTTTAATATATATTTTCTTTTCAGATTGTCAGATTTCAGGATAAAGAATCCCATCAAATTTTTCTTGAACCAGAAGGTCGAAATGTGCCTGAGCTGTATGTGCAGGTTCATATCTTAATTCTTTTTTCCTATTATGCTAATGTAGAAACTAATAAGAAAACAAGACAGGTGAAACCACCTCTTAAAGAGCTCTTCAATTCAATTTAGGGAAACTCAAGCAAAGAAATCACATCAAGTTGGTAACATCTTATATGCATAAAGTTAGCTACACCTTTTGATAGGGTTATCAACTTAATGAATTAGAGGCTTGGATATCCTGATTCTGAAAATGAGACTGAAGTGACCACCCGCACCAATATAAGCAGTTGAACTCGACGTTACTAACTGCAATCCCAGCTGCTTCATGAATGATTGTGGGATAATTGATATTTTTCTTAGTTCAATTTACAAATGCATAAATATCTTCAAACATAATTGGCTTGGGGAGCCAAGGTGGCACTGTGTTTTACAACAATTTTAACGTTTCTTATCTTTTAATTTCCCAAATACATACAAACTATCTAACTTTATGTTCCCTTAATAACCAGTACTACACTTATGTGACTAAGTTTGGTTCCACAGCCAGTGACTGACATCTTTGCTCCAGTTGATTATGAGTAGGAATTTGACAACACGGGTCCAATTGTCTCCCATGTTGTGTACTGAAATTTCCTGGAACTTCACAGGGTGACATCTGGACATGTATAAAGCTACAGGAACATGGTTTTGGCCCAACTTGAAGTCTTGGAAAATTTGGATATGTGGTTGCAAGAAATCCCTTTGCTGATATAAACTAGAAGGGGCTTCTGCACTATGTTTGCTCCTTATTTTTGTTTTAGTCTAACATGCGTAATAGGAAAATGAGTTTTCCTTTGATTTGTCATGAAAATGTGCTTCTTTTAATGGCCATTTTTTGTTTTTAACATAAAAGATCAGCATCTTATTTTCATACTATATTATATGCTTTTTCCTATGCTCTGCATTATTTTAAAATGTGCTGTATTTCCAGTTTTTTATTTGCTTGACTTGCAGGGGTTCTCTACCGGCTTACCAGAAAGGCTACAGTTACCACTACTGAGAACTTTACCTGGACTTGAAAATTGTTCAATGCTAAGACCTGCATATGCTGTGGAGTATGATTTCCTGCCTGCCTACCAGTGCTTTAGGTCTCTCATGACTAAAAAAGTCGAAGGACTTTTCTTCTCTGGTCAGATAAATGGGACAACAGGCTATGAAGAGGCTGCTGCACAGGTTATTCATCTCCTAAAATTTTTTAGAGAGGAAAAGCAAAAATGGGACCTCTCTCATGATACAGAAGTAATCTTTTTTACTTTGAGGTGATTATGGTGTTCCTCTGTGTATGTCTCATTTCATATTTTACATTTTTAGGGAATTATTTCTGGTATAAATGCTGCAAGGCATTCAGATGGTAAACCTCTGATTATCCTTGAGAGAGAAAGCAGTTATATCGGAACATTGATTGATGATTTGATCACTAAGGATCTTCGTGAGCCTTATCGCATGTTGACAAGGTATTTTCTTAGATGCATATAACTCATTGTTGTAGTGTTAATTCCTCAAATTGTTGATTTTTTAAGGTATAAAAACACGTACTTGCCCTGTGGTCTGGCTCATTCTTAAGAAAAACTTCTTATAGTTTAATATTCTGAAAGAAAGTCCACATACTTTGTTAAATGTCACATGTTAGTTCGGTCAAAATTTAGAAGGAAAAAACTAACAGAGGGGGTGTGTGTGGACTATTTAACGAATTATGAGAACTTTTTTTTTAAGAGTATCAAACCATAGGGAACTATTCAGGAATAAGCCAGACAACAGGAAGGTCTGTGTCTTTTATCCATTTTCTTATTCTGCTTAAAAATTTGACCAAATTTATTTCCTCTTCCTTTGCCTTAGCCGCTCAGAACATCGTCTTCTTCTTCGTTCTGATAATGCTGATAGCCGTCTAACACCTTTGGGCCGTGAAATTGGGTTGATAGACGATAGACGCTGGACTCTGTATCAGGATAAGCAAGCTCGAATTTCTGAGGAAAAAAGGCGTTTGAAAGCTGTCAGGATTTCAGGTTTGTATCCTTCTGTCATAGCAAAGCTATGACGTGAAATACCTGTAAATACTTGTAAGGATTACGTAGCCATATACGTTGATAAACAGTTTATTTGCAGATAAAGTAATTGTTACCATTTTGCTAGTTAACTCTTCCCCAGAATGGATGCAAATGATAACCAAAACTCAAACTCAAACCTTTTGACCTGGTCGATTTATTTCCTCTTCTAAATTGTCCAGTCATGATCAAACTGTTTTGCCAAAGGAAAAGAGCAACACATAATTGATGGGTGCATTTCTCTTGTGAAAGAAATAGTGAAAGCATAATTAGAAAGCATATTTGATGCATATCAAATTCTGTTGCTCTTGCTTTTTTGCATTGTGCAATTGCATTAATGATTGAATTGTGGCAAAAGGTTAACAGTGATTTGTAGTTGGTTGAGAGAGAAAGAGGAAGAGAGAGAAGAAAGGAGATATGCCTTGTTAGGAACATAAAAAAGATTTGGTGCTACACATACATTGTGTTTGAATTTGAGATTAAATCATACGCAGAGAGAATTTCTCTTGATTTTGGAGATCGATTTATATCTACCTTTTATATTTCTTTCAGGAGGAGAATTGGCTGATGATGTTAGTCGTCTGTCTGGACAGCCT
Source organism: Erythroxylum ulei (assembly GCA_027564395.1). Lineage (NCBI taxonomy): Eukaryota > Viridiplantae > Streptophyta > Magnoliopsida > Malpighiales > Erythroxylaceae > Erythroxylum > Erythroxylum ulei. The sequence continues at coordinate 63,059,198 of JANITX010000210.1, forward strand.
GTTAGGGACTCTTCAACATTGGAGAGTCTTCTAAAGAAACCACATGTGGGATACGAGGTTCTTGATAAGCATGGTTTTGGTAATGAAGTCTTGTCTAAAGTGGAGAAAGACTGTGTGGAGATCGATGTCAAGTATGAAGGCTTCATCACACGCCAGCAAATCCAACTACAACAGGTGTTCTTCAACTTCCTTTGAAAAGGTTTATCCGCCTATATTTGGAAGTTTTCTAGGGATCCAGGGTTATTGATTATGGTCAAGTTTGCTGAAGTGGTTAACAATGCTTTGTACCAATAAGTGAAATGGAGGAATAACACTTCGTCCCATTCCCAGCAATGTTCAGCCCGCATTGTTTGAGATATTTTATTCTGCTTCTTTTCATATTAAATGAGTTGCCTTTTACATGAAGTGCATATGTTTCTTGTGTGTATGTTTGGGCTTTCAAATTCATTTATGATTGATCTAAATAAATTTAGGAGTTACGTAGTAAGATGAGGCATCCTATATTATTTGACTGATTTTTTCCTTTTTCCTAGAAAATGTTTACATAATAGATTTAATACAAAGAAAAAACAGAATACGTTGATGCCAAAATTGGCTCATCAAATGGATGCTTTCTCTACTTGTAGATGGCCCATCAACAAAGTAGACAACTTCCAGACGACCTGGATTACTTTGCAATGGCAACTTTGTCGCTTGAAGCTCGTGAGAAGCTCTCCAAGGTTTGTAGAAGTGATGTTTTCTGTCCCACTTCAAAAATGCTCTATTTTATCTTCAAATCTCACACGTTTTCAAAAGATATACTGATGTTCTTTCACTGTTTAGTGCTTTTAAAATGTGCTGCTGGTCGAAAAACAAGTTAATTTCTCTCCCTTAATGTTCTATCATGTTTGAATTTAAATCATATCACTATAATGTATCTATATATCATCTCTGAGGTTGCTGTGCACTGCTGATTATGTTCGAGCTAAGATGGCAATGATTGTCATATCTTTTATGCATGTTCTTATGCACTTAGATCATAACACTACCGGGAAAAAATCTGCTATATTCAGTTGAATGTATGTTATATATGAACCTTGTCCACTTCCTTTCACTTATCTTCAATTGAATTATATGGTATATTAACTTTAAAATCTTGTTTCGAGATACTTGGATGAGAAGTTCTCTGTATATAATTGGAAAGAGTGCAGATTATGCTCAAATCGTTTTGATTGCTTGCAAATGAGGATCACGCAGATTGATTATTCAAAACTGTCTTTTGTATGTTTTCTATTGAACATATGAAACAGATTCTATCAACTCTGTGGCTTCCAGGTTAGGCCACAAACTATTGGTCAGGCAAGTAGGGTTGGTGGTGTGAGCCCTGCTGACATTACAGCCCTCCTAATTATCCTTGAATCCAACAGAAGAAAGGCTCAGGAACATCGAAAATACCAAAGGCAAACTTCTGTTACAGCAGACTGTGATCCTGTGCCCAACGTTGCTTCCGCAATCGCTTCATAACATGCTGGGATCCTGCTCTAGAATCTTGGACATTTGGCGAAACATGTTACTTGAAGCTGAAATTTTTGGGCAGCCTGGAGCTTTGGTCTTCCTTTACCAAACTTGCGACTTTTTGATACTTGGAACAGAAAACAGAGAACAACCGAGAGTCAAGAAGTTATTAGACACTGCATCTTCTGGCAACTCTGTGCTGCTGCTGCTGCTGCTGTTGTTTGCTACCATCCAATGCGTGAACTTTGTAGATTCTTTCCCTGCTTCCATGGCGGTAATAAACTGGAAGAGTACATATACACGTCAATCCCTAGATGGGTCTCATGTTCTGTAATCTTGTCGTCCCAGACGGCATTGTATGTACATTTAAACTTGTAAGTGCCGATTTATTTCCATAATCTATCAATAGTCTCTCTGGATTCTTAATCCCATATCTCTCTCCAACTCTTTTGCCAAGTTTCTTAGTGCATCACCCTGGTAAGTATTCAAATTAAATTCATTCAAACCATTAACTTTGTGATGTTCTCTTGAATTATGAATACCAAAATCAATTTATTGGCTTAAATGGGCAGGTTCACATAGACTTACCTTCATCAGAAGTGTATTGTGATTATTTCCATAACTGCAACTTTTAAGCGAAGTTGGTGTTCATTTGCCTTCATGACTAAGGTTAGGCCTGAGTTCGACCTGATTAGACTTAGATAACTCGAAATTTGATTGGTTGAAGACCAAATGATGTTTTGATTAATTAGTTCCTCAATTATTAATATTCTACGTCCCTTTGAGACTCCCGAAAAAAGGACAAATTTCTTTTCTGACCATTATTATGATATTCAATATATCAATAGGATTGAATATCAGTAAACTAAAAGTAAAATAAAAGCATTTTAGATTTGATTGGATCTGTTTGATAAGATAAAGACTTAATAATCAGAAATTAGATAAATATAAAAAAAGAACTTAATTGAATGAATTATGTGAACCGAAAAGTCAATATTGCTATTACACGAATTGCAAACCACTCACAAAAATGGTTATTATTACTATAATTAGATTAAGAATTGAATTAAGAGATAAATTAGATGCTAATTTATTATTTTCATTATTGCTAAAATTGCCTCCCAAAATTATGAAAAAAAGAGGATCTTAAAGTTTAAATTGAAGTATCATCTAACGAAAGAACATATTTGAAACTTTTTTTTCCTCTTTTAACTCATGAAATCAACAAAATGACAATAATTTAATAATTTTCTTCATTTTTGTAATATCTGGAAACAAACAATTAGTACTTCTCTCACACTCTTTTTTGGTTGGTGCAAGTTTCAACCCTTTAGACACAGACCATGGTGCTGAAAATTCTGATCTTTCATGAATTTTCTTACAGAACTTGAAAAACCAACTGAAAAATCGAAAGGGTTAATTATTTCGCAAACTTTCCGCAAATTTCTTTGGCACCAATAAGATATAAAAACAGATAAAACCGAAATAATAAAAATATCATAAATTTGGCAACGCAGTTCGGCACACCTTGCCTACGTCTGCGGGGCCCTTACCCAGCTTAATCACTTTCACGAAAATACAATAGATTTACC
>JANITX010000210.1:63062383-63100895 GCA_027564395.1 Erythroxylum ulei
CCCCCTTAGCGGGCCGCTGAGTACCTGATTTACATCCTCCCAGTTACTTCGTCGGGCCGGAGTGTGGGGGGCCCTTTGAATTAGGGATTCAACCTTTTGCTCCAAGATACAAGAAAATGGGGCCAACCACCGTTAAAAAATTTCTTAGTTTCTGCTGCCCAAAACGAGTTAGTTACAAAAACTGGACTTTCAATTTCTGGCAACAATATGATTATGGAAGAATTTAAAAGGTCGAGAGAGGGAGATTGGAGTCAATGCATATGTTTTACTTTAATTTGAGAATTAAGTTGAAATTTAGGAGTGTATTTATGAGATCTCTGGGGCACGAGTAGAAAATATATGATGAGAGTTTGAATTTTTTTTTGTAACTTTGAGGATAATGGTTGTATTAATAAATATGCATGATGAGCAATGTTTTAAAAACGCGATGGAAAATTAAATCGGTAAGATAAGAACTTTAAGATTTAAAAGATTCAATCAATATTAGATCGTTGTAAAATTAGCCAATGATTAAAGAATTTATAATATGATTGAAAATACTGTTCTTGTGAGAGATTTAATTAAAAAATAGATTGTTAAATAATATTAGATTTTTACGATTAATCGAACCGGTTAAGTTTTGTTAGACTATTTTATGTCCCATGTTACTTATAAATTTGAGTTCAATTAAAAACACCTAAGATAGTGGTTATTGAGTATTATAGAATGAGTTTTAAATGAGTCAAAGATCCTTTTTTCTCTCTCTTTTATTTACCAAAGGATGTGTCTGTTAGTGATGCTATATAAGTTGAAAAAACTTATTGAATCATATTATTCTGAACCATTGAATAATGCTCTAACGGAAGAAGAAGAAAGGAAATAAAATTCGTTCAAACAAATCAACATCGAACGACAAACAATTATGGATACAAGTATACAAATAATTGCCGATCTATAAATGTCTTACAAGTTTTTCAATATGAAAATTGAAAATAACAATTGTATCAATAAATTAACAGTTGGTTTATGAGGGGATGGTCAACTAGTAGGAAACTCCTTAAAAATACTTTAGTACTAAAAAGTATAAATTTGTGTATTCATACTGATTTTTTTTTATAAATAGTGTTGATTAATGTGAATGTGTTATCTTTTAAAATTTATAAATAAATAATTAAATTAAATTAAATTTGTTATTAAAATATATTAATAATTAATTCAATTATATTAGATAATTCTATGATTATTAAAAAAAATTGATTTTTGAGTCATAATGTTCTTTTACAAAAGTATAATTCAATTATGGTTTATGACTATTTTATAAATCAAATAAACCAATTAATTTTTAATTTAATGGTCTCATTTTTTAATTAAACTTTAAAATTTTTAGACAATTTTTTTAAATTATTTTTTAAAAATTTCAATTTTTTAATGACAGTTTAATTATTAATTAAACTTTGTAAACCTTTCATCTCTATTCTTATGATTTAAATCTCTAGTCTAATAAGACTAAGGTGGGTCACTATTTATAGAATGCTCAAGTAGCAAAATTGCCAAATAATTACTTAGGTATTAATGTAGATTTATTCAGTAGGTCCAATAATTTAGGGTCACTTTTTTTTTTTTTTTTTTTTTTGAATAAAATCAACATTAGCGCAAAAAACAGACAAAAGCAGGGAAGACAAAGAAAACTAACCCAAGCCAACAGGCTTACCCCGTACATCCGGAACCTAAAAGCCTTCCCCCCTTAACAAAAACAGAAGCTGAACAATTTGAATTTAAAATGGAGACTAAACAAGAAGGACGATCAGTCCAGTGATGTGAGTTTGCATGTACTAAGGTTACCCTAGCTAAAGCATGAGCCGTCTTATTGGCAATCCTACGCGTCCATTGAAAGGACAAGTGAAGGAAATATCGCTTGAATGATAAATAATCAAGGGTCAAAATTCCAATCTCAGACCGATTTGGCGAAGGAGCTAATATTAATTGGACAGCTGCCAAACAATCCGACTCCACAATGACCTTGGCAAGCTGTTGGTCTTTTAGCCAAGAAAGAGTTTCCCTTATAGACATAATTTCGGCAAGAACTGGGTCAAACAAGGCAGGGAAAAAACCTGAAATAGCAGTCACAAACCTACCTCGTGCGTCCCTAAGAACCGCAACAAAGTCTTCCGTCTGAACATCCTCTGGAGAAACAACGAACTCGCTATCTTCTTTCTCCCGAATAGAGAGTTTTTGTAACCCTGAATCCATGAAGCTAAAACGAAAATATAAGAGAAACCAACGTAGAAATAATATCTAGACCTCATCTTGCACATGAACGGTAAGACTAATACTTGCACTCGTAGAGAGAGAGAGAGGCAATACCTGATATATGAAGTCTTTATTTTTATGTAAAAGTTAAAATTGTGTATTATTAAGTCTTTTAGATCCTACGCTTTAATGAAATTACAAATTTATGGATGCTTCAGTCGAATTTTAACATTGTTTTTAATTTTTTAAAATAAAAAATATATTTAACCTTATTATTAAACTTTGGATTGCTTAAGTCGGACCGAATTTCGAGCTAGACCGGAATTCAAAGACAAATGTTTGGGCCAGGCTCGTACCCAAAGGGACCTGAACTCGACATGGCCTTTTGCCAAGATAGGGACGTGTTTGCCGTTGGGCTAATTTCAAAATCTGCTAACGAGGAGAGGAGCTATAAAAGAAACCCTACCGGCAAAATTTCAAATCGAACCATAGAAAGCCCAAAATAGTCTCACCAAGCGGGAAAGAAGGTCGACTTCGTTTTCACTTCAACCAAACAGACCTAAAAAGATCACCTCAAAATGGCCGACGAGAGAAGAAGTAATGGGAAACCGGTGAGCCTTAACGATCGTCGCTATCGTCTTCCCCAAGACCTCTCCGCTCCTCCTAAACCACCTCCGTCCTCCTCCGCTGCCCACGGTCGTGTTGTTTGACTCCTTATTTCCCTACTTCTATTGCGTTTTCGTTTTTGTGTTTGATGGAGATAATTCGTTTGCTGGTATGTTTTCTGGGTTTTGATGTTTTTGTTTCGACTGATGTACAGAGGAAGAAGTTAAGCCATCAAAGGTGAAATTAGAAGGTCGGAGTCGTCTCTGCAAAGCAGTGGGTGGAGGAACTGGAGATAATGGTGCTGTTGATGATATTCCTCAGTTCTCTGGAATTGTGGATTTTGATTCTTCTCCTGGTACTTTTATGCTTTTAATTACGATTGGGCTTTTTTATTTATTTTTAAAATGTGGAAATGTGATGATTTCGGAAAATAAATGTAGGGAAAGTTTGATGTTTTGGCACCAAGTTCTCTTATTTTATGGCAGAGGGCTCTTTCATTTACTGTAATTTTTAACATAAATGTTTTTGGATGATTAGCTTGATGAGAAATTACATTTTGTTGGCTGACCCTCTACAAAGATAATGTGAAGCTGAGAAAGTATATATTTTTTTCCACCTGATAGCCATAATATTTATCATCAATTGTCAGGCTATCATAATTATGAGAATATAGATGAGACTAGTGATCTAAACAATTATCAAGTGACTGGTGACTGGGAAGAGATGTGGAAAAAAACCATTCCGATTGCTACATTTACTCCTGATGTTACCTCTCAAGCTTCATATGATGAAGGGAATGAGAGAAGAAGATGCAAAAGGGTTTGGAAAATGAAAGTTCACAAAGCAATAAAAGTGCAAGAATTGATTCTACTAAAAGGGTAGGAAAAGCTGCAGCAATGTACGAGAGACTTGAAGATATGATGAAATTGATTGAAGAGAAACACAATGCAACAATGGAGATGAATACTTCTATTATGAAATTTTTGAATAAGATGAATATTGGTACATTACAAAGTACTGGTGCAGGTACGTCACATTATGATGTTATAAATGCTTTGGAAAAATTATGTACTTTGCCTGGTTTAGAGATTGGTACTCCAAAATTTTACTTTACTTGCTTTTTAATTGAAGATCCGCAAAAAAGGGCTTTTTTTTCCAGTTTATTAGATGATACAAAGAGAGTTAAATACATAAAGTTTACGTATGAGTATGACAAACATAAAAAAACATTAAACATAATTTCTATCTATGCATTACTATGTTTATTTTAGTTTGCCTTCTTTAGTATTTGTGCATTTATGTTGGTATGGTATGTTTTAAGATATTATGAACTTGGTTAGCTTATTTCATTATAATATGTTACCTTGTTAGTAATCTATAATTTTATTACGTGTTATATTATTTATTTCTTTATATTTAGACATATTAGTGTATGTTTATTTAGAATATAATTTTACTTGTTAATTTGCAGGTATGGATGCTAATGTTATGCAAATTATGCAACTTCTGCAAATTAAGCAATTTTTGGACAACGAGAATGATTTTTGGGATTTAGTTGCTTGTGCAGTGGGTTATATGGTTGTGTATTTTTTAACCACATATACAAAGAACCATGATGGATGAATGAATTATTGAATGGTAATGAAAAACGATGTTTTAATACATTTCGTTAATTATGTGTGATTTTGGAAAATAATTATGGTTTGAGACCTTCCGATAGGATGTCTATTTGAGAGAAAGTCGGTTTATTAGTGTATGTTCTAAGTAAAGGTTCACCTAATAGAGATATCTAAGAGCGTTCTCAACATTCAAGTAAAACTATTGAGTAGAGTTTTTAAAGAATTTTTGAGTGCTATAAATTTTCAGGGGATTTACTTCTACTAAACAATCTCAAATTTAAGGAGATTTCACAACAAATTGCCAATGATTTTAGATATATGTTACATTTTAAGGTAATTTAATATGTTCTTACTCTCTCTTCATTATATTTTTTTATTGAAAATTGTTGTTTTATTATCTTATAATCATTGTTTTATCTTATGATTGCATTGGAGCTATTGACTTTAACTTACTATTTACGTATGTTTTAACTGGTTGTGAAGGATCAACACACGATTTTCGTAGTTTTTGATACAATTGGCAATTCAAGATTTAAATTTCCAAAATCACCCATAGATAATTTTAAGATTTTGTAGGAATTGCTATTTCTGATCTAGACTTTTTATAATGTCATCTATAATAAATATATTTCCTTTATGGACACTTAGGCAAATATTATTTTATTGACAAAGGTTATTTGGAAAGAGAATGATATTTGACACTTTACCTAAAGACTATCAATCAGAGTTTAGTGGTGTAAATCTAAAAGGATCTCGAGAAGTTTTTAATTGAGTTTATTTATCATTAAGAAGTTGTATTGAGAGGGCTTTCGGTGTTCTTAATACTCGATAGAAGATATTAGAGAAAATGTTTAAGTATTCATTGATAGATCAAAATAAAATAATTTGTGCAACTTTTGTTTTGTTTAAGTATATTAGAAGAAGTACAATTGACGATTTGACTTTTAACCTTATTAATTAATATCCTGAATAACCTCCAGATGTATTTTAAAATATTAAAATTAACTCTATACAAAAGGCGTTGAAGAACAGAAAACTTGAGAGATAACAACTATTTGTTACGATATTGCTTCTAGTTTAATGACAGTTCTGCGTTGTTCTTAAATTGTTATAAATTTTTGCTTTAAATGATGATGTTTATTTCTTTTGCTTTATTTGAATTATGTTAAATTTCATTTGGATTTTTATATTTGGATGTATCATTATCATCACCATCATCATCATTATTATTGTTATTGTTATTATTTTTATTATTTTTATTATTCTATGATTGTTATTGTTATTGTTATTGTTACTGTTATTATTATTATTATTATTATTATTATAAGTTATATAATTTTTATTAGAGTTATAAATTTAATTTTTATAGAATTAAATATCTAAATACTAAAATATATAATACTCATATCCTTATAATTTTTTTAAAAGTTAAATCCTCATAAGTTATTTTACACATATAATCAGTTATCAACTAATAATTAATAGAATTAGCTAACAACTAATGTAATGAGATGATTGTCAAATAAGTTTATGAATAAGACTACGTATTGTTAAATCTTTTCGAGTCCCGTGCTTCAATAAAATTTTAACTAGGTGTTAATGATAATGAAAAAATTTTGGACACTTTGGTGGAATTTCAACATTGGTTTTAATTTTTTAAAATAAAAGTATATTTAACTTCACTATTAAACTTTGGATTGCTTAAGTCCGATCAAATTTCGAGCTAGACCGGAATTTGAAGACAAATTTTTGGGCCAGGCTTGTAGCTGAATGGACCTAAACTCGACATGGCCTTTTTGCCAAGCTAGGGACGTGATTGCCGTTTGGCTAATTTCAAAATCTGCTAACAAGGAGGAGAGTAGCTATAAAAGAAACTCCAGTGCAAACTTACAAATCGGACCATAGAAAGTTCAAAAAAGTCTCACCAAGCGGGAAAAGAAGATCGACTTCGTTTTCAGTTCAACCAAACAGACCCAAAAAGATCACCTCAAAATGGCCGACGAGAGAAGAAGTAATCGGAAACCGGTGAGCCTTAACGATCGTCACTATCGTCTTCTCAAAGACCTCTCCGCTCCTCCTAAACCACCTCCGTCCTCCTCTGCTGCCCACGGTCGTGTTATTTGACTCCTTATTTCCCTACTTCTATTGCGTTTTCATTTTTGTGTTTGATGGAGATAATTCGTTTGCTGGTTTGTTTTCTGGGTTTTGATGTTTTTGTTTCGATTGATGTACAGAGGAAGAAGTTAAGCCATCAAAGGTGAAATTAGAAGGTCGGAGTCGTCTCTGCAAAGCAGTGGGTGGAGGAACTGGAGATAATGGTGCTGTTGATGATATTCCTCAGTTCTCTGGAATTGTGGATTTTGATTCTTCTCCTGGTACTTTTATGCTTTTAATTACGATTGGGCTTTTTTATTTATTTTTAAAATGTGGAAATGTGATGATTTCGGAAAATAAATGTAGGGAAAGTTTGATGTTTTGGCACCAAGTTCTCTTATTTTATGGCAGAGGGCTCTTGCATTTACTGTAATTTTTAATATGAATTGTGGGTGTTGGCTTGCTTTAAGTATATGCTAATGATTTTTGTTATGGGTTGGATTTTAGAAGAGGCAAATCCAGTAAAGGTTAAGATTGAGGGTCGACGACGGCTTTGCAAAGTCTCTTCTCGAGATAATGAAAAGGCTGACACAAGTACAGCCGTGGACAAAGAGCCAACGTTCTTTGACATTACTGATTTTGATTCACCTCAGCTATCAAAAAGTGCAGCTGGTAAATATCATGAAGGTGCCAATGAAATCAGAGATATTCTTGATGACCTGACATCCAGGATTGACCTTATGTCAATTGAGAAAAAAAGGGTTCCACAGAATGTCAACTGTGTGGTTGATGCTGTTGGAATGTCCTCGAGAGGTGGAGATCATGAGAAGATAGTTGGTATTGCTGAATATGCAAGTGCTGAGTCAACATTTTCTCATGACTCTGATCTATCCGGTTCTACATCCAACATAAATAAGGACGTTGGGGATAACATTGACAATGCTAAGGAGAGCAATTCTCTGTTGAATGAGTGTAAGGACCATTATAGAAGGATAGATGAACATTTTCTTTCTAGAAAATCTTCTGCATTACATGTTCAAGAAGAGAAGGAAAGTGATCTGGAGGGTGAACTTGATCCTGATGATTATGTCAGTGAGGCCCAGAAAATGAAGAAAGCTGATCAAAAACTTAATCAGAATGAAACTAAAGGGGTGCATGAGGGTTTTGGACATGTGGGACAATCTTTTTCTCATAAAGTGAAAGACGAAGATGATGATGATGATTGTATGATCTTAAGTGAGAAAAAGGCCTTGAATGAAAAAATGGGAGATAATTGCCCAGAATCATCTGGTTTTTCCAGTATGATTGATGTGTCGGATGATTATACAAATGAGGTTGTGTCTGAGGATGAGGGTTTCCTTACCCTGAATGGACTTGGCTGTACTTACCAGTTACCTGGGTTAATTGCAAAGATATTGTATCCCCATCAACTTGAAGGGTTAAAGTGGCTTTGGTCTTTGCATTGTCAAGGTAAGGGTGGCATCTTAGGCGATGATATGGGTTTGGGAAAAACAATGCAGGTAATAATGTGTGCTTACTTTGTGGACATCCTTTTGTACCAAGACCTGCATAAGTTATCTATATGAAGAATTTTCTCCTTGCAGATTTGTGGCTACCTGGCTGGACTGTTTCATTCAAGGTTGATTAAAAGGGTATTGGTTGTGGCTCCCAAAACATTGCTCTCACATTGGATCAAAGAACTATCTGTTGTGGGTCTTTCTGGGAAGACCAGAGAGTAGGATATATTGCTTGGATGATTTTCACAATACAGACATTTCCCAACCACTTTTTAAGAAACGATTTAAAAACAAATAAATTCTGATTGGTTTTTATACTTTCATGTAGATATTTTTCGACATCTATCAAAACTCGACAATATGAGCTACAATATGTACTTCAGGTTTGTCTTGAGATTCCCTTGTATGTAATATCAAATTCTAATATGCTGCTTAGTGTAGTCCATCATAGTATTTCTAGGCAATGATTACAAGGGAATAAGAAATAAGATATATGACTATTTTCTCCATCTTATTGTGAATCAGAAATTTAAGGGAAATATCTTCTATATTAATAGTGTTTGTCATTGCTATTCTTAATATTGGATCTTTCCTTGTGCTCATTGTCTCCTTGTAGGACAAAGGTATTCTCCTTACAACTTATGACATTGTACGGAACAACTCAAAATCATTAAGAGGAGATCATTATTTTTTTGATGAGGATTCTGAGTGTAGGAACACTTGGGACTATATGATTCTCGATGAGGTAAAAATCTAGTATCTGCCGCGATTCAGCAAGAAAATTACGTTTACCCACTTTTCATTGTATACAGTTGGTTAGGATCAAACAAAAATCTTGAACATTCTGGCGACAATTGTCATGTAATTGTAGATTCTTTTTCGTAGAAGTTGTCAATTTTGTGTTAGATAAGTATGATATATATGAAATTTGAAAGTTTGGTTATCACAATACAAAATCAAAAGAAAATTTAATAAATTTCTAATTAACCTGGTATTCATATTGAAAAGGAGGTTTTAATATGATGCCGTTGGTGGGATACAATCTGATCAGCTAACAAAACACTAATTTTTGTCTGTCTTTTGAATGCTTCATAAGAAGCTTGCTGAAGATTGGATGTTAGCTTTTAATTCTGTTTCTCTCCTAAAATTTCTTTAGTTGATGCAAAACTTAATCTATCAAGTTTCATTACCTTCGATCAATTTCAACCATTTGTTTGGAACAATGTTGCAAGCAGGTCAATTCTCTTGAAACCATTATTTTTGCTTATAATTCCCTCTTTGCAGAAATTTTGTTCTCCCTGGATGTGAGTAAACTAATCAATATTTAGTGAACAGCTTCCAGGGATGTTGCTAAATGCTAACAAGTCAAAATCAAAGCTGATAAGAGAAGTGATGGGAGCATCAGTATCTGTGTTTCTAGATCTTTCTGTCTGAACATATATTGCGGTTTGGGATTGAGTAGATTATAGTTGAGGTTAATATTAGTAGAATCTTAGTTCCAATGCTGGCCCTGACTGAATTTGTATGATCAGCATTATCATCATTTCAGCTTTTAGTTAATATCTGTAATTTCCCATTTGCAACGTTTTGCAAGCACTTCATGTTATTTAACTATGTTTCCAGGGACATCTCATAAAGAATCCAAGTACACAGAGGGCAAAAAGTTTGCTAGAGATACCTAGTGCCCATCGAATTATTATTAGTGGAACACCAATTCAAAACAATCTTAAGGTAGCATCAATCACAATCATGTTTTTGTCTGTTAATTTTTTACACTCTTATTACAATGCAATTCTATATTCTTTTAACTCATGTTTCTTAAACAGGAATTATGGGCCTTGTTTAACTTCTGTTGTCCAGACCTACTTGGCGATTACAAGTGGTAATTAACTTCTTCATGCCTCAGCTGAATTTGGTGAAATTTTCCTTCCTGTTAGATCAAGTCTTATACTCCTTCAGGTTTAAGGAACATATTGAGCTTCCAATACTTCATGGAAATGAAAAGAATGCTTATGATCGAGAAAAATATATTGGTTCAAAAGTTGCAAAGGTAAATAATTTTATATTTACTAGGATGTGCTTTCTATCCCTGTTCTAGTAGCTTCTGCAGCAATGTCTTTCAGTTTTTTCTTTGTTTTGAAATGGAAAACTAGCCTCAAAACTCTTTTTAGTATATCTAGAACTTTACTACGTGTACCAATGTCAAATAGCTTGACACCTCAGAATACTTGGGAAAGGAAAATGCAAAACATGGAATGAATTTATGTTCTTAGAGGGTTATTAAACTTTGAGTATCATAGAACTTTCTATTGAATGAGGCTTGCTTCAAATTTTGTAGTCGTATGTATTGATTTGAAGTTCTATAGCTACAAAAATTGAACTGTTCATTTTGCTATTTGCCTAGTCCTTCAGTTGACGAAATCCACCTGCGTGCTTCATAAACTAGAAGTCATTCTTCAAATTTTGTTGTGTACTCACAGGAACTAAGAGAACGCATTCAACCTTACTTTTTGCGCCGCTTGAAAACGGAAGTATTTAAGGATGATGATGATGCTACAAATACCAAGCTTTCCAAGAAGAACGAGATCATCGTATGGCTAAAGCTGACTAGTTGCCAGGTGCTATTCGCTTGTTTTGGTATATCCTGTTGTATTATGCAGTACTTTTGGTTCTTACATTTGGCTTATTTTTGAATCAGCGACAACTCTATCAAGCCTTTTTGCAGAGTGAGCTGGTTCTCTCTGCTTTTGATGGCTCACCACTTGCGGCATTGACGGTGCTTTATACTTTTTGCCTATTATTATTTAGTTCATTTTGCTAGACATTAAAGGGAGATTTTGGAATTTTATCCTATCAGATGCTAAATCAACAAATCCTTTTAATTTTGGGTCATTGATTGAGTGCTCTTAATCCTTTTTGTTAATGATGTTGATTGATGGAAATTGCAGATGAATGAATCATATTTTTTTTTTCAGTTTAAGAATAAAGAATGATATTATTTTTCAATATGCTAATCATGGATGTCAAACTATATACTGCTCTACTGGTTTGAAATTCTGGAAGTAGGAAGATATAAGTTAATAGGTAGAATCAAGTTTCTCTTTAACATATTCTAATAGTTTTTGCCTAACGATTGTAGGTTATATATTTCTAGATTCTGGATTTTTTAATGTTCTACTTCTTTTTCAGTTTTCTTTTCTGTAAGAAGCTCGAGCTCACTTTGTCTCTGGCCATCAACTTCTTGTATAGCTACATATTTTACCATATGGGTTGACTAACTTCCAAGAATTAATAATGATTGGCCTAGTTGTGGGGCAGGGGGAGGGACTGCTCGTATATGGATTTAAGTGTCAAGTGACATATAACCTACTTGTGAGATTGTGCAAAACTACTGTGTAGGAGTTACAGATAGCCACTCACACTCTGGTTGATGTGGCTATCTGTCTGATTCAATAAATTTCTTATTCCAGATGCTGCACTTTACATGTCATTTGCTGAGCTCATAGATAATTATTCTAAGTGTCAATGTTTAATTTCCTGCACTTAGTAGTATCCTTCTATGTATAGTTCAAATCTTGCCATGCATCTTCGTTGCTCTTAATGTTGATGACAGAATTGACTAACATAACCAATTACCACCTGCCTTGGATCAGATTCTGAAGAAAATATGTGATCACCCCCTTCTTTTGACAAAGAGAGCGGCTGAGGATGTGCTTGAAGGGATGGAAACCTTGTTAAATCCAGAAGATGTTGGAATAGCAGAAAAATTGGCAATGCATGTTGCTGATGTTGCTGAAAGAACTGACTTTCAAGAGAAACACGATTATATCTCATGCAAGATTTCTTTTATATTATCATTATTGGTGAGATATGTTGCACACTCATAGTTGATGCTTTTTTATAATAATGCTTGCTTTCTTAAATTAATGCATATGTTGCTCTTCTGCAGGATAATTTAATTCCAGAGGGGCACAATGTACTCATATTTTCCCAAACTCGCAAGATGTTAAATCTCATTCAGGTTTCTCAAATCTGCAATTTTTTTTATTGTGCTGTTTTTTCAGTATGGTTTGGTTGCATTTCCACGTTTTTACATGAATTCATCTATAGATATTGGCGATTAAAATGGTATAGGGCTGGACATAATTTTGTTTGACTGCCCCATTTTACTGATATTATCTCTTTAGTCATTTGCACTAACTAGTTCGAATTTTCTCTATAGTTTAGTTTGTTATCTGTGTTATTGGACTGGAACCGGTAAAGTAATTACTCCATTATTTTGTATCTGAATCATCCATTTGTAGTTCATGCCCTTCAAACCATTTAAGAATCTTTACTGTTGATTATCATAAGTATTTCTACACATCAATTTGTAGTTCTAGTCCTACCCAACAACTTCTTGTAGTCCTTTGGCTACTGAAATGCTGATGGTAGAAAGAATTTCAATCGGAGGCAATACACTTTGTCTGTCTTTTTCAGAAATTTAGTTTGTTTTTATTGAGTAGCTCATTAGTAAAACTGAAGGATTTAAGAACCATGCTTCTATTTATAAGTATGGAGTTTGTAGTAGTTAGGCTTTTGAAGGAGTGTATGTGATTATAGCTCCCCTTTTTTTTGGTGACAGGAATCCATTTTATCCAATGGTTATGAGTTCTTGCGTATTGATGGTACTACTAAAGCTATTGATAGAGTGAAGATTGTGAATGTAAGTGTGATTGAACTTCTCATTTCTAAAACTCTAATAAAACTTTTGAGAATTCTTCTACATTTCTCAATTCTACATTTAGGACTTTCAAGAAGGTGCTGGGGCTAGTATATTTCTTCTGACATCTCAAGTTGGTGGTCTTGGACTTACACTTACAAAAGCTGACCGTGTTATCGTGGTTGATCCTGCATGGAATCCAAGGTGCTTATTTCAGCTTTTCCAATGCTTGGGATTGAAAACTTATACCAGAGAACTCAGTTTTAAGATCAAGTGTTCTGAGGAAGTCCAAAATGAAAACTATGGAAATTGATCTTGTTAGGAGCAGGATTAACAGTTCTCTTAATGGACTATCAAAACCCAAAAAGTTCGTAAGATAAAGCATGCTTATTTGCACTATTATGGGCTGGTGATTTTAATTTCTGCCACTTGCAAACCCTTTGCAACGATCATGGATGTTATAAGTTGCGTGTTTCTAATGACAAGGTGGTGCATATTTCTGCTGACAAGTTGTGCATGTCTTCAACTCAATGTACGTGTAATTTCACATGGTAGATGCACATTCTTTTTCCCTGAAGAAGGGCTTTCTGTTTACTTGGACTTATCTGCATGTGTGCAACTTAATTATACCCAAAGAAGGGCTCTCTGTTTACTTGGACTTATCTGCGTGTGTGCAACTTAAAAATCCATTGGGTATAATTTGTTCTTGTAGAGGTCAATTTTTCTGAGATGTGGCTCAACTGACATTTTATTTGCAGCACGGATAACCAAAGTGTTGATCGTGCATATCGTATTGGGCAAAAGAAGGATGTGCTGGTTTACAGGTTAATGACATGTGGAACTGTTGAAGAGAAGATATACAGAAAGCAGGTATAGTGTTGTCCTCTGCTCAAAGTTTTTTGGACATGACAATCACATTGCTTATCTACATAGTGGCAAAGCTGAGGCAATTCTTTGTTCCATGTTGAAACAAGATAATAAGTGAAAATGGCTTGTGGTAGTGATATTTGACATCTTATGCTTTTAAACAATCTTCTCTTATTCAAATCACATAATCAGTTAAAGCGGTTTCACTTGCTTTCTCAACGTTGGCTTTATATTGGGTTGAATGAAGATTTTACCTGAATGCCAATTCATTGATTACATGCTGAGATATTTCATCTCCAAACTGGTTCAATGGCATGGTTCTAAATCCTTGAAATGGCTCAGATATTCAAGGGAGGTCTGTTTAAAACTGCAACCGAACACAAAGAACAGATTCGATATTTCAGCCAGCAGGTTCATGAAATTGTTTCTGGATCATGTTAACCTTTAGATGTAAATTTTTGGGCAACTAATAAACTTGAAATTCATTCTTATCAGGATCTTCGTGAATTATTCAGTCTCCCAAAGCAAGGGTTTGATGTTTCCCTTACACAGCAGCAATTACATCAAGAGCATGACAGTCAGCACGAGATGTACTTAGCTTGATTATTCCTTCACTACAGCATATATTGATTTACTGGGAATACCTTTGGTTATTACTTTAATATGAATCTCCAGGGGCCTATTTTAAGTGATCTCACCACTATTTGCTTCGAACATAAGAAGGCACTAGTCTTGATCCTCATAAACGCTATTTAAACCAAATATTGCTTCTTCCTTTTTTTTTTTTCCTTTCCTTGTGGGGAGTGGAGCACTCAATGCATAAGCTTGGATGATTAATGTTGAGCAGTATTGCGAGACTGCTGATCGGGATCATAGTTTCCTTGCAGATGTTATTTTTGCTTGATTGTCTCTTTACAGGTTTGCCATGTCCATCTCATTAAATTTAATTCATAATTTCCTAATTGTTATTATTGTTCTTATAGGGATAAATCTTTGGAAGCCCACATAAAGTTTCTGGAGTCTCTGGGCGTAGCAGGAGTAAGTCATCACAGTTTACTCTTCTCCAAGACAGCGCCTGCTCAAGTTGTACCACAAGATGAAGAAGAGAAAAGGTGAAAATTTTCATTTTTCTTGGCTCACATTTTAAGGTGTAACTTGCTAGCAACCAACTGAAAATTTCAACTGATAAGATTGCAATTCTGCTGTTTATTACCATGTTTATTTGCATTCTCGCTGATTTTGATCAGGGGTAAAGGAACCACAATTGTCAGACATTCATCGCGTTATTCTTCTGAAGACCATGTTGATGGGTATGTTTGCCCAGCATGTGCTCTAATAGTAATCCTCTTATGCTGTAACTTGAAAATGCTGAGTTGTTGCTTTCTGTTTACAGAGCCATGCATGCCTTTAAACCAAAGGACATAAGCCTGAATATGAAAAGCAGTTCTCCTGAGAGCACAGGTAAACTGACAGAATCTCAAATAAAAGAGAGAATCAACCGGTTATCCCTGATACTTGCGAATAAGGTACAACTTCAATCCCATATCTGAATATACATAATCCCTTTTGAAACTTGTTGAACTATATTCCGATTTATTTACTTAATGGTCATGCTTTAAGTTCAACCCCTAAAGAGACGAGCATGACTTTAATCTGCTTATCTTTCACGTGCCAAAACAACCAACAGGCTACAGTTTCTAAGTTGCCAGATGGAGGAGCTAAACTGCAGAAGCAGATTTCTGAATTGAACTTAGAGCTCCACAAGATGAGAATAGAGCAAAGACTTGAGGAAGATACCAGCAAAAGACCTGATAAAGAAGTTATTGAGCTGGATGATTTAACTGGGGAGCTTCAAAGGGTGTTGAATGTATAACATCACTTCCCATGCAAGCAAATGAAATTCTTGTATAGAGCTTACTTTGAAAGCAAACCATTTTTTTAGACATGAACTGATTATCACTCAGACAATGAACGTTTCTTTCCTGATTGCAATGGAAAGGTCCCCATGTACTAGAACTTCAATGTCAATGAAGTTAACCGATTTCATTTGTTTCAAGGGCAGAAGTATATCCTCAAAAGCTTTTATTTTTTTATTTTTCAGAATTAAAGATGTTGAATGTAAGATCTTCCAAGTTGACCATGCTCTCAAACTTCAACTATGGCTGCAACTTTGGTCTCTTACATGTTTTATTCACAGAACATTGCACGTAAGAACATTAGGCTCTATTGAATACCCTTTTGGTCCATGTCGACGATGAGCTGCCAAACTACGTCGAATTGACGGACTTTGGAGAGAGTGTCGATAACAAAATTGTACCTTGTCGAACTGATGACGGTATTCTTGTTTGAAGAGGGTTTGGTTGATGGGATAAGAAGGGAGAGAAATGCCGTGGAGCTAAAGAAAACATGCTATGGCGTGAAGTGGGCTAGGATTCGAATGCTGAACTATGATTTTTGTCAACAAGTCTGCATCTTTTAAGGGTTGGAGTGATCGAAGTTTGGGCTCCATATCCATACTAGTATCTGACGATAACGATGAGCAATGACGGTGGCCAGAGAAGAAGGATTGAAAAAGAAGAAGAAGAAGAAGCATTGGTCGAAGTTTGGGCTCCATATCCATACTAGTATCTGACGATAACTATGAGCAATGCCGGTGGCCAGAGAAGGATTGAAAAAGAAGAAGAAGAAGAAGCATTGGTGGTGATGGTGTGTGGGGTTGGAGTAATGATGTAATAGCGACATTGCCATTCTTTTGGCTCAATGGCTTTTGGGTTAGTCTCAAAAGGTGTAGAATGAGAAACGAATAGTATAAAAGAAAAGTTAAGTGAAAGGTGAAAGTTTATAAAGGCCGTATTGGTTAGGTTCTAATACATTTGTGCCTCTTTAGCTGTCTCTTTGCATATTCCGATGACAATTCGCGGTGGCGAAGTGGCAGTGTTCGTAGAGACGAACGTAAGAACCTATATGGTGTTGGCCGTCTCTCCAGACATCTCCGCCGCTGATTTCAAGAGTAAAGTCTCTGGTTAATTGGAGAAATCATGAAAAAGTTTATATCTTGTTCACTCTCTGCTCTAATATCCTTCCCTTCTTAGAACTCGTTCCTTTTTCATGCTTGTTTTGTATGCAAAATCTCCTGACGTGCCAATTTCACTGCCTGTTTCGATGTTTCCCTTGATGGGTTCTTTCGAATTTGTATTTTATTTTCCAGTTTGATTACGAGAATGCCAGGCGGGTTTCTCGACTTTTTTGTTACCTTGTGAAAAATCTGACTGGACGATCAAGTATTTATAGCCAGTACTAATTCTGCTCACCTGATTGCTCTTAAGTCATAGTTTAAATTATGGTCTGCAATATTGTGGTTAGGATCCGGATCGAATAGTGCAGTAAGGGTCCAGATTGTTATTACAATTTGCAGCAATTGTATAAGATCATTCTGCTCAGCGTTACTACACATAGTGCATATTAGTTTTCTTGTTTTATCATAAGCCAGAGTGGTTGCTGGATTAGTTTCAGTTTTCTTGCAACTGGTCATTCTCTGACCTTGATGATTCCCACCTTTGAACTTTTCTGGTGTTAGATACAAAGTTGAAAGGTATCTAATTGTTGGTTATTTCCAGATAGTATTCAACTAATCAGAGGCGTCAACTAGACTTCCGTAAGTTTCAACTCTTCTTATATCCTTCCTGGAGATGTTAATGTCTGTTAGAAATTGTTCTGTAGGAAAGCTTGAGGCAGCACACTTCAATTGTTTCCCAAAATCAGGAGAGATTAGAGTGCAGAATTTAATGGTAAATCGAAAGAGTTGCTTCTACCACCTGCCAGATTCATTCCCAATAAAGTACTCTTTCCAAGGTCTCAAAAGGACATGGTTTCTTCATGCAGAAGTGAGTACTGGTGCTTCCATTGCCTTGGATAAATCAGGTATTATACAAGCATCTTACTGCTTAAACTGACAATTGAATTTCAGATTTCAGCTGTCACTGACCATGTGATGATGAATGCAGTAAGGAATGACGTCACATGGAAGAACATGGAAGGATTTCAGAGCACCAAAGGTCTAGGAACAGTTCCTGCAACTGTTTCTGATGCGGACAATACGAAGAAGATGACAAAAAAAGTGAAGAACTTCTCATGGATCAGTCTCAGTAACAGTGTGAAAGGATGCCCAATCAATAAAGAAACTTCAGACGATGTATTGGAAGGTTTTCTTTTCACATTCTAGTAAACAAACAAAGTAAACAATCTTCCACTCCTACCATGGAGACTTCCAGTAATTGGTGATTGAAACTGATATCTGTTCCAGGTACTCATACCGTTAATAAAAATTGCTCGCCCGTTAACTCTGGAACTGAAAGTACATGTTGCAGCTCACAGTGGTTTGACTGCAATTCCACAGGCAAAGGGAATGAGCCTGAGAAACAGCTAAAAGCTAAGCATAGCACTGATTATTCAGTCACGCAAACCTACCCGTTGCCTCAGTTTGCCGTGAGGATGCCGGCAAGGATATGTCATCGAACAACTACTGACTGTAGCCTTAAAGGGTCAGTGGACAAGCTGGAAAAAACAGCTGCAGTTGGGAAACGTATCCTAACAGCTGCAGCAAAGCTTAGAATCTCCAGAAGTAACCCAAGAGCTGGTATCTCCTTGTATAGAGTTAGAGGTTCCCATGGCTCATCTATGATTAGACCTTCAATTTTTGAGATCAGTGATGATGAAGACTGAATGATTCTTGGATTGTACTTCGTAAACTGGGATCGAGAATGACAAAATTTGTCACACTCATGGGAGGTGCTACTTTGTGCTTTCAGGGGAGATTTCCCCATACTTCTCTCTGGCTGGTTCCTAAATACATAGTAAATTAGTTGGCTGTTCTACTGAGTATGATTAAGTGAAATAATTGAGTGCAGAAGTAATGGAGCAGACACTCTAGTGAACACAATACCAAATGTCTTCATTGGAAAGTCACAAAGGCGCATTTGGATGTCGGCCTGAACAGTAACATGGAGCAGTTCTATCTGAACTTTTATGATACACTGGCTTGCAGAGCAATCACCAAGCGTTACATTTAAACCGCGATCAATGGATTCTGTTCTTATGGAAGAAACAGAAAAGGGTTTCTCATAGATGAGCAGAGTCTCCAGAGTAGAAATGCCCAGTTTTTTAGGATTGGTGGGAATCCTTTTCGGTTGCTGGACTGGCACAGATTTCATTATTTTGATTCTGGATTGAATGAATAATATAGGATGTTTCTGATACAGCTAACTTGCTGATACTGGTTGTGAATTAATAGGTACCTTAAAATGCTCTTAAGTGTTATTTTAGACTTGACAAGGAAGTTTTGTCAGATTTAAGTTTGAGATTGGTGTCGTCCAAACCTTGAAAAGCAAATATTTTTGAGTGCAAGTTGAATTTTGAGTTTCAAGACACTCAATCTAAGTTAGCTTGAACTTGATTCACTTAGCTTGAATTTAGCTTAAATATGAGTTTTTCTTGTTTGATTCCAAATAAAAAACAGAGCTAAGAAAATATTTGGAATAGTGGAAATGGTATCTATGTATAGAGCTTCTATATCTGCTTGAGATGGGAGACGAAGAAAGATGGCTGTTTACTTGAAAACTCTACAATTGCATAATCAGGCAAGGGTCATTCTCTTTTCCGAATAACACTCCTGAGATCAGAACCAAAGACTGACCTTACAGAAAGATGGAGCGAATACAAATGAGTCGAGGAGGGGACGAAACCACGAGCAAACTATCCTCTCTGCCAAGACTCTGAATTACCATCTTCCACAATAAACAAAAACTAAGGCAAAGAGAACATGCTACAGAAGGGAATTATGTACAGAGGCAAGGAACTATAGAGAAAATAAAACCGGGTTAAAATCCACGAGATGCTCTGCGCAAAATATGGCTACTCAAAGCTTGGCGTACGACTAAATCTCCCTTTCAAGTAATCCTCTATAGAGATATCTTGTTCAGTGCTGCTGACTGAATTGCAGTCATCCTCTAAATCGAGCAATGCAGTTCTAAGATGGGATTGGATGTTATTAAGATGTGGTTCCCCATCCGCTGCATCAGTTTCTTCTGATGCAATCACTTGTTGCCTTGCTGATTCCACTGCTTCCCCTTCGCCTTGGAGGAGCTTCAAGATCTGTTTTTACAGGATTTGTAAGGGATCAGCCTACAAAATAAAAGCAAATGAAGAGTTTACTGCATTTGAACTCACAAGACCGATATCTGGCCGTGATCTGGGTGAGCGTCTGATGGAAAGGGTTGCTGCTAAAACCATTCTCTCAATCTGATCATCATCACGATCACCTCTAACATGTGGATCAAGCAATTCAGAAATTTTACCACCTTCTAGAATTGGCTTTGCCTGTGAATTTCAGTCAATGAATGTTTGATAGAAGCATTTTTGAAAGCATCAAATTAAATTTCTTTAGGATACTGCAACCAAAATTCTGAAATCTCCAAATAAGAAGAAAAATCAAGTCATGCAACTGACTTTTCTTGTAATTGTGCCAGTATAAAACCATGCAACATAATTCAAATGGATCCTTTTCATATTCAACCTGTCTTCTAATTCTGCCTTAGCATTCTGCACACTTTAGTTCCAGGACCAGAAGGACAATTGAAGAAAATAAAAGAAGTGCAAAAAAGGGAAACAATTTTCTCAAGCCACCAATTTCAACCAGGATCTTTCTAAACATTTTTTTAGGGCAAGAAAAGAGGTGTGAAGGTTGCTTTTGGAAGAGGAATAAAAATGCTTACCCACATAACAAGGCTCTCATGGCATTTTGGATTCTCACTGTTGATTGGTAATTTCCCAGAGAGAAGCTCAAGGAGGACAACCCCAAATGCAAACACATCAACTTTTTCACTCACCTTTCCATGCAAAAAATACTCAGGGGCCAAGTATCTGGGATAGGAGTGAGAATCAATAAGAACATTTATACCTCAAAACAATTAGCAAGTGGCTCATATAAGAAGAAATAACTCACCCAAAGGTTCCTGAAACATCAGGGGAAGTTACATGGGACAAAGCACTAGAAATGCAACTTGCGAGTCCAAAATCTGACAGCTGAAGTAACAAAACAAGTTAAAACTAAGCACCAAAATCATGTACAGTAGAAAAGCAGTCCTCACAAAAGTACGGTTCATGCCTGGGGCTCAAAATCATCGGATAGAAGTATGTTTGAAGATTTAACATCCTTGTGAACAATAGGCTTATCACAGTAATTGTGCACATATTCGAGTGCCTCAGCTACACCTAGTGCCACTTTATACCTTTCTTTCCAACCAAATGCATCGGAGATCTTATTCCCTTCATAAGAGAAGCAACTAGGAGTTAGAATCACTCATTTGAGGAACATGTTATCTCATCACATAAGTAGAGAATTCAAAGTACCATGAAGATTCTCCTCCAGGCTTCCTCTTGATAAAAAATCATAAACCAGGATCAATTTATTGTCCTCAAAACAAAACCCAAAAAGAGACATTAAATTCTTGTGATGTAATTTTGTAATGATCTCAATTTCTGAAACAAATTCTTTCAACATATACGCAGATGGCTTCAAGATTTTCACCGCCAATTCCTTTCCATCTGGAAGGCATCCTTTATACACATGACTACTACCCCCTTTGCCAACCATATTTTCTAGAACAAAAGGCCACAAAATATTTGTTAAAACTCCCAGAATAGAAAAGAAAAGAGCAGACAAGGAAAACCCATACCAATACATGAAAGGTATATGATGAAAACCAACCAGGGGTGAAATTTGAAGTGGCTGACAAAAGTTCCTCATAGCAGAACAATCTACAAGTTGACGAGTATTTTTCATGGATGCCTTTCAATTCTTCAGGAAGGTCACTTAAGCCATGGTGTGGTGAAATGGGAGACCATACAACCTCAGGGCCTATTGGCACAATAGCACCATCCTCTGCTTCCACATCAAAACAATGGCCTTCAAGAGTATCTGAAGCACATTGTTTTTGATCTGGATAAACGACAGAAGAAGAATTCTGGCTCGATAGTGCCAATGCCCATTTGGCCAGAGATGTTCTCTTTGTTGAATTCTTCCCTAGAATTAGTCGCCGAAGAAGTGACCACCGCTGTTTAGAACTAGATAATGCAACAGAATTTGGTTTTGGTATAGTATCACTCCTTTGGATACTGTATAACTCCAGCAATTGTTTTTTGGAGTCATTTGGAGACAATGAGCCTGAAGTAGAATGTACAGAATTTTCATTCTGGGATTTTCCTGAGCAACTTTGACTTACTTGATTCAATTTGTCTGCCACCACAGCATAAGTTGTATCACTTAGTAACTTGATATCCTTTCCCGAACATCCAACAACTAGGAAAACAAGATTCCAGTGTGAACTAAAATTATGGTCCAGACAAACATAAAACTAATCATGTTTGAGATACGGACCACAACAACAAATCAAAATAGCAAGTATATGAACAGAACCTCTAAGCAAAAGCCAAAAGAGTAAAGGACCAAAACCCTTTATAGTATCAGTACCTGTAACTGTTGCTTCTCTTGTATACACAAATTTGCCATTACTAACAGCATAAATGGACAAACTTTTGGACAACTTTCTGGCGCAATACTTTGCTACCGAAGTTGAGGAGCGGATTCTGTGGGGGGATTTGGAAGTTCCCACAACAACCTTGTTTGCATTGCTTGATTTTGCTTCTCTTACCAGAATTTTCCGCACCGAAAAACCTCTGCACACTTTGAGCTTCAAATCCACCTAAACATAACCCTTTAACTCAATAACACAAACCATTGTAAATATGAAGAAATTAAAAGACTGTTTCCTTGTCCAATTTAGAGGAAACTTTGAAGAAAAACTACAACTATCACTCAATAAAAAGCCTTTCTTTCCTGTAAACAAAACAATCTCAACCATTTTTAACAAGTAGGAAACATGAAGGCCACATTCCCTAGAAGAACAAAAGAATAACAACTTTGATAAGAAAAGATGAAACAAACCTGCTTTAAGTTGCAGAAACCTTCATAGACAGCCAACAAAGAATCAAACGCTTTTACTAGAGACATAAACGAAGAAGTCCCTCCTTCAATTTCCACCAGACACACACACGAAAGCCAACAAAACGACGTCACATATGAGAACAAAAACCAAAACCCAGAAAACACAAAAACACACACAAATGCTGAAGTACCGGAGACAGAATCAAGCACGTGCAGAGCAATGACCCGATCACCGGGGTTGGCTACTTTCATGAGAGCCCACGTCAACAATTCCTTACTCTGAACATCCAACTTTACTCCCACCACAACCACCTCCCCTTCTCCGCCGTCTCCATCCTCCCCGGCGGTGCCCACCGTGCGTTCGCTGACCAACTTCATCGATCTCCACCACAAAACACGCCGGAAAACACCCCACTGGCTTCCTTTCTCACTCATACAATTAAACAAAAAACACTAGACGCTAAAAACAGCTTTAATCAGTAACAATATATTACGTAAACGTTACTCTCTCTCTTTAGATCGTCGTTTCCTCTCTCTAAAAAATGCTCATGAAAGCCGCTTTTTTCACTGCATTGAGAAGCGAGCAGCGAATCTTGTTAGGAGATGAGATGTTAATTAATTAGTTAACTTCTTTTAGACATTTTCTACTGTATGTGCCACTTTATTACCATCATGCTGCTCCACCACTTTCTGCCGTTCGTTCGCCTTTTATTTGTTGACTTTGATTTGATGTACTAGGTTTGTTTTTTTTTTTACCTTTTAATCTCCTTGGCAAATATTGACCAAAATCAATTTGCTTATTTTAATCAATTCAGACTTTTAAAAATTTTACGTTTTGGTTCCAATTTTAACTTAAAGTTTGAAAATTTTAATTAAAACAATATTATTTTAAATGAAATAGTGTCATTTTCAGTTTAAAAATATATTTAATCTAACTTGGCTCAGACATCTTCACGTTCAATCGAATTGTAAACTGTATAAGCCCTGTTACGATTAATCCCAAACTTGAAACTTTAGGTTTGATCACTCAATTCAATATAAGGGATTAATCAATCAAATACTGAATAATAAAGGGGTTGGTTTAAAAATAAATAAATTGCTGGTTGTAGAATATTATTCCAGTCATACTTAAACTTAAAAGAATAAGGGAAGGGTTTGGACAATTCTACCGCCTGTCACCTAAGTAAAGAGACCTAAAGTAAGAGATTAATTGAGAAAATTTTTTCCCATTCGTATATCATAAAATAATAGAATATTTTTATTCCTTATCGATTTTTTTAGCATTTTCTGTATGGCAGAAATAAAAATTTTAGATGAAATTTAAAATTAAAAATACTCAAACTCAAATTCAACCCGATCCAATTCAACCTGTTTTATGCTTATCATTACAATAAGCGTGTGGAAAATTAAACTAAATTAAGTATTTTTTGTAGGATTTTTTTTCTTGTTTTTCTTTTATGAGGAAATATTCAACTCCCTCGATACTATGATTTTTGTCATAAAAGATTTTCATTAGTTATATTACACGAATGCTAAAATTTAGTAGATATGATATTTTTCATGGATGTCTTTGTAAGTATGGTTTGGTGGGTTGACTAATATAAATGTACTCATAATTATATATCCTAAAAAGTACAAAGAGATAATCTTTAAATTATTATATGATTTAAAGGTTATTATGTGTGTCGAATAAGTCATTTATAGTCATAAATTTTACAATTATAATATACAGGTATAAAGAGATAGAGCAAATGTAATCATATTTATTATCATCATTACTCGTACCATAATCATAATTGTGTAACTTTGATTAAATGTAGAAGATTGAATTGAAGATACTGTCTATTATTCTACC
This sequence comes from Erythroxylum ulei, assembly GCA_027564395.1. Taxonomy (NCBI): domain Eukaryota; kingdom Viridiplantae; phylum Streptophyta; class Magnoliopsida; order Malpighiales; family Erythroxylaceae; genus Erythroxylum; species Erythroxylum ulei. The sequence goes on from JANITX010000210.1 coordinate 63,086,874, forward strand.
TTGAGAGTGAGATGTTCCCAAGCTGTAAAAAGCACTTCCTATTCCTTCCTATCTTTGCAAGAAATAAACTTAATTTTTTTATTGCCCGTGAGATATTTTAAAAGAATCCTAATTATAAGAAGATACCTTTAAGACATTTACACTCAAACTAATTCCCGCTCGAGCTAAATTCTGTTACTTAATATTTTAGCAATCTCCTTTTATTCTATCATACTTAAAAAAATGCAAAAAAGACTTTTCACTTATGCATTTTCATAAATTCCAGTTATCTTTGAATCCAATTATAATTATTATTTAGAGTTGCTTGAAGAAAACATGGGAAAGTGATAATAAGCTTATTCTTGTTATTATTATACAATTTATTGTGATAAAATATGTACTACAAAAATTATTCTTCAAAATTTAATAAGATAATCAATTAAAGATATTAAATTAAGTTTAATTTAATATTAATAAAATAAATTAGAATTGATTAAATTTCAAATCACATTTTAATTTAATAAATTAATATGTACCGGATCAATTTGATAAAATAATATTGTTTAACTTCCGACCCAAATTCAACTAAATTTTGAGTCTAACTCAATTTATTGGTCGTGCCTAACTAATCTTGTAAACTAAATTTGATTTCTTACTAACATTTGAAAAAAAGAAGTTAAAAACAATCTATCTATTACATTGTTGACGTTGTATTTGAGGAAAAAAAAGAAAGAAAAAGTGGAAAACAAAGTTAGTGTAAAGGACAAATGAATGGTAAGCTCCAAGATGCAATATGTTTCAGCTGAGCAATGAAAATTGTAGAGAGTATCGATAATGGAAAGCAGCTTGGCATTGCTTAGTTCACCGAATTCTATTCTATGCCCCCTAGTAGTCGTCTTAATTATGCCCGACGACTACACTCCTAAACGACTCTTGAGGTTTAAGTGTTTAGCAGCTAAGGAAAGAGACGACCCAGCATCGCACACAAATTCACATCTCCGTGCACATCACTCTCATCAATCACATACCGTGCATTATACTTCAGAATTACCTTTACGTTCTTCCAAACCTAAGGATCATATTCAAAGTCGTAAAGTTTCAAATTGAGTCTAAAGTTTGAAAAAATCAACTTAATTTTCTCATATTTCAAGTACTTGAAGTACTTAGTTTACAAAAACTGATCGATTGATTAATAAACCGATAATATAAATTTATTAAACTAAATTAAATTAAAAATTAAAAATCAAACTAACTGATTCAAAAATTTTAATGTAAAATCGATTAAATTGATTCAGTTTTTAAAACATTGTCTAAAACAAATATTATATATTTTTTTATAACAAAAAAAATATTGGAATTAACTTAAATTGAAATTAACTAGCCTAACTTATTGACCAATATTTTTAACTACATACTGACTAAACTTTACGTAAGTCCGATAAAATTTGGACAAAAAGACAAATCATTAACCTCCCCTCTTCTTCAGCACAAAGATTTCCACGATTTTTCTAAGATTTTGGAAGATATCTTAGGTCATTCACTGTAACTATTACAATACTTTCCATGTTATATAGTTATATTGTAATAAGATAGAACCTCTTTCCTGGAAAATAGGGATAGTAGCTATGTAGTGGAGCTATGGCCACACATAAAACATAGAACCTTTTTCCTGAATAATAGGGATAGCAGCTATGTAGTGGAGTTATGGCCACACATAAAACAACCCATGTTGGGCACTGACACTATGGATAAAAATACGTCAGGAAACAGAGAAAAACTGAATAAACTAAACACAAACGACGAACGTCGCATGTGTCACTAATGTGCCAACTTAGAACTCATTCACTAAAAATGGTAGACTCAGACTGACCCTCTCGTCAACAACTACCCCACCACTACTGCACGTTTCGGTGCCCGATAAAACAGATCGTTCATTGTGGGGGAATATATGCTTTCCTTTCTTCTGCCCTGCATGTGCTTTTGCATAGAGCTCTTTTGTGTATTTTCTTTTTGTTTTCTTTTCGCTAAAAGGTTTTTGGGAGGTAAATAAACTATTCCACGCCTAGAAGATGCTTTGTGTATTATGTTGATCGTCTTCACACATTGTATTCTTTTGGCTAATTGTTATTGGTATATTATCAAATTAACAAATTTGCCTTCAAAGGTAGTTTAATTGATAGAGTTTAATCTTCGTGTACCTACAACTTCAAAGTTCTCAAGTTTGAGTTGCATCTAAAAGAAAGTGTTTCATTTTGATCATGTGAAAGATAATAAGTTAAAAATATAAACAAGTAAGATCTGTAAATATAAGTTAATTATAGAGATGATAACAAATTAGATCAAACCTAAACTATATATAATTCAACCAATTCAATTTTTTAAGAATACAAATAAATTTATTAACTCTAATTAAATTAAATACATCAGTTAATTCTACATTATTATTTCTGATTAGACCATTTCAACTCCTTAAAATATAGTCTAATTTGTTAATTCTAATTAAATTAGATATATCATTTAATTTTAAATTGTTGATTTATCAAATAAATTATTTATAATACAATATTAAATTTTATTCAATATAACCTTAAAGAATAATGAATACAAAATTGATTTCAAAAAATAATGAATATAAATTTGAACGTTAAATTAAGAAATTCTAGTTTTGAAATACGAAATTTGTTTTTGGATTAATGGATACGTTAAGGTAACGTATCAACACTCCCAAATTTGGCTATCCAACTATTCTTTTACACGTTGCTTTGCTTTTCTATTTTATATAGACAGACCGTGTGGGCTAAATCATTCACCTACTCGCAAAGTTTTGTGGGTTCCAGGGATTTGATAGCCAATTAGAGCAAGTGGGGTTCTTCCCTATTGGAATGCCTCTAGGTTGGTGTACGATACAAGTTTACCATAAATTCTTGTGGGACTTTTGTTGGATGGAAGATACTGGATTGTGTGGGGGTGAAATCACTGAAATATTAACCATTGATCCTACAGGGCTAGTTGCAGTTGTCCTACTCCTATCAGAAAAAGGAAAAGAAAAACTAAAACTAAAACTCATCTCAAGAACAAGGCTTGATGATTCGCCTACTAAATATAATTTTGTATTCTGATAACTATCCCACTAGTGATTTAACTAAGTTGAAATGAAAGCTTTCTAATCCTAAATTGACCTCACAGTTTACTTTTTCATGCTTGGACCTTCATTAATATTGCAAGGAAAATGAGTTGTTACGTTGCAGCTACGAATGACATTAGTTACGGTTCTATTTGGCATCGGTACTATAGTATAGTGGCAAAGCCCACTTAGACATGAGTTGGACTTGAACTTAAACACGAGATTTCATCTAATAAAATTTTATTTTTATTAAAAAATCAAGACTAAAAATCACAAAAGAAAAAAAAAAGAATTGAAACTAAAAAGCCCTAACTTTTTTTCTTTGAACAAACCACATTTAAGGCATGGTTAAGGTTAAGATCAGTAAATGAACAAACCTGTAGCACTCTAAGGGAGACCCGTTCTCCATATGACTGCATCAATCTACTTCAGTATGTTGTGAATCTTTGTGAGAGTGTGAATCATGAACCACGATGTGGGCAAACATTGGCGAAGTGTGATGGATCACCACATTTGTAGCATCTTCTCTCAGGCAAAGGATCACCAGTGGCTGATACAAAAGTCACATCAGTAGCATGTCCTCCGTTCTGGAGGCCTCCACCACGGCCAGCTCGCCTCCGGTTAATAGTATCTGCACGTGGAACATTTCTTGCAACAATGCCATTATTGAGATTGTCCTCCCATCTGTATTACAGACACCAGCATGCAATAAGGAACAGCATGCTCTCCATAGTTGCTTGTTCTATTGAAGTTGTTTCCTAATTAAGAACTCATAATATTACGAGTGAAACAGAACAGAAAATGAAAACTCATTTCAAAATTGCCGAGGTAGGTAGGATAGACTATTATTTTCTGACTTCGGTTGTTTTCATTCAAAGGGCATATTACAAACATAAAGAGGATAATACTGGTTTCCTTGCTGACAACTTTTCCGAAAGTAAGTTATACTCACAAAGCCATGTAATGGATTTAGATTACGTACATAAAGAAGTTGCATGATTGTGATGGACAGGAATAGAACTTTCTTCCCCTGTTATTTTCAGTATTAGCAGTTCGCAGAACACAAGGTGTACCGCACGTGTTGCATGACATTGAAGATTCTCCTGCAATACAGCATTAACAATGTAAATACCAAATATGCTTCAAATGATGGTCCAAAGGGATGGTCGACATCAGCCACACAAAATTGAGATGATATCTTTTCTTCAAATTATGGAAATACAAATAGATCCACTAAATCAGAGTCTAGCTATCCAACTGATAATAGACAGCAATTTTGTTGGATTTATCTAGTTCGAAATTAATAATTTAATTAAATTGATTGAACTAAAATTATTAAATAAAATAATGTTATTTATTTAATATTATAAAATTAATTAATCAAAATGCAGTCATTTTATATGAAATTCGATCATTTCTAACTTTTACCGGAGTATTCTATTGCAAGTGGACAATAGTAGATATCCATGATATCTGATCATATGAAAATTATTGTAGGACCTCTGTATTGCTTAACGGTCAAATATGTCCTCTCTCTTGTTTAATATTTGTTGATTTGATCAAGAAAAGAAACTTGTCATCTAAAAAGCATGCAAATTCAGAGTACTTTAGAGGAGAGACCATATTAGCAATACCATCCTGTTGATTCCTTCCTTGAGACCGAGAAAGTCGGGAAGCTGAAAGCTGTGATGGACAACTCGCTGATGCATGTCCTGTTTGATGGCAGTAAGTGCAAGCACTCGGCCTAGAATTACTGCTAGGGGTTGTAGAAGGTACCCGACCTCTTGCTGCAGAAGACATTCCTCATTTCATGAGATTTTCTATTGCCAACAAGGTTATTAATTTGTCTTTCTTTTATTAATAATTTATAATCTTATTTAAATACTTTCTTTAGTCATTATTAGTAGTTATTATTAAATAATAATATAAAAAATTATTAATCACTAAATAATAATTATATTTGACGAAAAAACTCGTAAATGAGAACAAGGACTATATACTAGGTCTAATTATTAACAGGACCATTAAAATACCGAAGATGAGGATATAGACAAACCTTGTGTGCGTGAACCAGTTCCACATATATCTATCAATTGTCTAATAGTCTCATCACAGCCACCAATGCAACCTGGTCAATGTGAGTGAAAATTTTCGTTAGCCAAAAACGAGACGTTAAACATACATTTAAGGTTGAACCTCTCGCAACTACTGTAATAGTTACGGTTATATGTCTCTACATGGTGCAGAAAATTGAAAAGAGATCTCGGAGTTGTTTGCATGAAAGGCATAAAAAGAAACTAAGATCATAGAATGCATATTGAGAAGCGAGGAATAGATTAACCAAGTACATGTAAATGGTTCAGGGTTTCCAATTGAGACTAATGCTCTCTTAGTTATAGATCTATACAATGTGATCCGATGTTCAGAAGAACATTGTCCAAGGTGGACGCAAAAGATACAAAGGCATGCGTGCAGATAATAACTGGGTCCTTAGGAAGTGTGCGTAGAACAATATGTTACACACACACACACACATATATATGCATATTGTTTTACTCCATTTGACATCGTTCTCAGCTTCAAGTTTGTCCATGTTTTAGCTCAATGAAAGAGATTGCATTAGAAGGCTTGTTAGAGTGAAAAATATCAGCCAATGATGGGCCCTCAGGCAAAAGGTTAATGGTGAGTTGCCGATAATTCGAATTTTCATAGCTAAGCGCCTAAAATGAAATGGAACATGATTATGCAATATAATACCAACAGGATGCTTGGTCGCCTTAGCAAACCCCTTGCCTCTGACAATTTGGACACAGAGTATTTCTTGACAAAAGTATGGAGGTCAAATTGTATAAAATTTAATCAAGTTATCTTTAGGTCTATTTCAAAGTAATAATACAATCTCCAATCTATACTGTGGGGCTGCACTTACCCAAATGGTTGACACTAAAGCCTGGTGGAATTTCGATCTGACGGAATTTAAATTGAATCAAATATACAGAACCTGAAAATTTTAAAGGCTTCTATCAGCGAAGAATATTGGCGAACTGAAACAAGCAAGAAATTAATGCAATAGAGCTAACCAGAAACTACAGCCCAAAGAATTTTCTAGCAACCTATGCAGCATTGAACATTTTCAGAAAGGTGAAGTGACTATGTCCAAGAGAATTAGCTCTATTAAAGCTACAGGTTATATCTCTGAACTAGTTAGAAGATTTGTTTCTTAGAAGAGCTTCAGTTGCCTCCTAGTCTCTAGATGTTTTTTTTATAAAAATATCTAGATGAATTTTTCTCGGGGAGTTGCATGATACAAGACAAACTGATTTGGATACTTTTATCATATTAGAAAGGGACAAGATAGAAGGTTTGGGACATTGATCCAGTTTCACTGACTTAAAAAGCTCGAAGCATGAATTTTCCTTCTATTCAGAACCTACAACTTGCAAGTAGAAGTCCAGATAACACTAGCACATAAATTGGTGTCTTAGCCACCTATGAAGCAGTTATGAAGAAATACACATAACAACCTGGAGTGCATGAGTTGCAAACGTTGTTGGTAACAGTGGCTTCTAATACAGCTCCAGGGAGCCACACAACATTTCTACACTGAGAAGTTGAAAGAAATGGAAGTTCAATATATGATAGATAAGAGTTAATAAACATCCACATTCACCCCATCAGTTTTAGCATGAGCCATAACGTGACTTCTCTTTGTAATTGTAATATTAGACAACGCTAAAAGAAACATAGAAGCTACTATTGATGTTAATCTATAAATAACATTTTTCACAACTCAGTCAACAAAGCTGAAATCCTACACATGAGCTGAGAAGAGTGGGATTTGAGGACCCAAAACTGAAAATTCCACCCTAGTCCTTCAGCCAAGTGAACCATGAAGCAATTTCCTAAACCATGATTATACTCTATATGAAAGGATGAAAAGATTGAAAAGACTTGCAACATAAAAATAATCAGAACATTTGAATCAACACGATCTAGATTCAAACGATCATAGGAATAAAGGATAATGTAGCCGAATTTATGCATTTATTGGAATCCATAACAATGATGGTGAACTCGACTAGGAAAAATGGAGAAAATAAAGGTATATAAGAGCAATTTTGCAAATTCAGCATTAAACAGTTGCAAACTAACTCGTCAGCAGGATGATATAAATGAAAAACCATTACGGTTCCTCTCGAAACAGTGAATTACGTGTTGGGAACGCCTTTGATAAGGAATAAGACGTTCTGTGAAAAAATAACCAACCTGTGGGAAACCCAAGCAGCCAACCATAAAATTGCCATCCTGTTCAGAGGGACCACCTAGTTTTATTAGACTATAGGAAAGTCCTAGACTTGTAAAAGTAGCATGGAAATGTAAGTAAAACTGCATGTTCTTACTTAACCTTATCATTTGGAAATATGAAACATTTACTTAATTGATAATACAGTTGGCCCTTAAGTAAATGTGATAACTCAGCGATAGCCCATATAGATATAATGTAAATGAAAAAGCTCATACCCGGCTTCTCTTCAATACCATGTTTGATTCCTGGCAAAGTCCACACAACCTAACAGTTTCTCCTACTGCATGAACATCATCTCCTCCAGATCTATCCGATCTGTATAGGCGATAAAAAATGCATTACAGTTGAACCATTTGTAATATGTAAAAGGTTTAGGAGGAGCTGGGGATCCACCTCTGAAAGAAAACTTCCATGGCTTCCAAAAGCTTTATTTTATTTGTCCTCGCCTGCAAACATATTGCCTTGGATTGGATATTGGACATTAACAAAACGCACTGCATGTATGATTGATCATACTCTGCTATTAATTTGAACTAAACAAACAATGAAGGAGTTTGAATTAAGCCTCGAAAGCCTGCAAAAACTCTCAAGTATCACTCATAGCAACTCTCTTTTTGTTTAGCTATTAATGCCAGCGGTCATTGTCTGCGACTAACAGGAGAAAATCCCTCCCAGCTAAAAGATTCTCTTAGCAGGAGGAAGCCAGTAATAACTTACATCCAGGAAGCAAGATTTCATTTGCTGTAAGCATCTTGTCAAAACTTCGTCTTTACTTTTATTCCCCACACTCACTTCCTTCATGTCACATTCCATCATTGATCTGAGATAGGGTTTCCAGAGTTCATACCTAAAGAGGTTTAAAAAGTCGCAGATTCCTCAGTAAAAGTGTAGAACAAAGGTCTATGCACTTCAAGGCGTAGAAGACACCTAGCTTGTTACTGGAACATAAAACTTTACCCCATATTATCATATCCCATAATTAGCGCCTCCCCCTGAAAATTATCAGCTCATAATTAATAAATGAACAATTGCCTCTGTAAAGCCCATAAAAAGTCATATAACTCCAGATGCAGTAAAGCTAAATGCTTCATATTTAGCCTAGTGGCAAGAGCTGGACTTGGCGCCCTTGAGGTTTGTCATAGCTTGAGGATACTTCAGCAGACTATGGACAATCTAGGCCTTAAAACCATCAACTGAAGTTAGGTAAATGATTAAATAGTCGAGTGCATAAGTTAAACAAGTCTTCTCTTTTTCCCTTCGTCAATTTGTCTTCTTATTCCCTTATCAACCTGATTACTTTATGTTTTCTCTTCATTTCTGCTTGCTTTATAATCTTCCCCAATTCCCATCTTTCCTATTCTGCATTGTCTAACTCTCTGAACAACAAAAGTATATGCAGAAGCAAACCAAATTTTACTTTTCAGACAATGTCATAGTACAAATTTCCTATACTAGGAGCAGAATTTGCAGAAAGGAATAGATCTGAGTCAGATAATTGCATGTGTAGCAGGAATAACTGAAACTCTAGATATCGTTTTTAAGTTGTTAGTATTTTATGTTCTGTCAATGTTATGCCACTAACTATACATTGTCCTCACTTAGAAACATGCAAATAGGAACTCTTAAACCTACAAGCATACAGACAAGAAAAATGAAACTTGGAAAAGAGCAATATACATAACCAAGAGCCAGATTCAGTAAGATTACAAGACTAGTTGGTGAGAAACGAGTATTTGTGTCCTTCGTCACATAGAAACGATCTAGCAGCTTTTTTATGTGATCATGCATTGTTGCATCCGTTCCAATGCCCGCCTTAAATACAAGAATATAACACAAAGAATTAGCTAGTATATAATGATACCAAGGAATTCTCTACCCAAAATCATCTATTGCTTATTCCTTTAAATAACATCAAATTTACTAACCTTGTCCATACAAGCTAGTAAATCAGCTTCACTAAGCAGAGGAGGTGGTCTGGTTACTCCAGAATCAAGAGTGAGAGATGTTGGAGAAAACTGCATCATGGTTCAACATTGTGGTTTCTTTCACAATTCTTTAAACTTTGAAATGAATCCAACAAAAAGACATAAGTTCAAAATATTACTGTGCTAATCAGTCTCCATTGGTGAACGCTTGTTTTGTACAATATTAACTAATTTACCCAGCAAAGGAAAATCATATAAAGAAGGATGCCAGATCTCCTTTTCAGATGAGAGGAGACAACAAGGTGGGAGATAGGAACAGGTGAAGTTTAGTTACAAAGCTTGGGCGAGATTTGAAAACAAAAGATTTCTAGCAAAATGAATATTCTGGTATTGTTGTCAAATTCATCCCAGTCACCAAGCTGAATAATCATACCAACAATCATTAATATTGAATACTTCCCACTACACAATCCTAGTACTTTCTGTTCTTGTGTTTTTTGTTTCATTGCATTCCTTTGTGTTCAGAAAGTGCTACCTTGTGCTGTCTATGAACAGGTTAATTACATTGATCAATCCAACATATGTGAGCAAATTAAACAATCGGTTTTTAATGTTTCAACTACTAAATCAATTAATTACTTAGCCAAGCATAAGAACTAGCATCGTATTTTTTTTATAAATGTGGTAATTTGAACAAGCAAGAAAAATAAAATCAACTCCATAATTTAGCTTCATATATAAATATCATGCACATAAGTTGAATTGCTGCTTTGACCTTGATGTACTAGTTCCACAAGCTTCAAACCTCCCGCATGAAAAGAAAATTTTGCTCAAATGACTATCTAGGTGCTGCTTTATGTGGCAAATAAAGCTATGAAAGGTTTCCCAAGGTGATGTTAATGCAATGTTAGCCAAAAAGATTTCAATAATATAAGTTATAGGACATGGAGATCCTCATAATTTTATACCTATATAATTTCGAGAAGAAAATCTGCAAAATAATTAATATAACAACAAACCAACGACTGAGGAAGGAAAGGACAAAATCATAAATCTTCAAATTCAACGAAAAATATCAAACCTGTTGTCCAAAGGCATATGTTGGAATGATTGAACCTCCCCATGATTCAAAACGATAAACATCCAAGTAGTTTTTCTGGTTGAGAAAGCTTTTGCTTCAGATAGTGACGCTTACAAGAAGCAAGGCACAAATAGCTATCCCAAATAAACCATAGAGTGGTCGACAATGATGAGACAAAACTAATTTAGTCATTCATGTCGCTCTAAAGCTTGTCTAATGAACAAGATATATACATAAGAAAATAGATGAATCAACAGTCCATGCTATAGAATACCCAACTCTTGAGCCAAGGGTCCACCTTGTTTTATAATTTGTCTATTTGTGAAGAGACTGTCCAAAACAAGGCAGATTATTGTGATCAGTTTTATAACAGGGTTGTATACTTGCTGAACCAGGCATTTAGATTTACATTCTCGTGCGGAAACATGGACTTAGCTAAGCTATTGTAGATTCCCTTTTGTTCACTTCAGACATTACAATATTCAAAAAATGAAAAAGGACCGAAGGCTAAGAATTAGATAGGATACTTACAGATAAAATCACTCTCCCTGTTACAGAAAACTGTTCACCAGCTATATCGATTTCCACAATAGTTTCAGCCCCTACAGCTGGTTGTGAAACACATGCAAGAAAATGCCGAACCACTAGCTCATACAATCTCTGTGAAAAGCCGAACTTAGTTAACTTTACAAGAATATATTAGAAGCCTTGTAAGAGAGATAGCATCCGTGGTACTGACATGGTGATCTTGACTCCATGCACTTTCTCCAGCAGAAAATTTAGTGGGGTGAATAGGCGGATGGGCCTTGTCATCATGCCCACCACTACTCGGGTTTCTCCAAAGTCCTGCTCCAGGATCTAACAACCTTTGTGCATATGATCCCCATACAAGATGTTCTTGCTGTTCCCGTACAAGTGCCTATATAAGATTTGAAATCAGCTGGTAAATTAATAGTTAACGCTGAGCAATATAGCAGGCCAATAAGAACCATATTCACGGAAGAAGCACCATACAAAGAGAGCGAAGACGACAAAGAAACACTAAACACACAGAAACCTAATAGATAAAGTTACTAACATGCAAATCAGTCCTGCTAGAAAAGCAATCAGTCTCTGTACGAGGATAACTGATGAAACCTGCTTGATAAAGATCTTCCGCCACCTACAAATAACAAAAGGAGGAGAATTGAATGCGTCAAAGATTAATGGTAAAACAAATCAGTGAGGATAGAAAACACAAGAATGATTCTTCTGTTTTCCTGCTATGGCAGAAACAGGTTCAGTCACTCTCAAAATCTGTTGTGACGATAGCAATAAGATTACTATTTTTATATACAAAAGAACCTTATTTCTTATCCAACGTTTTTTTAAAGATGTTTTCAGCACCTGTAGAATTGTATCCTAAAAATTACTAAATGTTTATCATATCCTAAAGTATATGGAAGAGCCCAATTGTTCAATTAGTATGCAGATAGTGTTTCTGAACTCTTTCTTGATGTTGCTGATGAATCATCAACATGCCAAATTTAACTCGAAATAGATCAATGCGTCTATACCATTAATAGCAAAGACTTGCAAGAATGTAACATAAGAGGTGCATCCCAAATGCTCCCACCTTCATAGTGTGCTCAGAGCTCATCCTAAAATATCTTGAAGCACGTTTTTCAAGCTCAATAGTACTCAACGGATATGGAGGATATTTCAGCTTCTCTCGCTGCAGTACTTTTGTTACCTTTTTGAAATATAAAAAATTCAAAATTAGCAAAACAAGTGCTTCAAAATTGATTAAGTTCCCAGGAAATGAACTCTTTGCTTACAGTTGCGGTGGGTTCCTGAACGCACATTTCATAAAGTACAACTGCTGAATTGTAATCAAAGAGATGCCCACGCCTGTAAAACCAAGGGGACATAAATCTTAAGATTATAACATCCAAAACTCCAAAGGCATTGTGTACCAAACCTCAAGAGCTTACACCCAATTGAAGGTAGCAACTCCTTCCTCTGACGTGTGAGAACAATTGATAGTCCAATACTCTTCTGGCTCATGTGATTGTATCTCCCAATAACGTTCCACAATGAAGCCAAGTGTAGGAAACTGCAAAATCAACAAATCAGAAAGACTGATCCATAACTAGTATGCAAGTAATATCAAATTTTAAACCATTTGAATCCCGTGCTCTGAAGTTGTAAGCTGCAACCAACCTGACAAGGCCCATAACTTAAAACGAGATTTCTTTCTTCTAGAGCAGAATCTATGATAAACTTATCCCTCAACAGCATGGTCTGAAACCTGGTAAAAGAAGCACCAATTCGTAAATCAATTTCCTGCAAAATGAAAGAGTCATTATCAATCCTCTTAGCTATCAATAGGAAATATCACTTATGATTAGGTAGGAGATATGGTAGCTCAAATTTAACTCCTAAGAGAATTAAACAAAAAAGATTATCATTGCGTTCGTTTCTGTGACTTTATTATTGTGAAATAGTTGTTGCAGTTTTGCAAAAGTTAAGACATTCGTTCCTACACGATGAACAATACTCACTTGCCTAGCATCCACGGCATCAGCAAACCACTGATTAGGAGCGACAAGATTTTGAACTGCCTCATGAATTTCCCTGTTGGTTTAAATATATTTAAAAATAATCAGGATCAAGCAAACATGGATATAAAGTAAATTGATTCAGTTCCAATCCCTCCAGAATCCCAAGTTTTAAAATTCCACAAATTAGAATTAACTTCCATCCAGTGAATGAGGATAGCATATTCTCTTACGAAACCTGTCAATTAAAGCAGAGAAGCGAGCTCTACGAATCGTGATTTGACGATTAACTGCTCTACATACTTCGATTACTTCAAATGCGATGTTCTCTCCCTCTCTATCACAATCAAGCCACAAAACAAGCCACTGACACCTCCTTGCTTCCTCCTCCAATGTCCTTTTGATATCCTTCTTATCCTATACCAAAATACTAAGTAAACAGTAGAGACGGTCTGCTTAAATGTTTGATACATTTCAATGCATCAAAAGGATTTGTACCTCAGGAACGTATTTCCGGACAGAAGCAAGGTAGAGATCTGCCGGGTCACAAGAATGCCACTTGCGGAAAGATTCCTCGAATTCGAGCTCCATGAGATGGCCGGTGACGGATGTGAAGAGCATGTGGCACGGTTGGCCGTTAATAGAGTAATTGAACTCGAAGATCTTGTTGTAGCGGGACCGGCCTTCTCTCACTCGCAGTTGATTCCGAGATAGTATGCCGGCCACTGATTTCGCCACCGATGGCTTCTCCGCCACGTTGAGGACGTTGATCATCGCCGGATATCTGGAAGCGGTGCGTGAGGGGAAATGGGCGGGTGATTTTGTAGTTTTGTTGCTTTTACTGGGGCTTTTCCCGCCTATTTCGTAAGCTTGAAAATGGAACGGCCAATTTTTAACAATCTCTTAAAAACTATTTTTCAGGATATCATAAATCTCCTTTTAATATTGGGAAGCGTATTGGATGTTAATTTATAATATATATATATATATATACACACACACATATATTTGTATGCCAAAATCGAAATATAGTTATATTCATGTGAATAATGCTGGACTTATATATA
>JANITX010000210.1:63198071-63210008 GCA_027564395.1 Erythroxylum ulei
AGGAAATTGTATGAATTGGTTATGTTTTGAATGAGTTTGAATAAAGAGAAAGAGAATAGAAGTGTATGAAAAAAAAATTATACCGGATTTGGAATGTCTAAGGTTTCCAACGCGACGCAACTTTTCGTTTCCTAAGATTTGCGCTTTGGGATGTCAGCATTTGCTTCCGTTTCGTTCCGCTTCGAACTCGTTAAGAAATCCGTTCTTTCCGATTTCTGTTTTCCGTTTTCCGTCTGTTTTCCGATTGGGATCCGGTCTCGGAAACGGGTCCCAACATAAAATGAGGGAAAAAAGGCTAACCTTAATCTTCAAAGTCCACCACTTCTCATTGGCACCCGATTGTTCCTTTGTCATAGTCCCATTCTAAACTCGTTTCTTTCCCTTTCAACTATTTCCAAAGACCTCATATAGCTCTCATCCAATCAAATTTATTTTTAAGTTTATTTTTATCCTATGGTAAGTTGGTCGCTCTCTAAAACTCTTCCTCCACCTTCTTTCATGATAACTTTTGACAAATAACTTCACCACATTTTTCCTTACTCCTTTGAATATACTGGCTACAAATGTTACAAAAGATAAGAAGTGTTTTCTTTTTTTGCCAACGAACTCTGCCTATATCATTTCCCCCTTAACTTTCTCCTTTGTTTCCTTTTTAAGATGGGCAAAAATAAACCTACAATGTAGACCTTAAAATTTAAAATAACTCTAATTATAGTTAACCTAACCAATTAACTTTATTAACCTAATTAAATAATTAACTCTATATGTAGCCCCTAATTAAAATCCTAAATTAGAAATCAATATCACCATCGCTGCTCATCGTCACCCTTACCTTCAATGTTACAACTTCCTTACTTTAGTAATATTAATTTTTAATATCTTTCAGTTTTGTATCTATTTATAGCTTTCATAGTTGATGTCCATCTTTTTACAACTTAGTCTCAATTTTTTTGGATACATCGTTGCCATTTGTCACTACCTTTCACTGCCCTTCACCGCTGTCATAGTTCTGTGATAATCCAAAATTTGTTTTTATCGTTCATTCTCTATCTACTGCTTCCTGTACTTTTTATCTATGTCTTTTTGCCTGGGCTGCTTCTGTAGGAGATATGTCTCAGAAGTTCAGGCAGGAGAGTCAGATCAAAATGTCCATTTAGTGTTATGCAACAACGTACAAGAAATGAATTAAAGAAGATCAAGAAAAGTTAGTTAGTTGGCAGTTAGAAATTGAGTATTATAAATACTATAAATCCATAGGAAATGTATACTTGCATTCTGTACTTTGATATTGAAAACAATTAGACGAAATCTCAACGAGTTGTTGAATTCTTCAAAAGTGCTTTGTTCGCCCCTGTTCTCGCGCAAATTCTCTCTCTACACTTCTCTCTCTAAATTCCAGTAGTTTCCTCGGTTGTCTTTGTGTATGATCAATCGATAACGACAAAGTGGTATCAGAGCTAGATTCTTAAGGGATCTGTGAAGGTGTAGGTAAAGAACTTGGCTCGGAGGTCTATCTCTTTCCCGTACAAGGCACGACTGCGAGTGAAGAACACTCAGAGATGACTGAGAGCTCAATGCAGAGTCTGCAAACCTGCGATATTCAATGGTGAAGGATATCAAATTTGGGCGATCAAGATGGAGGCATATCTGTAAGGACAGGATCTGTGGGAACCAATCGATGAAGACTATGCGGTTGAGATTCCAACCGAAGATGTTCCAATTGCTCAGCTACGGTGGTTAAGGGAGAGGGTGACAAAGAAAGCCCGAGCCAAATCTTGCCTATATCAGTTGGTGTCACCCTCGATTTTCACTCGAATCATGGGATTTGGTTCTGCGAAGGAAATCTGGGACTTCTTGAAGAGTGAATACGAGGGTGACAAGAAGGTAAAAAATATGAAAGTGTTGAATCTATTAAGGGAATTCGATAGAATTCAAATGAAAGAAGATGAGATGATCCAGAATTATTGTGAAAGATTGATTCAACTTGCTGATCAAATCAGACTCTTAGGAGCTAAATTCAAAGATGAAAGATTGGTGCAGAAGCTACTTGTGTCCATCCCTGAGAAGTATGAAACAACAATCGTCTCTCTTGAGAACTCCAAAGATATTGGGCAAGTTAAGCTTGCGGAAGTTGTGAGTGCCTTACAGGCTCAAGAGCAGAGATCTTTGATGAGAAAGAATGAAGCAACTAAAGGTGCTTATCGAGTCTTTGCCAAAACAGAGACTCAAGAAAAATTCAAGAAGAAGAAAAAGACGAAAGAAGGGTCCAACACTAAAGGCTCTCAAACATGCCAGAAGGATGGAGGCAAGAATGTAGGAGGTGACAAAATGAATAATTACAATCCCTGCCCACATTGCGGTAAGTCCAATCATCTAGCTTTCAGAGAGGCCAGACATAGAATGCAGAAGGTGTCATCAAAAAGGGCACATGGAGGTCATCTGCAAGAAGCAATATACACAAGCAGCAGCCAACGTATAAGTGACTAAAGAAGAAGAAGAGTAGCTGTTTGTGGTGATTGGCGATTGTGTTAAGGATTACCCATCCAACCGGTTGATTGACAATGGATGCATGAGCCACATATCTCCAAATCCAAATATATTCAAGTCTCTGGATAAAGACGTGAAAGCAAACGTGAAGCTTGGAAATGGAGACTGCATCCGAGTTGAAGGGAAAGGTGAATTAGAGATAGTGACCAGGAAAGGCGTCAAGATCATCTCGAATGTTCTTTATATACCCAAGATATAGCATAATCTCTTGAGTGTAGCCCAATTGATTGAGAAAGGTATGTCTATACATTTTGAATCAAATTCTTATAGAGTCTTTGATAATGTTGGCCAAGAGATCCTTTGCACCCGAATGAAAAATAAAAGCTTCTCGATAAGGCCTGAAGAGCTGCAATAGGAGGCATTGGTGGGAGACTTAACCGAGCTTGGGCACTATCACATGAAGGGATTGGAAGCAATGAGGAAGAAAGATATGGCTGAAGGCTTACCACCAATTTCATACGAGCGTGGTGCATGCAAAGTTTGCATGATGGGGAAGCAATCACGTACACCATTCCAGAAGGCAAAATGGAGGGCTGAGGAGAGACTTCAGCTATTGCATATGGATGTATGCGGACCTATGCCGGTTGCCTCATTAAATGGAAGCAGATACTTCCTATTAATAATCGACGATCATACAAGATACTCATAGATATACTGTCTCAAAAGCAAGGGAGAGGTAGCAAGAGTTTTCAGGGAGTTCAAAGCCTTCATAGAAAAACAATCGGGTCTGAGCATTAAGTCTGTAAGAGCAGACAACGACTCAGAGTTTACGTCTAATGATTTTGGTGTAATCTGTAAATCAGTAAGAATCAAGCATCAACTTACCACACCCTACACTCCACAGCAGAACGGCGTTGTGGAGAGAAGGAATAGAACCGTGGTGGAAATGACGAGGTGCATGCTGGAAGACAAGAAGCTTCCGAAGGAATTTTGGGCTGAGGCTGCTTCCACTGCCTGCTTCCTGCTGAACAAAGTATACACTCGGGCTTTCGAAGATAAGACGCCCTATGAGATGTGGCATGGGTTCAAGCCGAAGATGAGGAATCTGAAAGTGTTTGGATCACTATGTAGTGCTCTCATTCCTCAGGCCAGAAGAAGCAAACTCGATAGCAAGGCTGAAGCGGCAATCTTCGTGGGATACTCTGAAGTTAGCAAAGGGTACAGGCTGTATTATCCAGATCAGAAGAAAATTAACGTATGCAGGGATGTTCACTTCTTCGAGGATGAGCGTTGGAGCTGGCCAGGAGATAAGGAGATAAATGGAGTTAGAAGGCAGTCAGTAATAATGCCTTCGAATATTCCGACAACTACAACCACCCCAGGCGAATATGAAGATGAGGGAGAGGCAGAACCAGGAGAAGTAGCAGAACCAGAGGTTTAGCATGATCAGAATTGGTGGACCTCTGAGGAGGAGCACATTCCAAAAGAATCTGATGATAACTATGATTATGCACCAGTAAGAGAGAAGAGAAGCCTAGCTGAAATTTATGAGAGGAGCAATGAAGCAATACTGGAACCTACCCGAACTCAAGAAGCATTACAGAATCCGAAATGGGTAGAATCCATGAAGGAAGAAATTTCCATGATTGATAAAAATGAAACATGGATTCTAGTTGAAAAACCTCCAGACAAGAGAGCTATTGGGTTGAAATGGGTGTTTAAGACAAAGCTGAATCCAAATGGTTTAGTGAATAAACTCAAAGAAAGGCTAGTCGTAAAAGGGTACGCACAGATTGAAGGTGTGGACTTTGGAGAGACGTTCGCACCAGTTGCCAGAATTGAGACAATCCGACTGTTGTTGGCGTTTGCAGCTGAAAGGGGTTGGAAGGTACATCAAATGGATGTTAAGTCCGCCTTCCTTAATGGTGTTCTACAAGAGGAGATCTACGTCCAACAACCTGAAGGTTTTGTGATAAAGGGAAAGGAGGAATTGGTGTATAAGCTTAACAAAGCCCTTTACGGGATGAAGCAAGCACCTCGGTGCTGGTACTCGAGAATTGATGCGTTTCTCTTAGAAATTAAGTTCAGAAGAAGCTACAGTGAACCAATGATGTATGTGGGGATGTAAGAAGGTGATGTAGCTGCAGTTTCAATTTATGTGGATGATTTGTTACTTACTGGAAGTTCTAAGAAGCAGATTGATTTCCTGAAGTAATAATTCAGCAAAACCTTTGAAATGAATGATCTCGGAGAGATGAAGTATTTCTTAGGTATGGAGGTATTTTAGTGTAAGGGATGTATCACTGTAAGCCAAAAGAAGTATATTCGTGATGTACTAAAAAGGTTTAAGATGGATCAGTGTAAGCAGGTATCAACTCCAATTTGTCCGAAAGAAAAATTGGTAAAGAGGGAAGAAGGTGATGAACTGGATAGGAAGAATTACAGGAGTATGGTAGGTTGCATAATGTACATCACAGCTACAAGGCCGGATGTTTTGTACTCAGTTAGTGTGCTTTCCAGATACTTAAGTGATCCTGGAAAGCAACATGTATTTGTGGTGAAAAGAATTTTAAGGTATCTGAAAGGGACAGTTGATTTTGGATTGATATATAAGAAGACTGGAAAATGCGAGCTTATGTGTTATGTAGATAGCGATTGGGGCGGAGCGTTAGAAGACATGAAAAACACTACCGGATACTGCTTAACATTAGGCTTAGCATGCTTCTCATGGACATCAAAGAAGCAGGAATTGGTGGCGCTCTCAACAGCTGAAGCTGAATTGGTTGCTGCCACAGTAGCAGCAAAACAAGTAATATGGGTCAGAAAGTTGCTTGCGGATTTACGAGTTCATTTGGAAGGAGCTACGATGATTTATATTGATAATCAGGAAGTGATATCAATTTTAATGAATTTGGTTTTCCATGGTAAAACTAAGCATTTCAAACTTAGATACTACTATCTAAGGGATATACAACAGGAAGGGGAGCTAAAGCTTAAGTACATTCATATGGATGATCAGGCCGCAGATCTGTTTACAAAAGGATTTAAAGTCTCACGTTTTGAGTAGTTGAGGAAAATGGTTGGAATTCAGAAGTTGAATTTCTGATCCGAGGAGGAGTATGTAGGAGATATGTCTCAGAAGTTCAGGTAGGAGAGTCGGATCAAAATGTCCATGCAGTGCCATGCAACAACGTACAAGAAATGAATTAAAGAAGATCAAGAAAAGTTAGTTAGTTGGCAGTTAGAAATTGAGTATTATAAATACTGTAAATCCATGGGAAATGTATACACGCTTTCTGTACTTTGATATTGAATACAATTAGACGAAATCTCAACGAGTTGTTGAGTTCTTCAAAAGTGCTCTGTTCGCCCCTGTTCTCGCGCAAATTCTCTCTCTACACTTCTCTCTCTAAATTCCAGTAGTTTCCTAAGTTGTCTTTGTGTATGATCAATCGATAACGACAGCTTCCTGTTCGCGTTTTGTTTGTCTATTCTTCCTGTTCGTTTGTTTTTCCTGGTCTGCATTATGCCACATGGAGACAAATTTTTTTGCTAAGGCCATAAAGCATAAACCTATAGGAATTAGCAATATTTGAAGAATAAGAGCAGAGAGTACAGATTACTGGTTTCAACGCTGATATTGTAATCATAGAGTAGCTTTTAGGTCAACATTCTCATAAAAAGCATTTCTATATGTAGTCTTACAAATGGTCAAAATTCCAGATCATAATGACATGCATGAGCATATATAGCCTTTCCGAAGGACATACAATATAATCATTTGAACTCTGTAGTTAATTTTGAGTTCTTCTCCAAGACCAATTGAATACAGTTTTGCAAGTTCATTCTTTTTGTCCTCTTTCCATATCTTCTTTATAAGTTGTTTGGTGGAAGTGATTTCTCAGTGGATTCTGAAACAAATATGTGTTAACTAGTTTGGTATGTTTAAGCTCATAAACAACTTTACTTACAAATTCTTCATAAAATATATTAATAACTAATTTGAAGCCTTGTTGTAGGCTGATTCATAAGTGCATTTAGAAATGAAAATTTCTTTATTTTAACACATAAAATAGACAAAGAGATTTTAAAATTTGAGCAATCTGGAGTTTTTGTTTGGGTTGATTAATGGAAGGAATAAAAAGCATTAGATAATGATTAAGACTACTTTCTTGCATTCTCACTCTTCTACTTACCCTAAGAGAAGGAATTAACAAGACTGAAGCACATTTAGTGTATTATCCTACCACTTGGATACATTCTTGTTTTGGATACAGAACACTCAATCTTTAGGATAAACAAGAATGTAATAAAAAACAAGGAGCCAATTCAAAAGGAAAACAAATAAGTTCATTCTTTCTCAATCCGTATCTTCCCTGCAACTAGTTGGTGTAAGTTTAAGAACAATACACTAATTTCTCGAAAGGAATTTTGTGATGCAAGTAGGGTAACTAAGACCTTCCTCGTGCATTACTTTGGTACTTATGCAGATGGATACTTATGCATTTCTTTGGTATCTATGCAAATGGAATCCTCATCATCTAGAAAATGTGGTTTGCTATTGTGGATTAAGAGCCCCACTAAAGACATCATGGAGCGATAATATCTCAGTCAAAGATTCCATAAATGCTCTAATTATCTAGTGAAAATTTATTTGCTATTAGATTAAAAACTTGTGTTCGAAGTTTATATGATGAAATAAAATATTTCAAGTTAGGAGAAGCAACCTTTTCAAATGGTATGATGACAAATTTGTTGAGAGAGTCATTAAAGTGATTAAAAAATTAAGTAAAGAAGTATCAAAGTTAAAGAAGGGGGTTGAAACAAGCACAATTAAAGAGTTTAAATAACAAATGAATCTCGTAAAGGTAGACATTAATTTATTAGAAAAAGAGAAAAAGGAAATGAAATTTATGTTAATGAATTTTGTAATATGATTTGTTCTAGTTTTGGTACTTTTTTTTAACTATGTTATAGGAAAATTGTATTGAATTATAATTAAATATGAATTATGTCATATACAACTATATTATTTATATAAGAATTATTTTTGGTCATAACTCACTGAAAAAACTAGCTTCTTATTTAAAGATATATTTCCACACCTTTTAGAAATCCATTATCATAGAATAGCTCAAACCAAGTTTATTTCATATATAAAGCAGTGGTTAATCAAGCAAAATGAACATTTCCTTATGAATATAATAAACACTGAAGAATTCAGCCTATAGAAACTAAAGATAAATTATACGCATGACATTGGTTAAGTTTCTTAAGATTCAACTGTTTATATTGGTTAAGCAAAAAAAGATATGCCCAATATGAACAATTTGTTTATACATCACAAAGATTTGTCACGATTTTCACATATGTCAGTAGCATATACATCTAAAAGCTAATGAGACATATATTAAAAAATTAAAAGCATTGCTAATCAACAATATTGCCTTTATTTGTACTTGACTATGAAACTTGTCGTTATGATGATTATGTCAAAGATGTTCTCCTTCTAGATGCTTCAATTTGTAACAATTGTAAAGTAATACTAGATGTCCTTTAAACCATAAAACTCGTTGTCCAAATGATAATTTGAATATGTGCAGTTCAATATCTCAAAACTTTCTTTTATTGGCATATCTAGATGTACCAACCTAGCAAATTGAAGAGAAAAAAAAACACAATTGCCAATAATTTCAACTAAGATAAATTGATAAAAAACACATTCCTTACAATATTGATTTGTTAACTCAATATAACATTATCATCAACTCTATTTGCACCGCTTATCTATTTTTATAATGGAAACAATTTCATCAGTTGTTAAAGCCAATAATAGTTAATAAAAAAAATGAAAGGTTATATACCTATGAAGATGCCTCTTTGATAACCTGATTAACATAATGATAAACACTAGTTATTGCAAGGCTTAAAAACCATATTCATATAATTAAAAAAAAGCTGTACATACATGTGAAGAAGCCTCTGTATATAGGGTTGTGCAGTCTTTGTTGCATATTTTGGAGTTATGAATGGGAGGGCCACATTTCCTACATTTCATCATTTGTCCTTTTTGGGACAATTTGTTTGGATTTTTTAGTTTCTTTGGCTCATTTTGGTGCCTCCTTATTACAAATTTGGGTTTACCTGGCATAACTCTTTTAGCTGGAGGATGTATTACCTCTACATCGATTGAAGGCCAGAAAATTTCACCCTTAACAAGTTGTAATACATAGTCATTTAAATTTAGGAACTGATCCTTCCTATAACACAAATCTTTAAATGTCTTTAACCGTTTCTTTTGAATGATGGATTGCACTAATCACATTTTTGCAAGGGTATCCATACAAGTTTATGCCTAAAAACTACATGTTTGTAATGTACTAATCCTTACAGTAAGCTTCCTGTCACCTTCGAAACTTCATAAGCACCATCTCCATTCTAGACAATTCTTTACTACATTGCATATTTTTTGTTCTTCTACAACTTCTTCATAATATTTGGTGCAATATTTGACTTTCATCCAACTATAAAATGTCTCATATCTGCATTCCTCTTCATCACCCTTATTCTAATTATTTCAAGCATAACTATCGTGGCCTTGTGATTTGGTTCGGGTCTCCTCTAAAATTGTTCTGAATGCCCTGAAACACTAACAAACTTATCACAATACCTCATATATATAAAATTGAAGCTCAAAAACATGTTCTCAACTAAAGAACACTTAAAACACAAATGTTTATGAACTAACACAATTCTTAGGCTGAACACACATTAAACAATTAAATTAACCACTAAACACATATCCAATTACCTATAAAAATAAAATGCAATATACACCTATTAACATCCCCACACTTAAACTTTTACTTGTCCTCAAGCAAAGGTCAACTATAACTAATAAAATTCTATCACTTCATTTTTACAACGATTAAAGCATGCAATCCCTCAAACTTTGGCCAGCGCAAGTGTCAAGCTACTACACATATCATGACTAATTTTCATTGGTGCATATAAGCAAACTTAACCCATGAAACCATCACTCAAAGATAAGTATAAATTCAAAATGGACCTTCCTTACGGATTTCACTCATTTTTGTCAAGTGTTTAATGGTTTGCTCAAACTTCCTACAGGAAACCACACTATCATAGGCTTGCTAATACACCAATTCTTGTCCACAGTGATTACATGCCAGGATAGATCAAAAAGCTTTGTTTTGGGTTGTAATTTGACTAAGGTTAAGGTGGGTTAAACAGGTTGTAGGGGTTTATCACAAGCATTTATAAACTCCTAAATGTACAAAAGGATGATAAAGATAAACTTCTAAAATATGCAAATAGATAAGACTACTTCTCTGCACTTATTAAAGCTACTACATGTTATTCCTTTTTCTTTTCTTTTCTTTTGATTTTTGTTCTTTTCTCTTTTTTCTCTCTCTTTTATAATAAAGAAACGATGAACAGAAAATAACAACAATATACAATGTGCTCTTCATTTGTGAATCCACACTAAAGTATCACTTAGCACTCTATTAACTTGTGATTGGGTAAGCTAATGAGGTTTGTGGGTTTTAAAATTGGGTGATTTCAAGAACCAAAAGGTTAAAGGCTCAATGGGGCCAGTAAGGGTTAATAAAAGGGTAGGTCATTTATGCCAAAGATTAAAGCAAGAAGGCCTGAATCATTTCTATGTAGTATGCATCTAGTAGATTTAATCCGATTCAAAGCAAGTTTTGAAGATAATTACCTAAGGAAGCATCACACAATCAAGGAAATGAAATGACTATAGAATGAAGTCATAAGGACTCAATTCCTCACATAGGCTCAAATGAAAATCCATTATGTTTCGATACATTACCTCGTTATTCAAATGTCAAGTTCTAAGTAAGCTTATGTGGCCAACTATTTTCATCACTCCTTATGGTTCACTCTCCACTCACGTAGCCTAATTTGAGTTCACTCATGCATTTAATCGTATTCCAATTAGCATGATAGAATCTCATGACAACATATTCATTACAAAGATTCAAATGTGAGGGAAATGACACATCTAATAATAACAACCTAACATGCATCCTAAATGATATGCAAGAATGCAAACATAAATTCAAAAATTACCTCCCCACACTTGAATAAAACATTAGCCTTAATGTGCAAAAGAGAACATCCAAAACCAACAAACAACACCATGAAAAACAAAACACAAAAAAATAATATAAGAGATTAAAGGCAAGAAGGGCTTATAGTGGTGGTGCCAATGGAAGTGGCGCGTTTTTCCTCTCATCTTTTAGTCCTCCAACAAGCTATGATACACAATAAATCTTCAAGTAACCTCAAAATGTATCACTGGGGACCTAAACAAAACAAGTTAATCCAAACTAAATATTATCTAATCAGAATAACACTATACTAACATAAAGACAAACAAATGAAAGATAAACATGCTAAGTTAAGGTCATTAGCTTGACCATTCCATATGAAATTATAAAAGAGTGAGTGAAAGGCAAGAAAGTACTTACCTTTCTTGTGAGAATGATCCTCTAAAGTAAAGCTTGCATCTACGCCCATTAACCTTAAAAGTTTCACCCTTTTCATTTTCTAACTTCAAAGCGCCATGAGGAAAGACTTGACTAACCTTGAATGGGGCCACTCCATCTTGACTTGAGCTTTCCGACAAATAACCGAAATCATGAATTGAATAAAAGCACTAGGTCCCCACTCTTGAAATCCTTCTTCTTAATACGGTCATCATGTCACTTTTTAGCTCTTTCTTTATACAACTTAGCATTTTCATATGCATCATATCTTAATTCTTCTAATTCATCAAGTTCTAACAATCTCTTTTCTCCTGCTACCTTCCAGTCCATGTTCAATTTTCTAATTGCCCAATAGGCTCTATGCTTCAACTCCAATGGTAAGTGACATGCCTTTTCATACACAAGTCGATATGAAGTTGTGCTAATGGCAGTTTTGAAAGTTGTCCTATAAGCCCACAACATATCATCCATCTTTAAAGCCCAATCTTTCCTTGAAGTGCTCACTACCTTCTCCAGAATCTTCTTCAACTCTCTATTCACCGCCTCCACTTGGCCACTCATTTGCAGGTGGTAAGGGATTACCACTTTATGATGAACATTATATCTTCTCAAAAGAGCCTTAAATGGTTTGTTGCAAAAGTGGCTCCTTCTATCACTTATGATAGCTTTAGGCATCCCAAATCGAGTAAAGATCTTCTTGATGAATCATTGCACCACCTTTCCATCATTTGTTGGAGTAGTTATTGCTTCGACCTACCTAGACACATAATCAACTCCAACCAATATATAAGAGTTACCTAGGGACGATGGGAATGGTGCCATAAAATCCAAGCCCCATACATCAAATATCTCCACCTCCATGATGTTTGAAAGTAGCATCTCATCTCTCTTCAAAATATTTCCCACTCTTTGGCAC
>JANITX010000210.1:63601255-63620875 GCA_027564395.1 Erythroxylum ulei
AGAGGTATTTCTGAAAGTTGCTTATTATTATTATTATTAAGCATCATTTTCAATTGATTATGATGATGATGATGATGATGATGATGATGATGATGATGGTGATGGTGATGATGATGATGATATAATTTGTATTTATTATTATTCAAGTTTATTATTATTATACATTTTGAACTTATTTATTAATGTTATTAATTTTGTTGTTGTTGTTATTGTTATTATTATTATTATTCGTGATTTATTTGAAATTGTTATTATTATTATTTGTTAATTTTTAAACTAATACAAATCATTCGTAATAAAATTATCAATGAATTACATATTTCTAATCATATTAAGCACAAGGGGCATTTTCGTCATTGACACAATTTTTTCGTTCTATCCCCTACAACCAAACACATCTGTCATCGAGACGGAGACAATTTTTTCTGTTCTATCCACCATAACCAAACATCTCACTGTCTCAAATTTTTATTCCGTTCCGTCTCCAAATATTGGAGACAGCAACCACACACAACGTTAAGTTTCCTTTTTAACAGAAATTAAAAGTTAAATTTGAAATTCGTACCTGTAACAATGGTCGGTTATCGTAAGGATTGGTCTATAAAATGATTTAGGAAAAAGAAGAGCCCTTTGGTTTATTTTAGTTTGCACATTTGTAAATTTCTTTGTTAAGGTTCTCTAATGTGTACAAGAGCAAGACAATCTTCAAGTACTAAGGTTCTCTAATGTGCACAACATGTAAATACTACATTTTCTTGTGTAAGTTGATAGGATAAGAGTATCATAGATTATGTGACATACCAAATGTTTATTTGGTTTTAAGATTACAATATAAATCTTTAAATTGACCTAAAATTAATAGGTCAAATTCAAGCTAATTAGCCTTTGAATTGAGTTTGCATTTAGAGAAAATGATATATCCAGGCCCAAAAAATCTAAATCAACTTGAACTGAAATGACAACATTATATCTTTTTGCTTGCTTGAGTTGAAATAGAGGGATACATAAGGGATCAGACTGAACCTAAATTGCCTCTTTTTCAATCCAACTCAAAAATTAACGAATCAAGTTAAGATTGATTTAATTTAGAGTTAAGTTTGGAGAGATTAACCTCAACTCGACGTAACTCAAAAAGTATAAGCCTGAACTGAGATGATATGTAACATTCCGCTATTTATGTTAAGCCCGAAGAGTATATATATGAGTTTAGTAAGAAGTTAAAAAGTGCATTTCATGTTTATGTATAATTTGGCATACACGTACACTTGAATATTGAATTTTAGCAATGTTTTGTATTAAGTTTTGGATGATGTATATATTTGGATGATTTATCAAGCTACAATGTATATATTCGGTTTTTATTAAATAAAAAGAAGAATTCAATTGGTTTTTAAATGTTGTCTTTTCTTTATGATACCTTATAAGAGATTATAAATGATGATGCCATGACTAAATGATTGTAGCGATTGCTCTAACATTTCATTGTTATAAATTATGTATTAGAATATCCTCAGGGTGTTTCGGTATGTACTCTATAACAGTGGGGTGTTACATGACAAAACGGCATCATTATGATGTAATTACATAGTTTTGCGTTTAGAGTTGTTCTGACCTAATTTATTACCAACCCTAATTCAAATTGAGACATGTAAATAATACTTTTTCTAGAATAAGCTAATAGAACAAAGAGTGTCATAGATGATTAAATTTTTATCTAATTTTAAAGTAACATAGATTATCCAACACTAAACTCTTCAATCCCTTGACCACCATATGAGAGCAAGAATGATCTCAAATATGTTCCCATTGACCAGAGCTTTGAGTAACTTAGTCTTTCTAGGTGTGTATGGAGGGTATCTTACAGTTGCATCTCCATTGAAACTCCTTATGAGAACTGACTTTTTGTGGCTAAATGCTTCAAATGAGTACTTCCCATGGTATGATCCCATTCCACTCTCTCCGACCCCTCCAAATGGTAAAGTGTCAATTGAAACCTGCACATTTCGCAGACATCTGTAAGCAATGTTCTCCATACATTAGAAAAGATTACGTGACATCTTCCTCCCCACATGACATACTGATTACAAGAACACAAAAATCATGATGTTTTGAACTGAGAAATGCAAGAATAGTACATGTAACACAGTGTCGTTGATGAGCATTCCTCCGGACGATACGTTTTCCATAAAATCGCTCTTCAGCTTCTCATCGTTAGTGAACAGATAGGCCGCGAGAGGTTTCGGCCTCAAGTTTATCTCCGCGAAGCTGTCGTTGATGCTTTCGACCTGACATTGTTCACAAAACATTGAACCTATAAGAAGCATCATCTTCACAGATCATCAGGAGGAAGATTATGTTCTTAGCAACTAAACAACTCACAGTGACCATAGGAAGTAATGGACCGAAAATCTCTTCCTGCATAACCAAAGAGTCTCTAGGAGGATCCAAGACTATCGTTGGAGCTTGTTGGATAATTGTAGCGATGCTGCTATGAAAACAGAGTTAGAAAGGCTGTTGAGAATAAAAGAAAGAATCGGGTTTTTGAACTTGAAAAAACTCTCTATACTTTATTGATCTTTCAAGCCTTTAAATAATAAAAGCTTACAAACATTCCTACTTGAAATCAACTACTATAATCGAAAGATAAAGCTAGCTGCAACAGATAAGAACAGTTGCAAATAATCTGCTAAAAACAGGAATTAAAGTCCTACACTGGAACTGAATAAAAATCCTACTAGAACTGAAACTCTAGCCTACTGGAAACTGAATGCTAATGCTCAACAGAGCTATATTTCTGAGAAATTTTGGTTTATGAAGAGTCATTAGAAGTAATCAAGCTTGAAGAAGAACAAGAAGAAGGAAATGTTTACTCACAATCTGTTCTGATCTCTTCGTCCTCCATGAACGATTTTCTCAGAGACTTTGTCTTCATCCAAGAGGCTTACTAGACGATTAAAGTGATGCAAACTCACAATTCGAGACATGTCTTTTGATTCCATTGGATCCTTTCCGAAAAATTCCTCTACCACAGCTTTTAGTGCTTCTATCTATTCATCATTAGCTTGATTGAAATGAAATAGTTCTAAAAATTTTGACACGTTTTAATTCGTTATCTCGAACAAGATCATCTTACCAATTTCGGCGCGAAATCTTTCGTAGTTATCAGATAATCAACTACAATGCAAACTTGAGCGTTGTTGCATTGCCACTTCCCTGCTATAATCCTCCTCACTGTCACCTTAAAATCAACAAATTTCAGCTCCAAACTGAGGTCAGATCGGAAAATCAAGTCCTGAAGGTTAATATTCTTACTTCCAAGTTTGTGCTTCAATCAACTATAGTTGGACACTTCCCTCCAAGTTCAAGAACAACTGGGGTGAGGTGTTTTGCAGCCACCACCGCCTCCGCCACTATATTCTTCATCCCAAGGAGATGAAAGCAACAGTCTATGTAGCCCCCCTGCTTGAATTCAGGTCAATACCAACTCAAAAGAAATACCATACTCTTCTAGGGCGACAGATCAAGCAGATGATATTATATGATTAATATTATATAAATTACAAGGAAATTATAGTTTGTAGCAATGTGTAATTATAGATTACAAACTGTACATTCTTTACAACAATTCTATGTACTTAAAATGTTTTAAGGATATGGATATAATGGGATCAACTTGTCTCTTTAACATCCATTAGCATCAGATGACTGTTCTTTTGGACTTCGGAATTTTGTCACAGTATGCAGGAGACCAACCAATCTTTTGCTTCTCATTGTCATAAACCACCATTTTGTCCAGCATTGATATGTCTAAAAATGACTCAAACAGGAAAAAGACATTAAGTCAAGCTGCTGCAAGAAGAAAACTTCATGACTAAACAGAAAAAATAGTTACAATAATCTTACCTCCAATGATGTTTAGATCATCCAATCCTACTTGTGTGCCGTTAAGAATTCCTAAACAAACATTCCCCTTGAGCTGCCAAATCGTTTTTGTTAGCTTTGGAATGTAGCATACAGAAATAGCATAACGATTAGGAGGCAGCAAAAGGGTCCGGGTCCAAATAACGAGTAAAGTAGAGTTAATTAGATTTTAGACTTGTATAAAAACATTTCAGGTTTTGAGCTCGGAGGGCCTGATCTGAACCTGCCATCACCTCTTAAAATTCTCTTGACTCACTTTCAAATCACATAATGGTAATGTTAATAAACAAAAGGTAGGGCAACAATGAAGAGAGACTTACTGATACTACAAGATAACTTTGTGGACTTATTTCAAACTGAGTTTCATGTCTCCCATCATTTGTGAAACTCAAAGCTATGGATTTGAAGTACTTTTTGACGTCTTGTAAGCTTTTAAATGGTTTTCTGCCCTTCCAACATAGTGGGAGTGTCTGGTCTTGATGAGCTTCTACTTCCTTTAACGGCTTGCCAGACAGTTCTTTCTTTATCTGCAGAAATTTCAGTCAAGAATAGTATCCAGATTATTTTGCTTTATGCTCTGCCGGATTAAATAGATGGCAACTTACCAAAGAAACCAAACCGTTATAAGCCAAAGAATTGAAGTATGTATAAGAACTTCCACTGTCAAAAGCAATAAGCAGATTCCTGATATCAGTAGACTTTCCACCAAAACTTAGATCTGCAAATCCAGGGGAGTAGTATTTTCTGACATATGGAAAGGATTTGGTATTAGAATAGGAAATATGTATTACAGAGAAGTTTAGAGAAGAGGGTAAGGACATTTACGGGAGCCTCTGTGACATTGATGTCCATACTAGACCAGAAGAATCATATAAACCATCACCAAAGAAGAGATATCCTCCACCCCGTCCACTTATGCAATGACCAAGTATGTTTCTGACCAAACCCTGATCACTAAGCTGAGAGACGATGCTTGATTTCCCCTTACCAAGACCAAGAATTCCATCCAAGGGATGATTAGATGCTCCTGGAAGCTGATAATATCCACATCTGTAGACAAATGAAAAAACGAAGTGTGGGAGGATGGTTCAGATAAGCAGTTGATTAGCTTCAATACCAATACAAATTCAAAGAGGAACATTAAAGGAAAACAAAAAATGGAGTAGGTGGGAATCTGAAGTTTGAAACCCTTTTTTTTGTGCTTTTCAAATCTCATAAAAGAATGGAGAAGAGAACAACCCAAGGGCTAGAAAAGGGTTGAGTCTCATTCCATTGGTAAGGTTGAACAGAAATGCATCCCTGACAAGAACTCCCAAGGATGATCCACCATCTGCATACTCAATCTCATAGTCACACTGTTCCGGATAATCACATCTGTGACCAGGTGGGTGCAAGGAAGCACAGATAGGATCCTTGCAAGCAACCAGGTTTTTACTAGGCCTGTAAAATGGATGAGGAGCCTGCAGAGCAGAATATCTGATTATTTAGTCATACTAAGAAAACCAGAGAACTAACCCACGTATGGTTCAGGATTCCGCGTTTGAATCATGAAAAACTTTAAGATACAACTGAAATGCTTGAAACAATTTGGGATCCTATTAGATAATACTGTTGCAGAAGTTCTCTACCTTGTTCAGGCATCAACTCCAAGAGACCCAACTTCAAGATGTGGATGTCAAATGGAAGATTTTTGGGTAACTTTAGCTTTAAGCACTCATATAAACCAAAAAAGATAAGAAAATGGTTCACCTCAGTGCATCGGACACATGGAGCATCACATTGGAGCCAAGTGAGGTCACTTCCAGTATCCACATCAAGAAAGTATGGTTTTGGCGGTTGTCCTATGGACACGGTCACATTATAGTACCTGCAAGATGAAGAAGTAAGGGTTCGAATTACTACGTAGTTCATATTAGTAAAAGCTCATGTCTCTGGTGCTTATACCCTATAGGATACACGTTCCCGTGAAGTAGGAACACAATGGATGGCCCAACTCTGTTGAGCACTATAGGCGAAGTCTTTTCTCCTGACACCATAGCCTTTCTCCATCTTTGCTGCTTATTATCAGTGGAACCTGACGACCCCAAAACCAGAAGTAGCACCATCAAGCTCCACAACCAAAAACCCATCTCTCCTTTTCTCGTATGTCACCCTGAGACAACAAAAGATGGGTTCTTTTCCCTTTTATTCTTTCGATCAGCCACTCAGTCTGTTACCTGCTTGATAAAATGTCTAAAGATCGGCGACAAGTTCTGGGTCAATTTATTGTTTTACGAGTCTCTTCTGATTGATTCGAATGCATCCAAAACTCTGTTTTTACGGTTCGAATATGTAAACAACCCATAACCGGGTTGCGTTTTTCATGGAGGATCATTATTCTTTTCGTGTAGGTGGTCATGGGAAGTTTCTTCCATGACAGAAGATCAACAGGAACAAAGGTAAAACTTTAAAGGTTTTACGAGGGGTTTTGGTATAATTCGATTCATTCGTGCCCCAAACAACTTGGAAAAAGAGCTTCCATTTGTGAAGTCGAGGTATCAGTTAGCAGACAACTTTCCTGGAAAGTTTCATGGGAAACTTCAGGTGTTTTCGAATCTTTTAAGCTTCCTTTTTAACAGAAATTAAAACTTAAATTTGAAATTCGTACCTGTAACAATGGCCGGTTATCATTAGGATTGGTCTATAAAATGATTTAGGAAAAAGAAGAGCCATTTGGTTTATTTTAGTTTGCACATTTGTAAATTTCTTTGTTAAGGTTCTCTAATGTGCACAACATGTAAATACTACTTTTTCTTGAGAAAGTTGATAGAATAAGAGTATCATAGATTATGTGACATGCCAAATGGTTTTAAGATTACAATATAAATCTTTAAATTAACCCAAAATTAATAGGTCAGATTCAAGTTAATTAGCTTTTGAATTGAGTTTGAATTTAGGGAAACTAATTTAACCAGACTAAAAAAATCTAAATCAACTTGATCCAAAATGACAACATTATATCTTTTTGCTTGCTTGAGTTGAAATAGAGGGATATATAAGGGATCAGACTGAACCTAAATTGCTTCTTTTTCAATCTAACTCAAAAATTAATGAATCAAGTTAAGATTGATTTGATTTTGAGTTAAGTTTGGGAGAGAATAACCCAACTCGACTTAACTCAAAAAGCATAAGCCTGAATTGAGATGACAGGTAACATTCCGTTACCCATGTTAAGGCCCGAATAATGTATATATGAGTTTAGTGAGAAGTTAAAAAGTGCATTTCATGTTCATGCATAATTTGACATATACATATACTTGAATATTGAATTTTTGCAGTGTTTTGTATCAGATTTTGGATGATGTACATATTTGGATGGTTTGTAAAGCTTAAATGTACATATTCGGCTTTTATGAAATGAAAGGAAAAATTTAGTTGGTTTTTAAATGTTTTGTCTTTTCTTTATGATACATTATAAGAGATTACAAATGATGATGCCATGACTAAGTGATTGTCGTGACTGCTCTAACATCCCATCCCATTATTATAGGTTATGTACTGGAATGTTCTCAGAGTATTTCGGTATGTACTCTACGACAATGGGGTGATACATGACAAAACGACATCATTATGATGTAATTTCATAGTTTTGCATTTAGGACTGTTCTGACCTAATTTATTACCAACCCTAATTCAAATTGAGGCAAGTACTACTTTTTCTCGAACAAGCTAATAGAACAAAGAGTATCGTAGATGATTAAATGTTTATCTAATTTTAAAGTAACATAGATTATCCAACACTAAGCTCTTCAATCCCTTGACCACCATATGAGAGCAAGAATGATCTCAATTATGTTCCCATTGACCAGAGCTTTGAGTAACTTAGTCTTTCTAGGAGTGTATGGAGGGTATCTTACAGTTGCATCTCCATTGAACTCCTTAGGAGAACTGACATTTTGTGGTTAAATGCTTCAAATGAGTACTTCCCATGGTATGATCCCATTCCACTCTCTCCAACCCCTCCAAATGGTAAAGTGTGAATTGAAACCTGCAAATTTCGCAGACATCTGTAAGCAATGTTCTCCATACATTTGCAAAGATTACGTGACATCTTCTTCCCCACATGACATATTGATTACAAAACACAAAAACCATGTTGGCGAAGAAGAAAAAGGTCAAGTAACCTCTCCAAATAAGTTCAGAACATTGTTTTTACTAATATTTTGTTGATGTTGCTGACGGAGAAGGTGAAGAAATGCAAGAATAGTACATGTAACACAGTGTTGTTGATGAGCATTCCTCCGGACGACACGTTTTCGATAAAATCGCTCTTCAGCTTCTCATCGTTAGTGAACAGATAGGCAGCGAGAGGTTTCGGCCTTGAGTTTATCTCCGCGAAGCTGTCGTTGATGCTTTCGACCTGATATGATTCACAAAACATTGAACCTATAAGAAGCATCATCTTCACAGATCATCAGGAGGAAGATTATGTTCTTAGCAACTAAACAACTCACAGTGACCATAGGAAGTAATGGACCGAAAATCTCTTCCTGCATAACCAAAGAGTCTCTAGGAGGATCCAAGACTATCGTTGGAGCTTGTTGGATAATTGTAGCGATGCTGCTATGAAAACAGAGTTAGAAAGGCTGTTGAGAATAAAAGAAAGAATCGGGTTTTTGAACTTGAAAAAACTCTCTATACTTTATTGATCTTTCAAGCCTTTAAATAATAAAAGCTTACAAACATTCCTACTTGAAATCAACTACTATAATCGAAAGATAAAGCTAGCTGCAACAGATAAGAACAGTTGCAAATAATCTGCTAAAAACAGGAATTAAAGTCCTACACTGGAACTGAATAAAAATCCTACTAGAACTGAAACTCTAGCCTACTGGAAACTGAATGCTAATGCTCAACAGAGCTATATTTCTGAGAAATTTTGGTTTATGAAGAGTCATTAGAAGTAATCAAGCTTGAAGAAGAACAAGAAGAAGGAAATGTTTACTCACAATCTGTTCTGATCTCTTCGTCCTCCATGAACGATTTTCTCAGAGACTTTGTCTTCATCCAAGAGGCTTACTAGACGATTAAAGTGATGCAAACTCACAATTCGAGACATGTCTTTTGATTCCATTGGATCCTTTCCGAAAAATTCCTCTACCCCAGCTTTTAGTGCTTCTATCTATTCATCATTAGCTTGATTGGAATGAAATAGTTCTAAAAATTTTGACACTTTTTAGGTCGTTATCTCGAACAAGATCATCTTACCAATTTCGGCGCGAAATCTTTCGTAGTTATCAGATAATCAACTCCAATGCAAGCTTGAGCATTGTTGCATTGCCACTTCCCTGCTATAATCCTCCTCACTGTCACCTTAAATTCAACAAATTTCAGCTCCAAACTGAGTTCAGATCGGAAAATCAAGTCCTGAACGTTAATATTCTTACTTCCAAGTTTGTGTTTGAATCAACTATAGCTGGACACTTCCCTCCAAGTTCAAGAACAACCGGGGTGAGGTGTTTCGCAGCCGCCGTCATCACAATCCGCCCTACCATCGCACTGCCTGAAAAGAAAAGAAAAGAAAAGCCGCCGTCATCGCCTTAAAACTATACATCTACGTGGTATTTGGTGATACGCCTTTTTAATGTACCTGTATAGAATATTTTGTCCCATTGCTGCTCAAGCAAAGCAGTGGTTTCAGGAACAGCTCCTTCAACAACTCTAACAGCAGATTTATCTAAGTACTGCTCTATTAGATTCAATAGAAGGGAAGATGTTGCTGGAGCAATTTCTGATGGCTTCAGGACAACAGCATTTCCTGCTGAAATAGCTCCAATGACTGGATCAATTGACAGCACTGAAAGATGCAAAAGTCAAAGGGAATTCATGAATCACTCTTGAACTCTGAAGTTCTTTCAATATGATACAAGCATGACTAGCCAATGAGAGACTTGTTACGATAACAGACTCCAATAAAAAAACAATCATTCTATTAGTTAGGGATAAAGTTACGTACTTTTAAATTTCCATCGACTCCACATGTTAGTGAGATTCATATTAGAATGTTGTTGTTGTAACTATTTTTTGGATAAGTTGTTGGATAACAAGTTTAGGAACCTTTTTGATAATGATGACGATATGGATGCAAGTAACAATATCGAAA
This sequence comes from Erythroxylum ulei, assembly GCA_027564395.1. Classification (NCBI taxonomy): domain Eukaryota; kingdom Viridiplantae; phylum Streptophyta; class Magnoliopsida; order Malpighiales; family Erythroxylaceae; genus Erythroxylum; species Erythroxylum ulei. The sequence continues at coordinate 63,611,319 of JANITX010000210.1, forward strand.
CAACAATTAGGATGAATGTGCTAACTATGAATATGACGACGGAAATAGATTGATTTTAGATCACACTTCAATTCGAATTAGTAAAAGTAATGTCTCTTTAGCATATTGTCTGGAAAGTTATGATGATCTAAAAGAAGGTAAGAGATAGTTCACAACATACAGAAAGGAAAATTCCAGGTTGAGATGACCAAAACAACTCCAAGAGGTTCAGGCACGATTTTAGCTGAAGAAGGATAGGTTGCGAATGAAGTTTGAACCTGAAACATTCCATGAATTTGCACAATTTTCATACTTGACAGCTTCCAAAAAATCATCTGAAATCACTCAAAATTCTCAGTAGAAGATTGGAGGATTCTTCTTCTTTTACCTCTTCTGGTTTCATCCAGGTGGAAAGTTGCTCAATGGCCAATTTGCAGGAGGATTTAGTCATCGCAATCTGCATCGATTTGATCATTTTAAACAGTGAAAGATTAGGAGGATGTTGGATTTTTTAGAATCCTACAAATTGATGAAGAACTCCAATAATGGATTCTGATTATTAGATCATTCATAGACCTCTGAAAGGAAAGCATCAATTTCAGGCTTTGCCAGGTCATTGTAAAGAGCTTCATAAATATCCTTTTCTTTTTCTTCAACCATCCTTAGAATACTCTCCAACTGTGAAATCCTCCATTCATACCTCTTCGTCCTACCAGACCTAAAGCTTTGCCTCAGCTCTTCAACCAGCGAACTGGCTTCACTTTTGCCAAAAGTTTTCTTCTCTTCATCTGCTATTACTGATAGAGTTGCAGAACAACTACTACTACTACTAGAGATGCTTAAGAAGATATGAAAACAGATAAAAGCATAAGTCAAAACATTTAGAAATATGGATTCTGAAAGAGAAGAAAGCAACAAGGAAGAGAAGATTTTACGAGTATGAAGGATAAATGGAGGTTGAATGAGGGAAGGAAGGGACAGCAGATTGCTTCTGCTTGATGTTTTGTCTATAATGGAATCCCAAGATTCTTCTTGCTTCTCCATCACATGAACATCCAAAGCTACATTAGGAAAAAAAAAAACCAAGATCATCATGCATGGAATAGAATTTTTCTTGTAGATTGATGATTATAGTGATGGAATGAAAATAATTAATTTCACTATGAACTAATAAATTTTATAAATTTTGTCTCATAAGTTCATTTTTATATTCATGAAACCTGAAATCAATGTTTTAAAAACCAAACCGATTCGACCGATTTAACAATAAAAACCTTAAATTGACAAACTTTTTTGTTCAGTTTTCAACTTTCTAATTTGAATTAATTTAATAATTTTTGTGTTAAAAACCGTTCAATTTATTTATTAATAGGTCAGTTATAATAAACTAATCAGTTTTTATAAACTAAAATAAACAGATTAATTTTCATTTAACAATATTCTTTTCCAATTAAAATTTGATAGGTAAGGATATTTTTCTTCAAATTGATCTATGACAGAATAATACCGATTGAACCTTAAAACTTTTGTCAATCTGATTTAAGTTTCAGGATAAACCGTTATTAAAATATTTGGCAAATCATAGACTCAAAGTGAAATTAAAACTTGATCCAATTAACATTTGCAACTTAATCGGTTAATTGCTTCAAATCCTAAAATAAGAGAAAAAAATTTATAATGAAATGTCTTAATTTATTTCAATTTATTAATATATAACACAAATCACTATTGGTTAATTAGATTTATTATAATATGTGTCAAATTAATTTCCTGTAATGCTTGGAAAAATTAAATATAACCAAAAAATGAAAATTGAGATATAACTATTTTATTAAGATATTTTAAAATAATTCTCAACTAATATGTCAATTTATTTATTTTTGGTTACATTTTATTAAACATAAGTCAATTCATTGTTGATAAGAAAATAGCACAAAATCCAGTTCGTCAATGTAAATATGAAAGATAACAATTACGAATTCTCCAAGATACAATCATTATTATTTATTTACTTGTTGCAGTTTTACATATGAATGAGTGAGTACATCACAACCACACAAAATCTGAGGCGATGGAGGAGATTGAAAGAACAAGAACAAAACAAAAACCCACTTAGAGATTCTACAAAGAACCATAATTTGTCATATCAAGGAAGTTGACAAGAACTGTTAAGTGTAAGGAGTAAGGGAAAAGAAGGAAGAAGCAGAAGAAACCAAACAAACGGTGTTGAGTCATATGACAAGGTTTGTTAGATAGAGAGAGAGAGAGAGAGAGAGAGAGAGAGGAGCGAGTACCTGACTTCTTGGAACTGGAAGAGAGGAAGACGTAGGAGAAGGCTCGGCATGTTTGTGTTTGTGTTTGAGTTTGTGTTTGTGTTTGGTGATATGATGAGAACTTGGGATTCACAGGCAAGTGTCTGTGTCCATGTGTAATAAGCGAATCACAATTATTAATTGTAGTATGTGTATATCTTGACTTTCCATTCCAAAACTGTGTTGTTGCATGTAAAACGTGAAACTTGAAAACAAAATTGGATATTGGAAGGGACTTGTGGAGGATTCTTAACCTCAGATTGGAGGAGACGAAGATAATGTTTTTTGTTGCGGCTTGATTGAACCCGCCAGAACAGAAAGGTCTTGTTAAGGTGGTGTGTGTGTGGATTTTGGATTATCTGCCTAATATTATAATATCTTATTCTTTTACATAAATTTTAAATATTTATCTACATCGATTTTGCATAAATTTTGCATAAATAAATATAAAATTGGTATAAATAAATGATTAAAATTTATAAAATAATGAGATATTATAATATTAAAAAAAATTCCGTCCGTACGTGTATTTATTGTTCTAGTTCTAGACAGTGACGAGACAAAGTACCTTAGCTAAATATAAAGGTCCACTCCTCCGTACTTTTTGGGGTTTTATAATTACTTTCAATTACTTAAGTTGGCTTAAAAAAAGATTTTTTTCCCGGATGATTGGAAGTGAGTTTGTTATTCTTGATTATAATATGCCATAAAGAGCACTGAGATATTAAGCACGACTTCCTAATATGTTATCGGTTTCAATAATATTACCATCATTGAAGTTAAGACTGAAGTGTTCCACAAAAAACAGAACACTTAGATCCAAACTACACTATTTTTCATAGCAAGCTAACATAAAAAGTTTGACAAAAAGATTCAAGTCCGTCTAATTTAAAATTCCAAATTCGACAAATTTAAATTTAATTTCAAAATATTTTCATGCTTTAGTCTTTGAGAGACTGCCGGGACCAAACCCACCCAAACAAAGACCCGACCTGACCCAAACCCAAAATTTTTAACTCGAACCCACATCTAGCATCATAAAACTGTGTCTTCTTTTTGTCTCAATGACTCCATTAAGTCAATCAAAAATAGCATAATGGTGCTAAGAAGATAACACATTCTTTGGTGGAACAATGCCAACGACAAACGATAACATGTATAGGTCAAATATAGACGAAGGCATGATTTCAAGCACCATAGGCACGTGCATACCTAAGAAAGAGAGAAGATTTTTAGGGAATAGGTAATCTTTTTTTGTGTTGAATCAATTTAGAACAACATGACAAATCCAACAGTACCCCATTGTAATGGTGAAAGGTAAAATCATGATCCGGTAGAGTTCTGAGCAAATGCACACGTGAAATGTATTATTTTCACTAAAAAGGATAAAATTACATTTTACATACACAATGGTAAGAATGAGCATTGGGTTTACTCTAATGTCAAGTAAAACTACTTCGCCTGTGCAAAACAAAAGCAGTCCTGTCTGTAGGCAACTCATTTTACATGCATAAAGATGGGCATTGAAACTATGTTGAGTGAGCACCGTGTGTTCTAGAAGCCCATATACCAAACACCAGAAACCAGAAAACAAATAAGATAGCCCAGTACCGTGCAGGTCCGTATCTGATCCTAGTAAGCACAATCTGCAAATTATAGGATCACGATGTTAGCAGACAATAAGCATTCTACATTTGAGGATCGCACCATTTTTTCTGACTCTTGTTTTAAATTCGATAAAATCGCTTGATCATACATTTCATTATAGTTCTATGATTCAGAGCTAACAAGCTAAATCCAGTTGCAAACCTTGGTACTTGCAAGCAAATGACCAATAGGAAGAACCGGAACCCAAATTCAAGACAAACACAACGGAAACCAATGTGTATAAAATTGTATCTAACACCAATCATAAACCAAACAATGTAAATGGCCTAATGCATGAATAACTATCGATGTTCAATGTCAGTCAAATCTAAGGAGCAGTCAAACTTTTGAAGCATTTTGTGCTGGTTGGGCTTTTCTTAAAACTAAATGAGCAAATCTAATGTGAATGATCAAATGTAGTTTTGATGGTAATGCAGGAGCAGAAAGAAACAGATCATAGTAACTTACAAAGCGAAAAAAGATCACAACTGTCAACGCACAAATGCCTCCAAGGAGGATATGAAGACCACTTTTGGCAGTTTTCTGCACATAAGAGCAGGATAAATCAAGCAAATCGTGCACTAAGTTAACCAAAACACAGTCTCCTTAGGGAACAAACAAGTTTGCATAGAAGATTGTGCTAGGAAAAATCCAAATAAGTTAAATATCATAAAGAAAGACATCCAAAGAAGTGATATTTATTTATTCCCTAAATAAGTTGTACATCAATACATATAGCATAAAATCCCACACTAGTGTATGGACAATTATAAGTAAACCTCTCAATTTCTAATAAGTTTGATTTGTAAGATGTGATTGCAGAACTGTTGGCTTCATCTCAAGGGGAAGCAACATGCTCAGTCATCTACAAGGAACATATGTCGTTAGCAGAGAAATGATAAGAGTCCCGATATTACGCACAATATTAACTGTTCAAACTTTCGTTTATTATTACTTCATACACAGATAGACATATGGCAACATATCCTTGAGCAGTTTTCCTGTTTAGGTGAATAAAGAGATCAAAATTTTGCAGTAAAAGCGGCCAGGATGATGTGGTAATTTAATCCTAAATGAAACATGAAAGATCACCTCTATGCACCAATTTCAAACAGTCAATATGATGAAAGAGTACGTCATACCTTTCCAACACGAGGAGCGATAAGCCACGCCAGAGTCACAGTGAGTAGCCCTGTAGCCAACAAAATTCCTGTGCATTCCACAGCCCATTTGGTAGCAGGATTCTCAGTAGGAAGAATATCTTCAGCGACAGTATTTTGGGGTTGCTCTGAAACCACCTGTGGAACCGTTGAAGAATGACTGTAATTACTATTGTTGTATGGATTAAACCACAGTGAGATCTCACTCAACCGCTGCCTTCTAATAGCAGCGACAGCATCAGGGTCTACACCTGAACTTGTATGCAACTGAGCAGGGTTGGGATCACCACTGGCAGTCCTTTCCCTCAGTACCTCATAATCCTTCAAAGAAACAACTACCTTTGTAAAGTCTTGAGGCCTGATATTTTTTGCCACATGTCCACAGATCTCACAAACAGTAGATCCATGATTAACAAACCATTTGAGAGCACAAGCATAGTGAACCAGAGCAAGATCATTTTTACAAGAGCAGCCAAGTTCAATCAATGCGTCGTGTTGCTGGTGCGTACCCATTTCTAAATCAGTGTGACAGATGAAAACCTCCCCATCAGGACCAATGAACTCAACGATACCAGATTCTCCCACAGCTGATTTCCTATGCAACCCACCGGTTCCAACATCTAAAGGCTCTGCTTTGCTTTCAGTCCTCAATCCTCCATTGCTTTTACAAGCTTCGTGAAAGGGAGGCCTGATACCCAGAAATCCTAAAGCAATATCTCCCCGTTTGTCAGATTCAACACATTGGCAAACACGACATGTCGCCACACCTGCCTCTTTGTCCAGACTCTGACGAGGGTAAGTCCCAGAATCTTCACTTTCAGTAGGTGAATGACCTTCATCAACCACTCCACCATTAGTGGGTTGCGAATCATGCATATTTTCCTTGGCCATCACCTTAGACTGAAAGGTTACAATATTACAACAACATCATCTCAGAAACTAACCAATATTCGACTCAAATGTGTCTGTGATTACAACCATAAGGCCTAAATCTGTCTACAGAAGAGAACAAAACCCTGGTTCTAGCATAAGTGAAGGCACTGCGGCTGGACAACAGATGGAACCCTTTCCACATTCAGATACAGAAGAACTTTTTCCCTTTCCCTGTCAAACAGTTCCAAATTCAACAACACAACAATACCCTATAATGAGGAAAAGCATAGATGCATCATTATAATCATTAGAAGACGGCATCATCAATGCTTCACACCATAATAATAAGCTTTACCAACGCAATTAAGCATAAAAGCAACCTATCCCCAAAGCAACCTCTCTTAGAAGTGAACTGCAAGATCTATGTGAACATTATAAAGTTTATATTCCCAAATAGACCCAAACTCAACCTCTAAACACCAAATCATTCAGCAATCCCAACACCATTACTCAAAGCACCAAAACTAAACCCTCAAAGCTCCAAAAATTACCAAACAAAAGCACAAAAAGACAAATTACGAGGACTGAATCTAACGCAGCTTGATTCGAACCCCCAAAAGAAAAGTGAAAAGGAAAAGGAAAAGGAATTCATTACCAAAGCAAACAAGCCAAACAGATCGGAGTTGACAAGAACAAAACGTCGAGCAACTGAGTGACAGAGCCTATGTAGTGTATGGAGGACAAGGAGCGGTTACCAAATTTATTAATGGGAAAAAAACGAAAATGAAATTAAAAAGAAACCCAATCGACCATTGTCGTTTCGTATCATTATCCGTCTCTTCTTCTTCTTTTTCTAGTACCCCAGAGTTCTACTTGGGTCAAATTACAATGTCACTAATCTCATTTTATAAACTTAATTTTCAACCCTTTTAATTAATTTTTTTTAACCACCAGGAATTTGGCGACACATGGGCAACCGATTAGTCCGAATTCGAGCCAAGTAGGACCCTTTTTGGGCGTCAAAGCTCTCTCTCGTGAGTTTTTAAAGCGACTTCACTCTCAAGACTCGAACTTAAGATTTTGGTTAAGAATGAAGGAGCTCATGCCGCTCCACTACAACCCTCGTCGGTATTTTTTTTATACTAATATCAAACTTAATTTTTGTTTTAAACTTGATTCCCAAAAATTTTAAATTAAACGATGTCATTTTGAATAAAATAATATTTTAAAATAATATATATATATATATATCCGAGACACATTAGGTTAAAGCTCAAGCCTAGAGTCTTGGTCTAATTTAACTTCAGGTTAAGCCTAGACCTTGTAACTTCGATCTTGACTTTACCCGTCACCGAACCTAAAACTATTAGATTCAATTTAACTATAATTTATAAGTTTAACATATTTTTATTTTCAATTCATTATTTTAATTAGTTAAAGTAAAAAAAAAGTAACTCTCTAATGGTGAGAAGAATGTTCCATACAAAGATAATCTAAATTTGTTTGACTCTAGCTTGACTCATTGGATGAGTTACTCTTATGTAAGTATTTATACCCATCACATGGTCCAAATTCCAAATATGAGACCCTTCCTTAAACAATTGCTATCAAGCATCAATTCTTAATTAATAATTATTATTCTTATTCTTAATTTGACCTAGGCTTAATGGGTCCAATCAAGTTGGTTAGACTTTTTATTTTAAAAATTGGGTTTTAAACCAAACTTAGGCTTAGGCTCTTCAGCCCAATCCAACTAGAAGCAATTTTTTTAAAATGATGTTATTTTGAATAAAATGATACATTTTTTAAATTTTAAATTAAAAAATAATTGAACTGAATTGAGCCCTATCAAACTTCAGTTGGACTTAAGCATGATCAGACTTCAGATCAAATTTAAGTTATTTCGTGTATTAATAACTTTGACATTAGTGCATCAAGAATAGAAATAATTGCAGGAAATCTTTTGATAACACGGATTCCTATTTTTCAATGATATTCAACAATAAAGAAAATTGGCTGAATTCTGTAAATTGAAAATTCGATTAACTCGAGTCAATCTTATTAAAATCAGATTAATTCAAAATAAACTTAGTCTAAATACCAGACGTAATTATAATTAATAATTAAATCATATATTGGCCATAATGCAGAAAAACAAAATGTTAAAAATTATGTTTTTTAGTATTAATTGCTTAAACTTAATTTTTTAATTGATTAATTGGTACTAGAATCGTGTGTGCTACGCTCTTTTCTAGTGTCCCTCTCCTTGCCCCAGTCATGAGAGACCAGATGCTCTGTCCAATATTATGGTGTCTTATTGTGTCCAATAAATCTCAGTCATTTATTTATGTGGGTTCCGCATAAGGCCCGCGTAGGTTCTGTAAAATAAATGACTGAGATTCCATAAGACAGAATAAGACAGAGTAAAACTGGACAGAGGATCTGGATTCCAGTCATGAACCCTCAAATGCAACTCAGCAGCGACAATCAGGAAATGCGCGGCCTAGATTGGAGTCAAAATATCAACCACAAGTTGAAGCGTTTTCAGCCGTAGATCATCGGCTCTTCCTAGAAGCTCCGTAAAGTTATCCTCCTTTGACTTCAAAGCCGACTCAACTCTCTCCTCCTCAGTCGACGCCGTCGTCATTTGACTCCCACTAGACTCACCGGTACTCCTCATCATCTCGCTCACCGCATGCGAAAGATCCACCATGGAAGCGTCAGCCACGGCCTCTTGGTGCTTCGCCATATTCTCCGTTATTCCCTTCTCTTCCTTAATGATCTTCCTCTGCAACTCGTCGACACGGTTGATCTGGGCCGGCGAGAGGTCCGCTAAGTCGTCTGTGCTAAAACCACTAAGCATGTCACTGAGTTTAGCCTCTAGTTGAAGACCGGACTTGGAGTAGAGCAAGTGAAAAGCCATACTCGGCCGCACCGACGGAGCTACATGGAGCTATATGGGGGCATTGGGCCCCCAAGGTTTTTTTTAAAAAATTATTTTTAATATATATATATATATATATAAAAGGATAGAGTTATTTAAAGGTCAGTGGTGTACTGGCCCCTTCAAAATTTTAAAAAATAAATATTTGGGCCTTCCTATATTAAATTTCTGGCTTTGTCTGTGTCGGCCGCCAACCACCAATCCAAAGAAAAGCATTCTCTAAAGAACTGATCCACGAAGGTGACAACATCGATGAAACATCAACCTTCGAACACCTCGTTTTATTAGATAACTTCTTTCCCCCAAAATATTTTTTGAATTATAAAAATTAATATAAATTAAATTATAATAATTAATCATTATAAAAATGAACCTTTAAACTAATTTAAACTATATGGACCGAATCTGATGAACTCTTTTCATCTTTTCTAAAATACTTAGCGACAAATTATTTTGTTGTTATAAATACTTTTTTAGCAATCATATAATGTGGTTGCTGTAAAGAAATCATGTAAATTTAGCAACCAATAATAAAAAATTTGAAATACTTGTAGTGACCACTCAGTAGTTGGTTGTTAATTTGGTTGTTATTAATAATTTTCTATAGCGACCATTAAAGTTGTCGCTAAAATTGTTAAGTTT
>JANITX010000210.1:63623040-63638657 GCA_027564395.1 Erythroxylum ulei
TAATCGGGACACAACCCCCGACGTGCCTTCTTTGTCTTGCAGGTACATCCACATCGAAGTCATCACAAGAAGCAACCAACTCATGGATCCAAACGGCAACGTCTCGTTCCGCCAGAATCCGGCAGAACCACAATTAATTAAAAATAAAATTGTATAATATATGTAGAGATTTCCTAAAACGCATAATCCCACATTATTAAATCTAAAAAAGTACTTTAATGCAATTAAAAGAAAAATGTTTTAAAATCCCTTAATATATTAAGAAAAGAATGAAATTTGGTTATTAAGAAGTAAATAAGCTAAATTAGATAAAATCAAAGTAACTGACATAGGAATTTGTAGATCGAACGATTTTAGTTCCCTAACATTTGTAAAACAAGGTAGGAGGTGCTGAACCATTCATCAAATTAATAAAACCTTAAAAGATATTCTTCTAGTTTCTGGTCCCAATTGTATGGAATATCTTCAACAGATGTTTTAAATGCCTTGCACACTGTTAACCACATTATGTTATCTACTTTTCTGTTCCATTCTTTTCTCTTCGCCGCTTCTTGTTTTCAGATCATTTCCAAGTTTTGTTCGTTTTGTTTGATTATTTTCCTTTCTCTTCCTCGTCTACCATGATTTGCTTTGGTTGTTTCATCTTCATCTTCCTGCTTGGAGGATCTACATATTAATTATCAGGGTTGCAATTTCTCTTTGTATGTTGTGAAGGTTCCTCCTTGTTATATCCTTGATCTCCATCTGCGATTCTGCATGTTAGGGAAGATTCCAACTTGCTCTGATGATTGAACTATAGTGGGTGTTACGTGATATTTAACTAAAAGAAGCTTAATTTCGTTAAATTTTCTGTTTAGGTAGAATTTGATTTGAACGTTTTGTAAATATTAGAGTTTAACTTGAATGCTTCAAAACGATAAACTTTAAGTTAAATTTTGGTGTAAACCACTCTTTTGACAAAAAAGTATTTCTACTGTACAACCTAGGTTCTTCAAACATGTAAAGGAGCGGAGCAAACAAAGCAAGTATTTCGTGGTATTGTATTATTCTTTTCATTGACAAACCCATTTCCAAAGTTCTTAAAGCCCGTAAAGAAGCAAACCAAATACGTGGTACTTAGTATCGCATAATTCATTTATCACAAATCCATGTTAAAAGAACAATATTTGGAACAGGTGAAGTAAAAGCTTATCCCGCAATCCATGTCCGGTCATAAGAAGCACCAGCTTTGTTCGAAGTGTTGTGTCTTGCTTACCAATTGCAGGTGGAGACATAAGTAATGGGGAGTGAGAGTTTAACGCTCAGGGACCACGAACTGGGCCTAAGCAGAAACACCCACCTACGTGGTCGTCAGGTATCATCCCTCCTCCCTTGGTAGTATCAATTGCTTCTAACATATTCACTACTTCAGCCATTTCAGGACGTTTTTCTGCGTTTGCATCCCAGCACTTGCGCATAATATTTGCTAACGAACTAGGACAACATTTGGGGATCTCTGGTCGTAAGTTCTGCAAGTAAAATCATTTGTTACGGAAGGCCTACAAGAATTTCCTTCAGAAGTATGACAAGAGTATATGCTCTCATGTATTTCTGGATGTAATCCAGGAGAAAAAAGAGGGAGGGAGAGAGAGAGAGAGAGTGCATGTCAATGCATAAATTATCCTGGAAGTAAGAAGACCTCGGCTAGCTTTTGATTAATACCATACAAACTTTCGAGTCAGCAAACCAGGAATTGAACTCTTTGCTCCTTTTTCTTTTTTTAGTGTTTGATTATAATCTCAAGTCCGTTGTAATTTATTTAAATTTGGTTGTAATTTCTAATATTTTTGTTGAGTTTTAATTTTAAAATCAATGGTGTGATTTAAATTTATATACTTTTTATTTCAAATTTATTTTTTGTTTTTAACATATTTTATTAATGAATTTATAACACTTATAAATAAGAATTATAAATAAATATTAAAAATAAATTTAATATTATATTCAATACTAGTCTCGTTTTAAATGTCTCAATGAGATCTTTATAATAATATATATGATGTAAAGTAATATATATTTTAAATTTAATTACTTAGTAAATTATATAAATAAATTAATTTGTGAAAAGGACATAAAAGAAATATATCAAAAAGTAAATGGTCAGAGTTGTCTTTTTACATTTTTGGTGCAATGAATAGTAACACACCGCGCCAAATTTTGTGTGTTACTATTCATTGCACCATTTTAATGTGAAATTTGGTGTGTTACTATTTATTGCACCATTTTAGTGTGAAAATTTGGTGTCTTTCTTTAAGTGAATTTTTTGCATCAAAATATCAAATTTGGTGTTTTGATGTCTTAATTGGAGATGACCTAAGTCCTATCGATCGAGAGAGCGTAAGTAGGGAGATTCAAATATAGAACCTTTTGATTTATGCCTTTAACTCCACCAACTCGACCACGCTTAAATATCTATGATGTTAAAGTTGAATTCACATATCTCAAAATATTATTTTTTAGTCATTTTGAAATTTGTGTATATTATTATTAACTGTTATATAATAATTATATATATTTTAATCGGTACACATATTAAATATCTACAACATCAAAATTATATATTTAATAATTCGAAATATTTAAATAAAATACTATAAATTCAAGTCAGGCTTAACCCTAAGAATGATAATGGGCCGAGCTAAGTGAGGCCCGATCAGTCCAAAGTAGAATGTCAAGCCCAACCTAACTCAATTTTTTAAATTTAAAGTATAAAACGACTGTCGTTTTCAGCACAAACATTTCATGGCTACGAACAATTACCATGCCTACTCAATCCGCACATAAAGAGTCTTGGACCAGCAGAACTACCCCTAACGATAATTCACTTTCTACAGCATAACTAAAAGGTTTCCAAGTTCATCATATGTCTCCGTCAACACCAAGACAAGGGGCACTTTGATTTGGATGTTTGATCTGCCTATTAAGTTCCCAACTGCTCTTATTCATACAAAGGTCCCATGTCAAAAGACTAATGTTGAAACAGTAAAAAAAATAATGTTGAAACAATGAAATTCCTAATTTATACTGACTTTTTTTTTTTAAATGGATGAATCCCAACTGTTACTTTTTGGATGTAAACTGGATAAATCTCCAGATTAACACAATAACTTGTAAATCAAGTCAATCGAGTTTTTTGTATTAGGCAAACCCTGTATGACAGACTCTATCATGAAAGCGTAAGTAGAAAAAATTTAACACAAGACCTTTAACTTCATGCCCTTTCACTCTACCAACTCGACTGTTCCTAAAGAGCTTATATTGATTCGAAATCAACTCAAATTCAATTTAAAAAAATATAAATTCGAAAATAATTAGTTAAGTTTGTACACTAAACTTTGAAAAGTCTACTTCAATTTAAGAAAATTATAATTTTGAAAAAAATAATTATTATTTTTTATAAAATTGAATTTTATGGCAACCGTACCCCATCATGCTTGCTTAGTAGAAATGAACAGGCGTTGCTTCCGGGGCATTGTTTCACCTAACGTGTACAAAAAACCGTTGAACCCAAAAAGAATAAGAATAAGATATTCCAAAATTAAAATAATCCAATTAATATGATGCAAATTTAAAATTGAAAAAGGAAAAAAATGTATGAATTACTAATTAATATTAACCCAAAAACAGTATTTATGAATTTTATAACTATAAAAAATAAAAATTCAAATTTAGTCTAAAATTATCAAATAATTGACATTGACATGATGACCCATTTGGGAAAAGAAATTGACAAGATTGATTTCAAACCTAACACAAGTTATTAACTTGTTTTAGAGGAGGCAAGAGTGATTAGAGAGTCAATTAAGTTGTTAGTTAGTAACTAATTGGTTAAACAACTCCATGATATTGATATTACCTTTTCTTGTGGGCAAGTGTAAAAAAAAAAATCTTTTCTACCTAAGAAAATTGGGATTTCTTTTACTAATTAATGTAATAAGATTTAATTATCTTACTCTTTGTTTCAATTTGCATTTTAATACGAAGATCTTTTGTTAAGAGATTGTATATCACACCGTTAGAATAATACTCAGTACATAAGGCTTTCCGTTTTGTAAGAATAAGGAGAGGACCATTAAAGGTTTTTCGTTTTGTAAGAGTCAGGAGAGAGTCATCAATGTACGCAATTTTTTCTTTTTATTTTTTACATCAAAAAATATGTTTTAAAAAAATTATTTAATGTTGGTGATCACTAAAAGTTATTAATTATTAGTTAGTCCCTTCTAGATAAGTAATTTGATTTTTTAGGATATTTTGGCATAAGTCTCAATATAAAAAACAAAAAACAGAGTCATAGAACATAGAACATATAAGTTAACAAGTGTCAATAATGAATGAGAATATGAGATCACTCTGTTTCTATCTCCCAAGTCTTCCCTTTATCTTGTAGTCATAATCTTCCAATGTCTTTACATCCAAGAAACTGGTTTTGTCTTCTCTGCCATAGTTTTTCCTTTTATTAGTAATATCTGTGCCTCAGTATCTCTCTGTGCTCTGTTCTTCTTCTCCTTTATAACTGGCTCCTGTTTCTGCTGGTCTTCTCACCTTTGTGATCAGGCTCTTCTCTGCTAAACCTTCCATTCTCAAACACATGGGACTGTTTCAGGATAAGGGTATTGTCTATAAGCCTGCAGATGAGGTTGATGTTGGCCCTGACAGTCATGAATCCTACCTACAAGCCAATGTCAAAGGTTTGAATTCCATTTCCTATCAGGAATTTTGATATTGAAATGTTCTTGTGAGTTCTGTTTTGTTCTTTACTTCTTCAACCTGATGTGGTTTCTGAAAAGAAATTTTCAGTTTTGGTTTGGTACTGTTATGGTGTCTGCTGCTACAAGTTAATACCTCATTTCTCAGGATGTTCAAATTTTCCAAGGAAACAAAGTGTATAATCCTGAGACAACTGCAGAAAACATCAAACTTAACTTGCTCTTGTTAGATTAAAACTAAGAAAAGAATTATAATCTAATTATACACAATCTGCTACTGAAAACCTGTAATGTGATTACGAAGCTCCTCGCATGGCGGGATTGCTGGTAAAGATCTGCGTCTGGTTGATGGAATTGAAGATACTCGGAACATTTCTTATGTATATGCTGAAGAGAAACAATCTGTTTTATAAGGTACTTAATTCTTTCTACCTCTTCTTCTTCCTCTTTTTCATGCTTGAAGCTATTTTACTTACGATAAGAGACAGCCAACCTACCCCAACCTTCCAAAAGAAGAAAATTTACACCCCGTAATTTGGTTCGGTCCAACCCGAAGTCAATAAGCTAAGCTTAAATTGATCAAATTTTGGGTCGCGCTCCAACTTTTTTAATTTTTGGGCATTGAATTATTCGGGATTAGGCTACCCGACTTAGCCCAAAGCTCGAATACATTAAATATAAGTAAATGTTGTTTTGAAGCTCGAATATATTAAATATAAATAAAATCGTTTTGAGAAAAATAAAGTTATTTTTAAATTTTAAACTAAAAATTAATTAAGAATGACAATAAAATAGGTCAAGCTCGGATGATCATGTTGTCTAGGACTTGAGGTGGTCTCGCTGAAATCGAATTATTATTATTTTTTAAATGACAAATCGATGTCATTTTTTGGGGTCTAGTTGGGCTCCGAAAATTGCAATCGAGATCCAATTAATCCCTACAAAGTCGAGTTGAGTTGAGTTTGAGCACTTTTTTCATTCCTAAAAATGATCAAACTTAGTTAAAGTTTGATAGCCTTAATTGGACTTTAGGCCACTCAAGTTCGATCAAGTTGGAGCTTGGACCGCAAGCCTCGGGCTTGATCAAGTTTCAAATCAAGCCTAAATTTGAGTATAAATTTTTGAGTCGAACTCGAGCCAAAGTTTATTTGATTTGAAATTGTTAACTCGTAAAGTAATTAAATACAAAGCACCTTAATTATAACTTATTATGTGCATCTAAAAATGGACATTGGAAAAGTAATATAAAAGAACAATAAAAGTCTCCACCTATGTTTTAAAAATTGGACCGGATCGGCCAGTTCGACCAGTGACCGGTCAGCTATTTGATCAGGTTCATTCTTAAAAACCAGTTCTTAATTGAACTAGTGAGAATCAATCAATTGACCGATCTGACCACTGGTTTAATAATTTTTTTTATTTTTTGTATATTTTTATTTTTTAATATTATTAATATTATATATAATTAAATATAATTATTGTATAATTATAACATCACACCGGTTTGACCGGTGATTGAACCGGTTAAACCAGTGATTAATAAGGAATAAGGCCTCCAGTTTATTGTCCACCCTAAGTTTCAAAACAATGATCTCCACCAAACTTTTAAAAGGGGTAAAGAATATTCTAAACTTACAAAATTAGTATTAGTGTGCAGAGGGCATATATAGAAAGTTGTCTATTTTATATAATTTAAAGCGACAGTCTTCATTTAAGTATATGTACAACATTAAAGGACATGTCTATTTTTCTTTTATGAACAAGGACATGTCTATTTAATGTTAACAAATAATTCACTCCTGATCTTATTAAAACTCGATTCAATTAAGTTCGAGTTTATGATAAAGTATAAAAAATATTCAATCTCGAGTAAGACCTCGGACTTAGGAGGTACCATATTCGAACCCAAATTTTTAACCTTTTTTATTTTCCATTATATTTTTAAAAATTTAAATAAAACGACGTTATCAGATATAAAACGATATTATTTTAAATTTAAAAAAATTAAAAATAAATTTAATTAGTCCTTATCGAATCTGATCAAGGTTTGGGATATTAAAGCTCAATTAGGCTCAACCTCATGCTTAAAGCATCGGGCTCAATCGAGTTTTGAGCCAATTTCAAACCCGAAAACAAATTTTTGATTCGAGTTCTAAACCATTAATTCTGAATCAGGTCGACTCGACGACATTTGGTCTTTAAGTTTAAAAAACACAAGACTAAATGAAGATTTGGAAAGTGAGTATGAATCATTCAAATTGATCATTCAAACTCGAACTTGGCTTGAAACTCAATTACCCTGAACTTCGTACCAGGTCAGACCGAGCTGAATTTGCTATTCCTATATTTAATCATCCTCCTATACCTAATTTTTAACCTTTTTTATTTTCCATTAAATTTTAAAAATTTGAATAAAACGACATTATCAGATATAAAACGACATTATTTTAAATTTTAAAAAATTAAAAATAAATTTAATTAATCCTTATCGAATCTGATCAAGATTTGGGCTATCAAAGCTCAATTAGGCTCATCCTCATGCTTAAAGCATCGGGCTCAATCGAGTTTTGAGTCAATTTCAAACCTGAAAACAAATTTTTGATTCGAGTTGTGAACCATTAATTTTGAATCAGGTTGACGGCATTTGGTCTTAAAGTTTAAAAAACACAAGACTAAATGAAGATTTGGAAAGTGAGTATGAACCATTCAAATTGATCATTCAAACTCGAACTTGGCTTGAAACTCAATTACCCTGAACTTCGTACCAGGTCGGACCGAGCTGAATTTGCCATTCCTATATTTAATCATCCTCCTATACCTAATTTTCAATTTTAGATAGTCACCTCGAAAATATATATATCTTTTAAAATTAAAGTCCTTCAAATGATATCTAATATTGGTCTGCAAACTTTGCAGCTTGTTATCAATGCAGAAATGGCGGAATCACCTCTCTTTGTCCCTTTGAATTCTTTTCAAGGTCAGTTTCTCCATCAAAAACCATCTACACTTCTAACACCGTGAACTTAGAACAAAGAATATGAAAATTTATATGGAAGATTGGCTTGACTATCCATTGCAGAGCTGAACGAACAAGAAGTGAAGCTCACAAGTACTGATTCATCACCACCTGAGCGTGTTCAAGCAGCCATTGATTGTTTGAGTTCACCTTCAAAGACAGCACCAAATGGGTTGGAGCTTTCTTTTCGTCACTGGACGATTATGGATTACCACACCTCCTATAGTTCAGGAGAAACAACCCCATCTATGGTACGTACATTAAGGTTTCTTTCTGCTGTATCTCTTCTCTTCAAGTTAGTTAAACTGTTGTAGCATCAAAACTTGGTTTTTATCTGTAAAGGTTGCAGAGAGACTGATAACTGCGATTAAAGAGTCTTCAAGTCCTCCATTGGACATGAACTTCTTCATTGATTCCAACTCCAAATATATCTTAAGACAGGCTGCAGAATCAACTTCTAGATATCAGGAAGGTACTGCACTGATCAAACTTCAGGAGAAATCCCGGTTTTGTACCATAATTTCCAAGAATTTTGATCTTGGTATTCATTTTTACTGATTTATGTATCTGCTACATGATGAAGCATATCACCTAACACTTAAAAGTATGGCGCAGGAAAACCGATATCGGCTCTAGATGGAGTCCCTGTGGCTGTTAAGGATGAAATAGACTGTACACCATATCGAACAACTGGTAAATTCAGAACCAAACATAACCAAGAAGTTTGTTTGAAACAGTTTTGTGTTTGATTGTTTTTGTGTTTCTTCTAGGGGGTACAAAGTGGTTGCACAGAATTAGACCTTGTAAAGCTGATGCTTGTTGCATTAAGCGTCTCAAACAATGTGGAGCTATAATTATTGGTAAAACAAATATGCATGAGCTTGGAGCTGGAATAAGTGGGATAAATCCTCATTATGGGTAAACTGCATTTCCAGCTTGATATGTCTGAAAATATAATCAGGAAGATCAGACAGAATTCAGTTATTAGTCATTTCATTGCCAGTAGAAATGTTTCAACAGATGAAATTGTGCAGGGTAGCTAGAAATCCATATGATTCTGGGAAGATAACTGGAGGTTCTTCTAGTGGATCTGCAGCTGCGGTGGCTGCAGGATTGTGCCCTGTTGCTCTTGGTGTTGATGGGGGAGGTAAGCTTTAACACTTATATCATAACTTCTTTCAGAATGAAGTTATGTAATCTCAGAATTGATAGTTAAGGATGTGACCTCTTGTAGGATCTGTCAGACTGCCAGCAGCACTATGTGGTGTAGTTGGTTTTAAGCCGACTTTCGGACGCATACCTCACTCAGGGTTGGACCATTTTTCCTGCATGATAAGCTCTTAAGTTGTTAATCTCTAAGAACTTTAATGAAATTGACATCGAATTTATCATTTGGTTTCCAGTGTTCTTCCTCTGAACTGGACAATTGGGATGATAGGAGTATTGGCAGGCTCCATAGAGGATGCATTCATTGTGTCAGTATCCCTCTACTCTTTGATCAATTCAGTCTGTTAACCTCCGGGAAGACTGATCATACCAATTGCTTCAATATTTTACTTCCAGATATGCAGCAATCAATGGCCAAATGTCATCAGATGGAAACCCCATTCCGCAGGTAAGAAGAATAAGATCAGTTATTGTTACACAGAAGTGAAATGTAACTTTACTTCTATGAATTCCTAACTTTGATCTCCTCCTCTACCTAAAGCAATGGACTTATGATCTTCTACTTAATTTCCCATTATTGCAATACCTACACAAGTGCAGAAGGTTATGTGTATGGTCAATTTCGACATCTTGCTGAGCAGATCTCTTTGTTTCTTATCAGCCAAAACTATACCTTCCCCTGCTGAAGTCAATAAACAGAATATCTGGAATCAGATTGGCAAGATATGGGGAGGTTAGTAGCTTAAATAACTTTTTAATCTATGCCACCAATTTCAATCCTGATGAACTACAAAACTGTCAGAAATTCATATTACATATGTTTTCTCCATTCATCTGGTTCCTCCTTTTGCTCTAACGAAAAGATTCAATCAATCAGTGGTTTAATGACTGCCGGGACGATATCCGAATATGTTGTGCCGATGCATTAGACCAGCTCTGTCAGAATTATGGTTGGCAGGTATGACATATCTTGAATGAACATTTTCATTCTTAACAGGCCCTGATCAGGTTTTAATGATTATGCATTGTTTCACTAACCTATTTTGCCATTTCATGTACAAGATAGTAGAGGTCACAATACCAGATATAGAAGCAATGCGCCTTGCACACTATGTTACTATTGCATCAGAATGTACTACTTCACTTGATCCATATATGGAAAAAATGTATGCGTGTCTCACCATTATATCTTCAAGCTCTCATTCTGCTAAAGCTTCAGGACTTATGATTCTGACAGTATAAAATTCCTGAAACAGTGACAAGTCAGAGTCAGGATGGGATGTAAGGTTAGGCCTTCGTGTTTATGGTTCTATGAGTGCTAAAGCCTATGTCCAGGCTCAGAAGTTCAGGTATGTTATAGTCCTAACTGATTAGCAGTGTCCTGGCTGATAATACAAATTTTTTAATCTGTTTCTCCAGTTCTTCTAATTATTGCTGGTTCTCTTGTTTTCAATGAATTATCCTTACATATGAAGTTTCATATATCTACAGGAATCGCCAAATGCAACTGCATAAGAAAATATTTGAAAGGGCAGATGTCATTGTCACTCCAACAACAGGGTATCCTTTCAAGGGTTGACAAACAGGCCTGATTTAATCGGACTTCTGACCAATTCTTGCTTAAAAGAATTCTGGGTTTCGAGCCAAATTTCATACTCCGCCCAAAATTAGTTGGAACCCAAATTTTTATTTGAACATCGATTGAATCTAGCCTATTACCTGAATTCCTTTTTATTTTGCTCTTCTTTTTCTTTCTCATTTATATCTTAAAATGAATGGGCAGGTTTGCACTCAAGTTCTAGCTTAAAATTTAGAGTCAACTCGAACTTTCGAGATTTGGTTTAAGGTTTGATTGGAGTTCTACTTAATGATATCTTGTTAATCTGACAGTGTTACTGCATATCCAATTTTCAATGATGCCTTAGACACTGGCGAACTTGACTACATCAATGGAGGTATGAAACTCCAAGCTTTCAATAGTTTAATAGGGACATCTTATCATCTTTCTTACAGTAAGCCTTCCCTTCCAAGCACCTGAACATTGGGGTTCACTTGTTTAAACATTTCAGCTGCACTTGTACGGTTTCAGATAGCCGGAAATTTCCTGGGACTACCTGCAGTTACAGTTCCGGTGAACCCATCTGCTTCTTTTATACTGCATTTATCGAACCAGTTTCAGGCTGCTTGCTTGACTGTTGTTATTCATGCAGGTTGGGTATGACAAAACAGGAATGCCTATTGGTCTCCAGTTCATTGGAAGGCCTTGGTCTGAACCAACTCTAATCCACCTAGCCTATGCAATGCAGGTGACATCTCACTTCAATGATTAGTAGTGTTTTGTACGGTTCTTTTCTACGCCTTAAAATGAAGACAAGATTAAAGATGAGAATGAAAATGTACTCATCTAACAGAGATGGAAGAGTTGTATGATTTTTAAGACTATTACTCCCTGCTTGCAGAAACTAATTAAGACCGTTCTTTTCTTCCAGGCTCTGCGCATCTCAGGGTTCAGAAAGCCACAGGTGTACTATGACCTTCTCGGGAATGATCGACTGTAGCAGGATGTTAAGGAAGATCAAATATGGCAAAAAGCACTAGGAATTATATCTTCCTGTTCAAAATGACTTCCTATACGAAGTTCTTCATTCAAGACATATGTTACTAGTTCAAACTCTGCACCTGTATTTCACTTCTAGTTAATGCTACCTGTTCTTTCTTATATTAGTAATGGCCACACCAACATTCAATTTCTTTTCTGGTCTTTCTTTAGAACATAAACCAGTTAGCGATACTTCATAACTTGGCTCCATTTAATTTCTACACAATACGACCTTCGAAATAATTAAGAGCGCAGAGTTCATTCACATGGTAAATCAGATAATTCAGTTCAGAAGTAGAGTTTCAAATGGGTAAACAGGCATAACTTGTAACTTGGCACTAAATGCAAACTAAACTTGGAATTGGATCTGAAAGGCATAACTGTCCATTTGGTGAATATGAGCAGAATATGTGAAGGAAAGCAGATCGTAGAACCGAATGCATTCAATTAAACCTTTTCATTAGTCCAGAGAGGAATATCTTTTTACCTTCATTCAATGTTTTAGCTCCCTTTCGAAAACAGGGAAACAATAAACTTTTGGAGGCTCCATTGTAGAATCAGAATGGACACTATGAATATATTCTATCCTAAGCCTTCACTTCAACTTGCTGAGGTCGATTTTCTGGAATCAATAATCCAAGTCCTTCCTTCTTATCAGCAGCCAAATAAGACTTGTAGTCTTTAAGATACATTGGATTTGATGTTAACACCCTTAACTCTGAGTTCTGATTGATCTCAAGGACTTCAGGTATTCCATCACCACATCCTTTGGACATACCGACATCGATCCTTATAGCCCTGTTACCACACACCGTGCTAATCCCAGACTCCTGAATTGTATGCCCCATAATCATCCTTTTCACTCCAGGGATTGTAGCAAGAACATGCTCAAGAGCAGAGCAATCACAGTTCCTGGCAACTTCATCAGAGAACTTCCTCAACCAAACCACAGCTTCCCTACCTCTGCAATACCTAGGAGCAAATCTCCCCATCATACCACTAATCCAATCCCTAACCTCCTCATTGATCCTTTCCAAGCCATATTCAACATGTTGAGGCAACAATCCTCCATGAACAAAGACAGAGTCTCCAACAACCAACACTGTCACATTCTGTGTCAGAAATTTCTTGGCAATAGGCCCGTTAGGCCTAAGAGCAGCAATTCTAGCTCTAATTCCAGAGAAGAATTCTTTCTTTACACCACGAAATGTCGTCGGAATTCCATGAAACACGTCCTTTGCCTCTTCCAACCCAGCACAAAGAGTCTTCATTTTACTTCCCACACCATACCAATAACCCCAATTCTCAAACTCCTTTAAACCTGATTCCGTCACATACCTAAAATCACCTTCCACATTCATAATCTCATGATTCCCATTCATAGTAATCAAATTACCGCCAACTTTCGCAGCCTCTCTCTTCAACTTCTCCAAAAGGTACAATATCTTCAACTCCTCACCCCCACGGTCAAGCACGTCGCCGACCTGGACGACGGTGGCTGACCCGCCGATCCAATTATCCGACGCGTCGATCAATCCGGCCAATCGAAAAGCCTCCTTCGACTTCTGGAGATCGCCATGCAGATCGCCGATAGCGACCAAACGAGTTGGCGCCAGGTACCTCGTTTGCAGGGGCGGGGTGCCGGCGGTTACATCAGGTTTGGGGTGGGAGGGAAAGAAGAGACCATCACTGACGGAGAAGTCGACGAAGGTGTCAACGAAGGAGGAGAGAAGAGAAGGTATGTCTTTGCATTCTGCGTTTTCTTTGTTTTCCATTGTCGTTTTTCCCTCCCGCCTTGCCTTCCTCTCTAAACCTTTTTTAATACATGAAATTATTGTAATTACTTAATGTTTTTACTTTGACTTTAATTAATAAAAGTAGTTACTTTGTTTGAATTCTCTACTCAATTCTTATTTTTCTTCATCACCTAACTCTACCCACTATTTGACGAAGACGAAGACAATAACAAAATGTCTCTTATTCTAATCCTACTATTTATGCTCTTTTAATTAAGTCTGTCGTACAGGATTAACTTAGTGTAGAATATTTGATTGACGTAATTTGCAGACGATTGAATTTTCAAAGATTTACCCACTACGTATTCAAAGAATAGTAGTTGCGGGTTCTTCCGTTTCAAAAAATAAAAGTATTATAATCTAAATTAAGGATAATAATGGCGGACCAAGTCTGCAAGAGGCCTAGGCTCTACTTGAGGCTCCATCGGCTCTGATATAGCTAGGCCCAACCTAATTCCAACCTGAATTATTATTTTTTAAAATTAAATATCAAAACGACATCATTTTATTAATATTAATTAAACCTTAAGTCGAGTTCAAGCTACTTTATTTTTCAAAAAATTGGGCCTAATGCTCAGTTAATCAGAGCTTGAACTGATCACTTCAGAACTAGCCTGACAACCAAGACCAAACTCAGGTACTATTGTCATCTCATATTATCCAAGCATAGTATTTCACACTATAACATATCAAATGTATCCTTAAGGTGATTAAAACAAAGTGGGAGAGAATTGTTGAAACTAAGTTGGAATTTATTTTATTTTTTAAATTATTTTATATCAAAACCTTATAATTTTAATTTAAATCATTAAACTCATAAAATTTTACCTATGGTTGAGTACATATTAATTTTCTTTTTATGATGGAATATTATCTTTAAAAAATCAAGATCATACTTTATTTGTTATCAAAACATGCAACACCTTCCATAATTTTATTCAATTTTTCAAAAGAATGTAAATAACTTCAACTATTAAATACATTAAAAAATGATTTTTCACACCAAATCAACAAGTTTCTATTCCAATCACTTAGTTTTGCTCTTCCATACAAAAACTCTTATATCTTAGAATTGAGTGATAAAGAATGTGCAAAAAAATGGTAGTCTACATCGTGAAAATGTGCACTTTTCTTGTTAGCATCTTCCTATGAATAAGTGACTATTTTCTAAAAGCAATTAAAACTAACAAATTTTACAATCTTTAATTAGGTATTGAGAGTAATTTTTCTAGAAAACACGAAAGAGACATAAATGAAGTTGGTAAAAAATATAAGGACAAAATTGACATTATAGAAAAACTAAATAGCTGATTCCCTTAAAACGCTACATAGTAGCAGCTTCTTATTTTTAACTAGAGGAGCGGTTCCAAGATTCACAAAATTCGATTTCCCTACTTTTAATGCCTTAGAGGACCATTAATTTGGCTCTATCATTGTGAGCAATTTTTTGAAAACCAGCACACTAATGACGAGGACAAGGTGAGTTTGACAGCCTTTCACATGTTGCGAAAAGCACAATTTTTCTACTCTCTGTTGAAATTGGAAGGGCGCATAACAAGTTGGCATGACTTCCGTCACCAATGTTCACTTCGATTTGGCCCACCAGAAGGGAGCAACCCGTTTGGCAACTTACTTAGTTTGCGACAAACTGGAAGCATAGAACTATATCAGCGGCAGTTTTAAGAGAAGTTAGCAAGGGCTAGTGAATTTGTTCAGGCAGATCAACATGTGAGCTTATTCATGGCTGGCCTAGATGTCTCCATTCGAATGGACGTCCAACTACACAAGCCTACAGATTTAGCCACAGCCATGAGTCTTGCTCGAGCCTTTGAATAGAAACAACAGCTGTTACATGTTAGAAATAACCGAAGACGGCAAGGGCAGATTACTCGCGTGGGATTTGGTTCCTCGAATTCACAACCAATTAACGCCTAGAAAAATCAAATAGTACGAGAATGGAAGTGATGGGGAAAGGAAATATATTCTATCCTAAGCCTTCACTTCAACTTGCTGAGGTCGATTTTCTGGAATCAATAATCCAATTCCTTCCTTCTTATTAGCTGCCAAATAAGACTTGTAGTCTTTAAGATACATTGGATTTGATGTTAACACCCTTAACTCTGAGTTCTGACTGATCTCCAGGACTTCAGGTATTCCATCACCACATCCTTTGGACATACCGACATCGATCCTTATAGCCCTGTTACCACACACCGCGCTAATCCCAGACTCCTGAATTGTATGCCCCATAATCATCCTTTTCACTCCAGGGATTGTAGCAAGAACATGCTCAA
>JANITX010000210.1:63646016-63661719 GCA_027564395.1 Erythroxylum ulei
AATAAATGGCTGAGATTCACTGGACACAATAAGACACCATAAAACTGGACAAAAGATCTAGACTCATAAATTTTGGTCCACCTCAAAATATTATCGTCTTTTATTTGTGAACGCTAATAAGTTTTGGGCTCCACCTCAAAATATATCTATATTTATTAAATTAAAGATAAACAATTTTTAGAAGTACATATGTCTTACTATGAATTAGTATTTGATAAATAATTGTACATCAGTCTTAAACTTATAAATTTAAAAATTCATATTCATAAAAAGTTATTTATTCTGAAAAAGCAAAATGGATGATGTTTAAAGACAGATAAGCTAAAATAAAATAAATACTCTTTTAATAATAAAGAAAGATAAAATTTTTAAAATGATGAATTAATATATCATCCATAATTATCATCAAATTTTAGAAATGAAACTAGTCATAATAAAAAAATATTAATTAAAAACTCTGGTCCTTATTGTACAACTTCATAAATTTAAATTATCCACCTATATGAGAGCTCTTAGAGTACTAAATTGTTAGTTTATACCCTGTAGCTAATTGGTTGGTTCTAATTTAGTGACAATAATTTTTGGGCTTTTTTTTTTACATATTTACATGTATATCATAAAGTCCATGAAATAATTATATATTGCAAATGAAATTATGACGAGATTATAATTACAAGATTCATATTACATTTATGTATTATACCTAAATTATTTTTAGTTATTATTATATTAAAATTAGATATTAATAGAGTGTAAAAGAATTAGCACATATTATATTTTTCCTTATAAAAAAAATAATCGACCTCATAAACTAAAATATAAAGATACTTAAATAAATATAAATAATTGTTAAATAATAAATTCACTGAATTGATTCTATACGAGAAACTCACTAGTTCTCGTGGTCATGTTTCTGGTTATTTATCAGTTGCCATTGTGTTTTGTTATGCAATAAGTCATCGATGTGGTTACATTTAATACGCTAGGAATGCTGACGAGGCTTTTTTTATCGATTGTTTTTCTAATTTTCCTTGTTATTTTTCCTTTTCTGTTTGTATTCATATGGGCATGCGTAACAGACTCGCCCATTTGAGCACCCATTCATGTACAAGGATCTTATCTACGAAATCAATGAAGAATATTTCTTTCTGTGTCTAATTTTCTTCGCTCTCTCCCTTTCTGCTCTTTCTTTTATCTGTACCTTTTCTCTGGAATTCCCGGTAACTCAATCATCCTTGAGCTCTGAACTTTGGCAAGCTATTGTTTGGTATGAAAGCAGGATCCATGTCGGAAGCTACACGCTTAGAGTACATATTTTTGAAGGTTCTATAACCTTCCAAACTAGTAATATTTAACTAGCTTTTATAAACTCTCAATAGATGAAAATATAATTTGCAATTTTTAAAATTCAAAAGATTTGAAAATGATATCACTTTTAAGAGAATTAACGCTGTAGATGTATTTAAAGAGTTTGATCTGTTTTTGCAAAAGTGGTGACTCTTCTTTAAGTAGGCATTTCTTTCAATTAGTGGTTGTTTCACTTACATCCTTAATCAATTGGATGAATTTAAATTTGAATAATTTCAATGTCATTTTTTCAAAAACTTTTCTACGAGACTAATATACGACCTTTATAATTAGTAGGATCCTTTCAAATAAATCATTTCTAATAAGCTAAGTTAGTAAGTTTATAAAAAAAGTTTCTGTAAGAAAGGAAGCGTATTTCTTATGATTTTATTTCCTTTTAAGAATTAACCTGTTAACAATAAAAGGAAATAACTCCATTGATTACAAGATTAATTCTTAAAAGGAAATAACTCTATTGATTAAAAGATTCTTATGGATGCTGTAAAATAAATAAAGTAAGTTCATTAGGAAGGTTCCCATAAGAAACGAAACATTTGTCCTATAATTTTATTTTCTTTTAAGAATTATACAATAATTGTAAAAAAATCAATTTAAAATTTAAAATATTACAAAATTATTATCAAAATTATTAATAATTGGCTGGGTCGGTCGTGCTAGGCCCAAGCCCAAACTCAGAATGACACATGGGCCGATCGGCCCATTCCTCGATGTTGACCTAATTCTTACAGGTATTTACTATATAAACTTATTACCTCATCATAAAAAAGATACGACTTTTAGAACCCTAGTATTCTTTATTCCTAGCTACCAAAACCCTCACAAAAAGACTAATTTGAGCGTCGGAGGGGCCTACCGGCAGTCAACCCCGGTGAGCCTTTATTTTTTTGCAGGTATTTCCCAACCAAAGTCAACCAATCTCATGGATCCAAATAACAGCGCCCAACCCCATCAAAATCAGACAGAACCAATAACTATAGAATGACACATGAAATTTTAAATCAATATTATGCCCAATCAAATATTTAATTATTTAGATTTTTTTCTTAGTCGTGTTTTAATTTTAATATATTTAATAAAAAATTCCATATTTTAATAAGGTTGTAATTAATAATAAACTAATGCAAATTATCAAAAGACGGTTAAAAGTCTGTTACGAAGAGGAAGAAGGAAGATGAAGAAGAAACCGTTACGTTGGTTGTTTCGGATATTACCCTCTTCGTCCACGCACTACAGGTTTCTCTCAATTCGGAAGCGAGTCGCGCTCAATTTTAAACCTTCCCGCTCTTAACATGTTTGGGTCGTTTTCTTATGCTGTTTTGGCGGTCTTCAATTGTTGTTCTCCACTACTATTTACACTTGGAATTTCCTTTACGTTGTCTCTTATTTGGGTTTCGTTGATACTGTAAGTTGAGTAAATGTGATGTGAAGTTCCGCACCCGACGCTTGTTGATTGTTCAGTTTTGTTGACGAAATCAAGTAATGACATGTTCATATCTAATTTATCTAGGAATAGTGTTTCAGGCGTGACTGTGAAGTTGGGATTTGGGTTTTCCAGTGGGAAAGATTTGTAAAATTGGGTTATGTTTTGTGTATCATCTTTTACTTTTTGTTATAGTACTTAATACTTTAACTTAAACCATAATGTGATTTGGATGCTTGATGCTTCCCAGGTTGTCTACGAGAGATGGAACTTGACAATGTTGTCTCAGAGCTCCATGCCCTCAGGAAGTTGTATCAACTTCTTCAAAGCAATGGTATGCAAAGTCCAGGAACTGTAAGCTTTCTCAACCATCTAAGATTTGCTTTGGTTAAGCTGAATTATACCTAAATGAGTGTATGGAAAGGCATGGATCCGAATTGAGATAAGTGATCCCCTTGCTCATGAATGTTCATGCTTCAAATCTAAAGCTTACTAATCATGTCACTAATTGGGTAAGATAATGTTTAAAATTACGGATTATGGGCAATTACGGATGATATGAGCACAATTGTTATGATAAATCGCTGCAACGGTCCAGATCACAGCTTGAAAACCAATTCTCTTCCTTTTTCATTTGTATCAGATGATTAAGATTATGTCATTAATGTATTCTTCCCCTTCTATTACGGTTTGTTTGACAAGGATAGCTTTTTACTGTATTCCATGAAATAAGCTTTAACACTTCCACGTGGAAACTGGCAATGGAATAGAAAGCTTATTCCTTCTTTCCTTTCACTTGGTTAAATTTTGTTTGTTGATAGTTGGACGAGAGATCACAACTCCTTTTGAAGAATCTGCTCGATTCAGCAGCAGAGAACCTGTTCCACATTGTTTCTGAGGTACGTGTTCTTGACTTTGTTTTGTCATCTCGGGTATCAGTTTTTTATTTTCATCCTGAAAGGCTTTCCTGCTATTCCGTAGTCTTCTGCTGATTTCGTTTCGTACTATCTGTTGAGGTCACAGGTCGTGCCTGTGGTAAAATCAGGCGTATCTCACATACCCTGCTATTCCAGGACAGCCAATGTTCAAGCTTCTTCAAGTGCGATTCAGAATTTCAACACAGGTTCAAACAAGTTACTGAGTGAGAGGCGGTCACTTATTGACAAGGCAGCCATTAATATGAAGTTGGTGGACTTCTCTAAGATCTTGAAGAAGGTAACTATACAAGCCAGCAACAAGATCAATCTCATTGTTTTAATGGGCTTTACAGGGAATCGCTGGAGATTGCCGAGGATAATCTGGAACCACAAACAGGGACGAGACCGAAGCAGAGCTGGAATTGGGAGATTCCAAGAAAGCCAAGCATTGTAAATTCAGTTGTTTGTTGCTCAGGTTGCCAGGGTGCAAGCTTGATGAAATCGAAGTATGAAATTATATCTAGCCAGCCCGATAAACCAGAGAATATAGGAAGCAACTTTTCTGGAGAAGTAGCTGATGCTATTGAAACCATAGATTCAGGAATTTCAGTTTTGCAGCTCTGGGTAGGCAGGAAGAGTCCCATTAAAGCTACTATGTCATCTTGCAACCATGGATTCTGCTCAGCTGTTCCCACCATGCAAGAGAAAAGGGAAAGAATCGAGAAAACTAGGCTGGTTCTCAAGCAACTTCTAAAAGATACCGACTCTCCAAGTCTGCCACTGAGCCAAATGTGCCGCAACCGGAAGGTTTCCGAGTCGAGCTGGAGTCGAATTGCGAGGAGCAAGCAGAATGTAGACAGAACTGAATTGCAGAGTCAATTATCAAGCAAGAATGTTTGTGGTTTTCGTGTCCCTTTGAATCAAGACGAAAATAAGCTCCAGATTCCCAAAACTGAGATGAAGATGCAGAGTAAGATTAAGGAAGGTAGAGTAGTTCATGATCCAGAAAGAAAGGGGAAGCTAGTAAAGTCCATGGCACAGAGTCAAAGTAAAATTTTGAGGCCAACACTGATAGATTACGAATCTTCGTCTCTATATCATGGCAGCCATAGACGGAGCATTGCCACCAGGAGACCTTTTCATGGCTCCTCACGGCTGTATAATATATTGCCATATAAGGAAGAGCCAGAGGACATAGCCACCGGAAGTTCTAAGTCAGTCTCTTCCCGGAGCTGGACAAGTCAAGATCAGCAAACCACCACGACCACGACCACCACGACCACCAACTCCACCGCCAGTAGTGGCTTATCCTCAAGGAACACATCAGGTACAATACCTGAAAGTGAAAAGAGCAGTATCTCTTCTTATACAAAAGCTAGTTCCTACGAGGACACAAGTCTCACCAGGCGGCGAAGTGGAGGTCTAAAGAAGCTGAAGAATAAGTTAGGGCAAATCTTCCACCACCACCACCACCACCACCACCACCACCACCGGCGCAGCATTTCCCTGTGGAAGCAGTTGCAGAATAAGTTTCACCTTAAACACAAACAAAAGGTCACTGAAAAGGAAGCAGCAACTCGGAAAGCGAGGAAAGCATTGGTTAGTAACAAGCACCGGGTTGGACATTTTCATGCGCTTGTTAAAGGGTTGATGAGACATGTTAAGCACTCAAAGCCATCAAGACGTGGTGGTGGTGGAGAGAAAGGCAATGTTCATCACCAACGTGACAAACGTTCCTGGAAAATGGTTCCCACTCGCCGGAGAGTTAAGTTGCCTACTAAAGGGCGTATTAGACTTGGGTTTTTGAGCAAGAAACAGAAACCACGGTTAAAAGCACCTAATAAGATGATCTAGCAAAGCACCGATCGGTGTTGGCTATATATGCAACTGACATCACATGCGCGGGTTTCTTGAAGATAGTGTTTGTTTTTTCGATGTGATAAATGATTAAAAAATACATTAGTTATAAATTTATTTATTAAGTTGGGTCGGACCCAACAGAACTTTGCTGGGTACTGCGAATGAGTGGGGCACCAGATCCACTGGTTTACGATCCGCCCCGAAGTCCATCACCACTCTGATTTTAGCAAGAGACGGAGTCCACTCTCAGTCTCAGCTGCCGTGATCGGAGGAGAAAGCAAAAATGAAACCTCCATTCACAAGGTTTTTCGCTTCTCTGCTTCTTCTCTACTTTCTCGCCCCCCAAACAGCATTTTCCTGGAAAAAAGATGAGTTCCGCAATTGCAACCAGACCCCTTTCTGTAAACGCGCTCGCTCTCACAAGCCTGGTGTCTGTTCCACCGTTGTCCACGACCTTGCCGTGTCCGACGGCGATATCACGGCTAAGCTCGTCCCACGAAACCCACCGGAGTCCGATCAAGATGATTCGCACAAGCCTTTGATTCTCACTCTCTCGATCTATCAAGATGGAATCTTGCGCGTCAAAATCGACGAAGACCCTTCCTTGAACCCACCTAAGAAGCGATTCGAACCACCTGAAGTGATAGTCTCGGCATTTGATGAGAAAAAGCTTTGGCTTAATAGAGTGTCGACGGAAACGATCGATGGCGACGAGACGCCGTCATCGGTCGCCTACTTATTGGACGGCTACGAGGCTGTACTCCGCCACGATCCGTTCGAGGTTTACGTCAGAGAGAAATCGAGCAATCGGAGGATAATTTCGTTGAATTCTCATCAATTGTTTGATTTTGAGCAGTTGAGAGCTAAAAAGGAAGGCGATGATTGGCAGGAGAGATTTAGGGGCCATACAGATACGAGGCCTTTCGGTCCACAATCGATCAGCTTCGACGTGTCGTTTTATGGAGCTGATTTCGTTTCAGGTATACCAGAACATGCTACTAGTGTGGCACTGAATCCGACTAGAGGACCTGGAATTGATTTCTCTGAACCTTACAGGTTGTTTAATTTGGATGTGTTTGAGTACTTACACGAATCACCATTTGGTCTTTATGGGACGATACCTTTGATGATTTCACATGGAAAGAGTGGAAAAAGTTCTGGGTTTTTCTGGCTAAATGCAGCTGAGATGCAGATTGATGTGTTGGGTAATGGGTGGGATTCTGATTCTGGGCTTTCACTTCCTGGGGAGAGTAGAATTGATACTTTTTGGATGAGTGAGGCTGGCATTGTTGATACTTTCTTCTTTGTAGGACCAGGGCCAAAGGATGTTGTTAGTCAATACACGAGTGTAACTGGGAAACCCGCAATGCCTCAACTTTTTGCGACTGCGTATCATCAATCTAGGTGGAATTATAGGGATGAAGAGGATGTGGAATATGTGGATTCTAAATTTGATGAGCTAGATATTCCATATGATGTTTTGTGGCTTGACATTGAGCACACTGATGGTAAAAAGTATTTTACCTGGGATCCCATTTTTTTTCCGCATCCGGAGGAAATGCAGCAGAAGCTGGCTGCTAAAGGAAGGCACATGGTGACCATTGTAGATCCTCATTTTAAGCGGGATGAGTCATATAAGGTGCATAAGGAGGCTACCGAGAAGGGATATTATATGAAGGATGCTAGTGGGAAGGACTACGACGGATGGTGCTGGCCTGGTTCCTCTTCGTACTTGGACCTGTTGAATCCTGAGATCAGGTCTTGGTGGTCTGATAGGTTCTCCTACGAGAACTATGTTGGTTCAACGCCGATACTATATATTTGGAATGACATGAATGAGCCTTCTGTGTTCAACGGTCCAGAGGTGTGCAAAACTGCTTCCTTACACAGTTTATTCCGTTGCCTGTTTTGTGTTTCTATCCTGTTTCTACTATATCCTGTGACCTTTCATGTTTGGAACATGGCCAACATGGGAATCCCAACTCCCGTGCTACAGAATTGATTGTTTGATGACAAATGATATTATTTAAGGAATCTGCATTGCCAGGTTAAAGATGTTTGAATAGATTTTTGCTGATACAGAACATGATAAATGAAGAATTATACTTTCTGGACTCTTTTAAAAAACTGCTGATTATTGAATTACAGGATTTTCAAATTTAATATAGCTTGACGATGACAGGAATCCCAGTTACAATAACTGAAATAAGGCAAAAGTTGGAATAGCTGTTCTTACCTTACTTGTAGCTGGTTTCTGAATTTCATACTAGCTAGTTGTAGATAATGTCATCATTCAGGCTATATTGATGATTCATACATGTATCGATGAATTTTTAAATTGTAACACGAAACATTTTGTTGGTCTGCTTTTATTGGAAAACTGGTTGTTTGTTGTAATGATGGAAGCATACCTTTTTGCTTGGTGAACCTAAGTTCCTGCAGAATGCAGCACATGAATAGAATATTTTGGGTGAAATCGTAGGCATATAAACATTAGGTCTTTAAAATAGCTTTTCCTTCATAATTCCTTGGAGAAATTTCTAACCATAGACTTCAAGGTAAAAATGTTTTTGATAGAAAATTTACTTGGAGAAATAGATAGGACACTGGAACAATTAACTAGCTATTATCACCAGATAACAATGCCAAGAGATGCTTTACATTATGAAGGCATAGAGCATAGGGAGGTACATAATGCCTATGGTCTCTACTACCACATGGCAACATCCAATGGCCTACTGAGACGAGAAAAGGGGAAAGACAGGCCATTTGTTCTGTCAAGAGCATTCTTTCCTGGAACTCAACGGTATGGAACTGTTTGGACAGGAGACAATACAGCGGATTGGGACCAACTTAAGGTTTCAGTTCCAATGATTTTGACGCTTGGATTAAGTGGAATGCCATTTATTGGTAAGGAAATTGGTCTTCTTTGTTTTGGCTATCAAAGGTACTTCCCCTTTAGCCAGATGATCGTAATTTTTGCCTTTACTCTTGACATTTTTCTTCTTTCTCTGTAGGTGCTGATGTTGGTGGATTCTTTGGCAATCCGGAGCCTGAGTTATTAGTTCGCTGGTATCAGCTTGGTGCTTACTATCCCTTCTTTAGGGCTCATGCCCA
The DNA here is from genome assembly GCA_027564395.1 of Erythroxylum ulei. Classification (NCBI taxonomy): domain Eukaryota; kingdom Viridiplantae; phylum Streptophyta; class Magnoliopsida; order Malpighiales; family Erythroxylaceae; genus Erythroxylum; species Erythroxylum ulei. The sequence continues at coordinate 63,654,699 of JANITX010000210.1, forward strand.
CCAGGACACCAAGAGACGAGAACCTTGGTTATTTGGGTAATTTTTCCCTTCCCCATTAGTTAGTTATTTAACCATTGCTGATCTTTAGTTATGTCAAATTTTTTCTTTATTATTACGTCAGTAATGCATAGTTTCATCTGCTACAAGGGAACAAAGATGAAACTAAAATATGCTTTTTATAAATTTTTGATGGCTCACTCATTGCCTTTGGACATTTGGTGTACTCATTGGCTCATGAATCTTCCTAAAAGTTTACCATTACATGTTTTTATTGGGATGTCCAAGATTTACATTCTGTTTATGTTGATGCCTACAGGGGATGAGGTAAATCCATTTTGATGACATGTTACTTGACATAATAGTATGATTGTGCATCCATGTTAGAAGAAATCAAACGCTTTATGCTTCTGGTTGTTCAGTTACCTAGTCAGTGTTAAGACGTGATGTTATTAAGTAATTGGCTTGTCTTCAAAAGCATGTAAATAAATGAAAACTATACACCTTGTAAGTGCTAAGTAGAATGGAATAAATGTTAAGTTTTTGTGGACCCTTATGTAGTTTGGTGGTGCTATATTCAACAAACCTTTGTTATCTCTTAGTTAACCTGCATAAAAAATATCAGCTGGGATTCTTTGTTTGAAAACCTTATGCAGCCCAATTGCCCTCGTGTTGAATGTGAAGATGTTTATTGAATGTTCTTCAAATTGTTGCAGAGAGAGGAATACAGAGCTCATAAGGGAGGCAATCCGTGTGCGTTACACGTTACTCCCATATTTTTACACATTATTCAGGGAGGCAAACATTACTGGAATTCCAGTTTGGCGTCCATTGTGGATGGAGTTCCCAACTGATGAAGCTACTTTTAAAAACGATGAGGGGTTCATGGTTGGAAACAGTCTCCTGGTCCAAGGGATATACTCAGAGGTGCTGCTTCCGTCAATACTGGATTACATTTGATATTTATAAGATGTATTCTGATTTATTTTTTTTCTATTATATGTCCTGTCAAACTAAAATATTATGTGAAATATTTCAACCAGCGAGCTAAACATGCTTCAGTTTACTTGCCCGGTAAAGAATCTTGGTTTGAATTTAAAAGTGGAACTGCATACAAGGGAGGTAAAACTTACAAACTAGAAGCTTCAGAGGAGGGTATTCCTGCATTCCAGAGGGCTGGAACCATCATACCAAGGAAAGACCGTTACCGTCGAAGCTCCACTCAAATGGTGAATGATCCTTACACGCTGGTAAGCAGTTGGCTTCTGATACTTCTACTTATAATTGTTCAACTGCTCATTACTCACAATGATGTGTTTATCTCGAGGTACCATGTTAATCATTTGGTGTATTTGCCTTTTTTCTGTTGTTTACCATTTTCTTTGTATTCGTGTCTTTCATTGAAATGACTATACTCACTGTACGCACATTTGTATCTGGGTGCTTGTGAAGTATGTATTGGGTTGAAGCCTGAAAGGTCAGAAAATGAGAAAATCCATACTGGGATATGTTTAGGCCAGTGGCTACTCTTGATGGAACCTAGTTTTGTGAAAATTTGACTGCCATTCTTCTGTGTTTGTGTTTAGGTGATAGCTTTAAACAGTTCTCAAGCAGCCGAAGGTGAACTCTATGTTGATGACGGTAAAAGTTACGACTTCATGCAAGGGGCTTATATCCATCGCCGCTTTGCGTTCTCAAATGGTCAACTAACATCCTTGAGCGTTGCTTCCAGCAACAATCGCAAATCCCGGTTTTCTTCAGAATGTGTCATTGAGAGGATTATACTTCTAGGATACTCTCCTGGACCAAAGAGTGCTCTTGTTGAACCAGGAAATCAGAAGGTTGAAATTGAACTTGGGCCAATTAGGCTTCCTTCGCGGATTAAGTCTTCTGTTGTAACCATCCGCAAGCCTAATGTTCGAATTGCAGACGATTGGATGATAAAAATTTTGTAAGATCCTTTTGATTAGCATAAGTTTCATCTTCCAGGAAACATATTTTGATGTATTAATAGGATTTTACAGACAATTGCTCTATGTGACATGTATTAAGATAGCCCCCCTTGGGTCTTTCAGAAATCTAAACACACTCTCTGTTATTTCTGAACTTGATTTGCAGACTATGGAGAAAACAGTCTAGCATCAGACATTTTCATACTGCTTACTCTTATGGTCCTTTTTTGTGCATGAATCATCTACAGGTACTAATATAGTATGTTGAAATCAGAGACTTGCATAATCACACTGTTTCTTAGGTTTGAAAAAAAGGTCTGGACTTTACCATACTTAAAATTAACAGGCAAAGTTTGGTTTTACCGAACTTGGACTTGGGCTTAAGTTCAGGTCTTGTAAAAAATTTTGGACTCAAATGCCTGATCCAAACTTGCGATTGTATTCAGAGTCCAATAGGCGTCAGGCTTGGACCTAGTTATTAAGGTTTGAGCTTGAATCAAACTCGGGTCACTGTCATCCTAGTAATACCTACAGTAAAACAATGTTTTCAGCCATGGCGACATTTCCGCTGCTAATCTAAAATCTAGCGTATGGCAATTTATCAGTTGGATCAAAAAAGCAATGATATTGCTTTGAGCCTAGATTGTAGGGCTCCTGAGTAAAGCTGTTTTACTCCATTCTGTTTCCTCAGCAGCTGCCAATTTATGAAATTCTCAAGCTGTTTTTTGCTTCAACACCACATAATATTCTAAAGAAAGCATATATTTACATTAACATTTGAACATCCTAGTTCAACTTGGAGATTGGGGATTTTGCCCCTCATAATTAAACATAGTTATGCCCCAGAATACAAAGTTAATACTGAGTCAAAAGAACCTAAAAATGCCTATTCAGTCATTGCCTAATTTAGGAGTGGCACTGATTCTCTAAGGCTCACTAGAGCAGAGCAGGTTATGCCGATTACTTCAAACTTTGGTTATCGACGCGTATCCTCTTGACATCAGATTCCGGAACATCTACATCACCTCCATTTCCCTTGACTGAAACTACCTGTTCCTGAATAGTAAGTACAAGTACCATTCAAAAGCTCAGATGCTGTTAGAAAGGGGAAGGGATGATTTGTGTTCTTATAAAACTAAGGGAATCATAAATGCCCTGAACAGATATCCATGGATTGAAAACCGTCATTTCATGTAAATCTTCCATGTTGAGTAAAGTCCAAATGGAGGATGGTCAGTAGTCAACAGTACTCGTGGATTCATGTTAACCTTTTCCCTATATCAATATAGCTTAATGAATCAAGTTTGAGATCATTAGAAATAAAGGTACTTTGATCAATAAAGAGGGAAGAAACTTGACTCCAATACACAATTCCTGCATTAACTACATTACTAAACCAAGTTTGTCTAGCTGAACACCTGAAAAGTTCCATCTTACAACTTGATCGGTAAGCTGGCTAGTTACTCTATTTCTGTACGAAATTGTTCCTAGCATGTTTTATGCAATTGCTAAATTTTTACAAGCATCTTACAAATTGGTATTCTGTTGTGTTTTTCACACTGCAGTTTATGCCAAAACGGTCATTGAAGTGCTGTTATCACTTTCACTGCTCTATAATTGCACTATGATTGATTCATTACCTCAAATTGGGTAAGAGGAGAACACAGGTTGTTAAGAAATTTTTGAAGCAAAAATCTGGAAACTACTAAGAAATTTCAGAAACACGATCTCACACTTTCATCAGGGACAACAGCATATCTCTCTGATGGTGGCACCCAGGTTTTCCCTGCCAAGAGATGGTTGCTTAAGCTACAAATTTCAACAATATGAACAGAAACCTTTCTTTAGGTAGTACGGTTAAAAAGAGAATGCAGCACCTGAAGATGGATCAGCCATTGAGGACTCTATCTTTTGGCCACCCGTTCCATCGACACTCAAGGCTTCGATGATCACAGGCACGTTCCTTTAAAATTCCAAGAAAATTCAGTTATTGCAGATGGAGAAATTTGTAAAGTTACTTGCAAAAAACTGTACCACATACTTCTTCTGAAACACAATTTTATCGTGAGACCATAAAGCGTGTGAACAAAATAAACTAACAACCAGCTCTTTATCCTTACAACTGTTACACAAAACTCTAATTTACTAAAACAGTGTCCCATAACAAGCATCATAGGGTGTGTCTGATCTCTGTCTAGCGCAATTGCATTACCTCGGAAGAAGAATCGTGTAAACTAAGTAGGTGAATATGAATATCCACAATGAGATCCAGGTTATTACCGGTCTTTTGACTCTCCATGACCAAGCTGCCCATTAGTACCTCTTCCCCAAGAAAACACATTCTGTCTTTCTGTGAGAGCAAGTGTATGCCTCCAACCACATGAGACTTGAACTACTTTCTGGAAAGGACAAGGCTAAAAATTCAGATCCCGAATGAAAATACAAGCCTTAGATCAGTAAATTCCTTCAAGAAGGAAACATAAATGGCATCCCTTCATAACTAAACATCAACGTCATCAACTATCATAACGAATAAACTGAGCTACAGTAACAAGATTGTGCCTGGTCAAGTGGCAATTTGACTTGTACAGGAGAACAATGATCGATGTTGTCACCAACTCCAACCTGTCCGAACTGTAACAAAAAGCACGAAGAAACATAAAATTGATAAACCAATGTAGCAGAAGCCATCAACACTGAAGGAAACAGAAACATGCAACGATATCTATCCTCCAAAGACGCAAATATACTATATAAAAGAATAACTTTTGCATACCTTGTTCCATCCCCAGCCATAAAGTTTTCCACTGGTGGTGAGTGCCATGCTGTGTCTCCAACCACCTGATATCTGAAAACATAACGTCCAAGAAGAGTAATTCAATTAATTGGGACCCAAATGGAAACCATATATGAATAAATACAGTCAATCAGTTGCACTTACTTAAGGTGAAAATTGATTAACTACTATATTTTCCTTATTGCAACTTCTAAGCTTATTGTGTTATTTTATTTTTCAGTAAGGTAACCTATAAACACTGATGATGATGGAATAGGATGAACCACAATTGGTATTTACAAGAATTATAATTTGTAAATCTTTAAAAGTTACATTGGCATTTTGAAATCCACTTATTTCCTCAACAGTTGCATGTAGGTGTAAACCCAGTTTTGATTAAATTGGAAAAAGCAACGCAATGAAAGGAAAATGAAATCACCTGAGATATAAAATTCTCCTTCAGTGCTTCCAATTTATGAGGAATAAGCTGATCTTCAAAATCACCATGGCCTAGCTGACCATATTTGCTCCAGCCATAAGTGAATAATACACCAGAAGATGAAACAGATATTGTGTGCCGCCATCCACAAGCAACCATGTGCATCTTCTCCCCCTATAATACCAACAAAGTTGATTCTTTAAGCAGTCATAATTCTATGAGACGAACAGGAACAAGAAAAGAAAAAAGCAGTCATAAATGTGTGTTTTTAAACAACTCTATGTGCTTACTGCTCTCAACAGATCATATGATAAATAAAAAAACTAAAGAAGAAACATTCAAAAGAAACCAGATAGTTTGGTCAGGTTCCACCAATCAAATATGATAGTTAAGCAATTTCCAATGATAGGAATAAAGAACACCAGTTTGTTTGCATACATTAGGTAGATAAACTTTCTGGGGAACTAAGCGATCATTTCTGTCACCCAGGCCCAAGTTTCCATAACGACCCCAACCCCATCCATAGAGTTCACCATCTTCTGTGACAGCTGCAGTATGTTCAGCACCCGCGGCGACCATTTTAATAGGAGTTCCCTACAGGATACATGAAATTTCAGTACACAAGATGATTTTGTACATCCTCGACGGGTTATTATCGGTTAACATTTTAGTAACATGACAAAAAAATTCTATTCCCATTTTCATTTTTCTCATATTAGTCATCTGTCCTGATTCAAGTGGAAGTTATCCATGTAGTTCTCATGATTTAAGAAATTTACAAGCAGTCACTTGTCTACATATTACAAGGCATCCTAGATGGATCAACAAACTACATAACATATGTTACTTTTAAGTTTCAATCTCTGGACTCCTACCAACTAACAAAACTTCCAAAAACCTCGAAACAGAGAAGGAAAATTTTAAATGAAAGTTCTCAAGGTGACACATTCCTACATCCCTGAAGCACAGTACAGACTGAAAACCCACCCATCAATAATCAGATGTGTAAATGAAATCAACATGCATGGATACTGTCTGAGTACAAGGACAAAACCTTTCCTAAGTCCTGCCAATGCAACTAAAAATTAGCTTCAAACTAGATCGTCAGACTCTTATCCAGAAAATAAGTACAAAGGAGAGCTAGAACACGTTTAAGAGGTTCAAAAGATGACTTATGGAGCTTAATGATAATTTGCCGACGAAATTTCTTGATGCGTAGAGAGAATAATTTCTTTGAAAGATATCAATTAGCCTAAAGCACCTGAAAAGCTTCGATTCTCTGTGGCATGAGAGAGTCTTCAGTGGTACCAAGACCAAGTTGCCCATTTTGATTTCTCCCCCAACTTCAAGAAGACAGGCAAATTTGGTCAATTAAAAGCATACCTTATAGTCAGACAATCAAAATAGTAATGTATTCAAGACATCAAGATATGGACTTGCAGGACAGAAAACATTTAGATACAGATTGCTAGCAGTGAAACAAAGATCAATGCAAGAAGTGATAAATTTAGAAGGTAGGAAATAATTTTGATTTTTCACAAACAAAGCATCATACAACAGTTTCAACTTCCAAGTAAACACTAGTCATTTTGAATCCATTACAGTATGTAAGTGTTCAAAATTTTAGTAAGACTAGCTTCAGACAATTGGTGCAAACAAGCACTTTGAGGTCAACCACCAACTGTTAGTATTCTGACTTGAGAAACTTTTCTTTGGAAAAAGGATCTTTCGTGTATAATCCTGCATAATCTCGAATGTTATCAGTTCCGGTACGTAGACCAAATAATACAATGCAAGCAAAAGTTCCTAGATTCATGGAGATATAGAAGAGCATATAAGTTATCATGCTTGCATATC